>JACEEZ010024581.1:227500-260000 GCA_016584305.1 Chionoecetes opilio
TCTGATACATTAAAACTCCTTAAAACGCAAGCATTCCGAATAAAACGAGAATTAGTTTGAGATGACGGGGCAAGAAGGCGGGGAGAGGCAGTCTGGCATGCCATTCTTGCCCGGAAATATGTCTCGCTGACTTGTGATTGGTCGAGAAGTTTTAAAAACTGTTTGTCATTGGCTGGTGACTGATGACGCGCTTGATGACGTCATTACTCGCCTTAGCCAGTCAGCGCCTTCCGACGCGTTAACGACCGAAAAGGGAAGCTTTGTAGCTTTCGTCGTTAGGAAAAGAAGTTCAGAGAGATGGTCGTTGCTGGCGCAACTACCTTTGTTGCTGGGTTCCTGCTCTGGGACTCGTGAGGCGGCAGACGAATCTCATGGCATAAGATTACAACTTCTCGTACATTGTTGACCACAATTATTATTTTCCCCTTTGGCCAGTGCGACTAGTATATATAATCAGTATTATCAGTATTAGTATCAGTATCAGTATTATAAGGTCACAATAAGGTAACTAATCATATTTCGAAGAAACCAAGAGACTTGTGGAAGCATAAAAATATTGCCTACGGTCGCCAGCCAGAAGGAATCATCTGTTTAGTTTACATATATTACTTTCTCTATTTGGCTCATTTCAAAGTCATTTGTGTCTTTGCCAAGTGTTTTATGAAGATAATGTTCAAAGTAAGTGATCTTTACGCAGCATATTGATTATAACATACATTCATTCTCCTGAGCAATCGTCTACCGTAGATAACAGTGAAGTGTTAGCGCGGGACTCAAGTACCGCTAGCCCTGGCGGATCCGTGGTAATCGAGTATAGTAATCGAATCTCGCCCAGCCCTAATGCGCACAATGGTCTGATTTTGCCTCGACGCCCCGGGGAGGTGACGTTACCTTCTGTCTCTTTATCTTGGTTCACACCACGTATTTGCTGTCCGTGTCTACGTGGGCGTGGCGATCAGTGACGTCTCAGTGACGTCGCCCCGCCACTCCCGCAGCCACGTAGAAGAATTGGGAGTTCCGAATAATGTGAGCTGAGACGCGCGTCTCAAGGTCAGTGACGTCATCACTGCTCCAGCAATGTGGTGGTCGCGGGGAGCCTGTGTTCACATTACACCGGCAGGAAGTGACGTCACTGTGACGTACTGTGAGTCACTGATGACAAGATGCACGTAGACTAGGTCCAGCAAAAACGTGAAGTGTGAACCGGGCCTAAGCCCAGCACACGTTCCCTGTTGGTGGGTGCACCTTGTGTAAAGTGAAGCTTGAATTTTTATTTATAATTTAAATGATTTATCCCCCCCCACCCCGCGCACACACACAGAGAGGAAGAGGAGGAGAAGGAAGAAGAGGAGGAGGAGGAAGAGACGGCATGCCACGTCTCCAACGGTTTTTCAAATGGACCACGTCTTGTTCTCGTACGCTATTCAACAGCGTACTTACTACTACTACTACTGCTACTACCACTACTTCTACTACTACTACTACTACTACGTACTACTACTACTACTAGAACCAGGACAGTTTACCTGGACCAAAGCGAACCAATTTTGTGTTACTTATAGTCTGAATTGGATTGAAACACACACACACACACACGAGAGGGAGACAGGGATCGGCACTGTGAGAGGTCTAAACCCAGCTCACGTTCCCCGTTGGTGGGTGGGGTCAACACACCTAAAAACTCAAAGTGAGCTGGATTTAAACCGTCGCCAGACGGATAAGAGCACCTTGACAAAAATTAAAGAAATGAAATTATTTCACACACACACACACACACACACACAGAGGGAGACAGAGAGGCACTGTGAGAGAGAGAGAGAGAGATATGGAGGCACTCTGAGAGAGAGAGAGAGAGACATGGAGGCACTGTACGTGAGAGGTCTAAACCCAGCTCACGTTCCCTGTCTCCCTCTGTGTCTGTGTGTGTGTGTGTGTGAAATAATTTCATTTCTTTAATTTTTTTCAAGGTGCTCTTACCCGTCTGGCGACGGTCTAAATCCAGCTCACTTTGGGTTTTTAGGTGTGTTGACCCCACTCACCAACAGGGAACGTGAGCTGGGTTTAGACCTCTCACTGCCTCCCTGTCTCCCTCTCGTGTGTGTGTGTGTGTGTGTGTGTGTTTCAACCCAATTCAGACTATAAGTAACACAAAATTGGTTCGCTTTGGTCCAGGTAAACTGTCCTAGTTCTATATAGTAGTATTAGTAGTAGTAGTAGTAGTAGTAGTAGTAGTTGTTGTTGTTATTGCCTGCCTGCAACACGATAAACGCCAGACCAAAGGCTTCGCCGACAGCATCCGCTGGGTGACTCCCAACTCAAGCTCAAACTCAAGAGTGGGCGGAGCCAAGCGGCTGGAGGAGGCGCCAGTGCGGGAGGTTGGAGGGGTCCGCCGAAAAGGCGAGCGTATTGTTAATATGCTACCCGGTGACGTCGCTTTAGCTCGGCCCAGGGCGGAACGGACTGACCCTATCTCCAAAAGACCCTGTAGAAAACGAGGCATCACGGGGAAAAGTCACGTTGTATGACAAGTAAAAGAAAGGGAAATCCTTACACAATTATCGACAGGGTTATATATACAGTTATCGACAGTAACACATTTTTTTTATTACAAGCAAATTCCTACAAAAGGAACCAAAAACGTAACTGACAGCAAGGTACTTATTGTATGTCCAAGCATTTACAGAATAAAGTAAGGCGACAAAGTACTGTAGCCATAATGAAACATTATACACGTGTGTATACAAATGTGGTCTCATACGGACGAGTGTGTAATGACAGGGTTTATTTGAACAGCTATATATGTAAAAAACCGGAGCAAGTACGTGGTCAATATTTACAAGTGGTAGGCCCTATCACAGAAGTTCTACGGTAATGTAACTATATATTGAAAAAAACCATTTCAAATATGCTTTACTTTATTCAAAATATGCCTTTAAAGATACTGTCGATAAGGAATGTTCATATTTATGTACACAATTATCGACACCCCGGAGAGTAGGCTACACATACTATAGGTCATCACAGAAAAACAAACTGCAGCCATGTCATTCGTATGAGACCTATTTTTGTAGATTATAAATTATCAGCTAAAAACAATAGATTTTTCTCTCTGACTTGAAATAAACAAACATCCATGGATATATGCAGTGGCGTACCGAGGGGGGGGGCATGCGGCCATGCCCCCCCCCCCTTTGGCAAAGAAAAATAATAAAATATATATTCATTATACATATTATACATATAATATATATATAATATATATATATATATATATATATATATATATATAATATTCATATATATGATATATATATATATCATATATATATATAAATATATATATATAATATATATATATATATATATATATATATATATATATATATACTAGCCGAAAAGCCGCCCTCCAGGCGGACTTTTTGGCTAGCTCCTTCGGAGGGCTTTTGTAGGGCCTTCGGGCCAATAATTGTAACACTTGTATTTTAATGATAATGTATTTCACACAACCATGAGTTTAATCTCACAGAATAATTTTTGGGTTATCACAAAATCTGACAAAATATTACTGCAAAGCAGCAGGCTAGACAATGTTCTTGGTCTTTTTGTTGGTTGTGAGGATAAAGAGCTTGCTGCCATCTCCCACTCTTGAGCATCCAACATAGAGCTGACCATGGGAGAAGCAAGGTTGAAGTAGGTGAAGTCCAACATACTTCAGTGATTGGCCTTGTGACTTGTTGGTTGACGTGGCAAAGCTGACTTTCACTGGAAACTGAAGTCTCTTTAAATCAAATGGCATGTCTGATGGGATGATTGGAATCTTGGGAATGAACACAACTTCTTCCTTTCCTTGTCCAGTGATGATCATGGCCTCCAACAGATGAGGAAGCATCTTCTTGACAATTAATCTTGTTCCATTGCAGAGCTTTGGAGGATCCAGATTTCTCATCAGCATGATTGGAATTAATAGGACTGAAGTAATAGGACTGAAGTAATAAGACTGAAATAAAAGAAACCTTCTGTCAGTCGTGCGTTCGTTTTGATATCTTTCTTTTTTCATGCAAAATATCTCGCGTAAAATTTATTTTTTTCTTCACAATTCTCGCTAATACTAAAAAAAATAAAAATAAAATAAAAGTGATCGGATCATCCCCAAAGTGGCCTTAAAACCTTTCCCTGGTCGACTTGGTTCCAAAACTGTGCCATATGATGGGGGCGGAACCTACAGCGGACACGCACACAGACACACACACGCACACACACACTTCGATTATATATATATATATATATATATATATATATATATATATATATATATATATATATATATATATATATATATATATATATATTATATATATATATATATATATATATATTGGCCCCCCCCTTTTCAATTTTCTGGGTACGCCACTGGATATATGCGTTAACTTACGTACGTACCTGTTTATATGCACGATTCGGTGATTTACGCAGTATGAGCATAAAACATTTCAAGATCGTCTACACTGCAGTCTTTCCCAACCTGGGGGAAATTTCACCCTTGGGGGAAATTTCAGGATTCTAAGGGGGAAATTTATCCTGAGGGACATCTAGCATTTATAGCGCGTTTTCGCGATGTTCACAACCCTGGTTCAGTCTAGTCCAGGGGCCGGATGTTCGAACGTTCGTAACGCGTCTCTAAGATCATCTTTGCACTTAGATTGATCTTGGAACGTTCGTAACGCGTTTAGAGGTATTTTCAAACGATCTTTGCGAACATCCATTCGCCATATTTGTTAGTTTTTCCACCATATTTGTTCATAGTGCTAAGGTTGCTGAAGAGCACTCGCACACTGTTCGTAGGGTCGCATGATGAAGGTTTTTCTAATATGCAAGCCATATAAAGTTATGTTATAAGTTGTTTATTTCATGTTGAGTTGTTTATGGTTGGTCAGGACGCTGTAGGGGGAATGTAAAGGGTGCAATGAATGGTATGCTGCCGAATGCCTATAGGTGACTGTAATGAGTTAAGTGCAAATAAAAAAGAAATTGTCTTGTGCTAGAAGTGTATAGAGAAGATGATATGGGAGAGGAAGATGCGGGAAGTCGAGGAGGAGAATAGGAGACAAGGATAAGATGGAGAGAATGAGTCAAGTGAAGGGTACGGATGGCGGCGGCATAAAGTGAGATTGGAACGAACGAAGGGTGGGGTGGGTACGCAAGGTGAATGAAGAATGGATAGAGAAGCAGATTAAGTAAAATGAGTGCTGGAACGGCAAATAAACTAGGTAACCTTGATGTGTGTGTTTAGGGGAGGAAAGGACTAGCAATACAGGGAGTTTCGTACACAAATTGTTTCGTACCCAGGTTTTGTTAGTTGTTTCGTACACTGATTTTGAGTTTTTTCGTACATGCCTGGTGTGTCGTTTCGTAACTCTAGTCATCAAGTTAAACTCTGAGCTGAGTGTACGAAACGACTATAGTTTCATTATAGACTACGAAACAACTTTTAGGTGTACGAATCTACTGGTGTACGAAACAACTTGTGTAAGAACTGACTGCATCCTCCTCTCATCAATGCTACGGAGAGGCAAAGAGAAGAGACATTCGAGCACCGGTGTACTAGTGCGTGGAATGCATGTACTGTAGGTGGAAAAGTGAAATACAAAAAGGTATAAGTGCAGTTTAGACCAATACAATACAACGCAACCAATCGGTGGTTTTAAGTATCCTGAACGTTTCGTTCTTATTATAAGGAGTATTTCTAACCCACACAAAAGCTGTCGGAAATGAAAAAATAACATGAGGATCTGGGGGGGCGAACCCCCCCCCTCCAGTGAGGTTAGGTTACGTAATCAATGCCCGGGTTAGATTAGTTAACTAGCAGGGGTCTTGGGGGGCGTAGCCCCCCTAGTTATGTCAGAAGAGTATTGGTCAAAAGGGAGTATTGGTTGAAACTGCATATTTACCTAAAAGAGTATGTAGACTCGTAGAGGATAAAGGAATGTGTGATTGGTGGGCAAGGATGTCTGAGAAGAGTACGTAGGTATACACTTGAATGGTAGAGTCACAGTCTATAACGGTCTTCCGAACGGCTGGACGAGTTTTGGCTCACGCGGCGCACCTACGTCACGCGATCCAGGCCACCCCAAGCCCCAGGGCTTCCATTTTAGGGTAAAATACCCTAAACTAGGGTAATCAGACCCCTTCTAGGGTAGCGGTTAGGGTAATGCATAATATAGGGTAATTTTAGGGTAATGCTTATGTTTTATTTCGTTTGTTGAGGGATGATCATCATTAAGTTCTTGGGCAGCATGATATGTGGGGATCATAGATGAAAGGATTTGGAGAGCCAGGGAGCCCTACAAAGGGGCGCACCAAGAAAAAATATTTCGGGTGGGGGTGTGTGGGGCCAAAAAAAATTTCGTCACTTAGTAGCCCTATAGTAAACCCGCCAGATTTCTCGCTAGCCGCTGCATATTACATTTTTCCGCCATCAGCTGATTCCCTTTTCAGGCCTTATTTCTTATTTCTGCTATTGAAACAATAGTTGTGGTAGTGTTAAATGCTTGTCCAAGGCATTACGTGAAGCATAAGTGCCACCAAAGCAAGGTAGTATTAGAGGCTTGTCCAAGGCATTTCGTGAAGCATAAGTGCTACCAAAGCAAGGTAATAGGTTTACACCGGCAGGTGACGCTGTCACATCGCTAGAACCTGTAATATTTTTTATTTTTTATTGACTTAGTGTATTTTGATTACTAACAAGTACGGACATTTCGGGGGTGGGGGGGGGTTATGGCCCCTTCTATATTATTTCTACTCCTTCTACTATCGCTGTTGTTTCATTCAGAATAGATGATGAAACTATAGTTCTGATGATTTTGATGACTCAGGAACACCTACATGGTCTTACATCCTCAAAAGTTCAAGATGATCCAAACACGTCTTTTTAGAAGAAAACTCAAATGTGCTAGGTAGCCTAAAACTAAATATTATATACGTTCAAAATTGGCGTGAAAGCTGTAAAAGTGAGCCTCAGCTTGCTGGGTGGTAATCAGTTAATTATCAAGTCAGTTAGATCAACCAGTAGAAAAGATTATGCTTTCTGTGAAATTTGTAACTTGGGCATAACATGTGGAAAATCCGAAATTACTATATAGGCAATCACGATCTTAGACACAAACAGCTGTCTGCAAATTTCAAAGACAAAGTCAGTTGCAACGTTTGCTATTGCAAATGACCCAATAAAAAAATATGCACGCAATTTTTTTGAACTTCGGGTGTGCTTTTCTATGAGAGCATAGGTTGCCCATTTCCAGAGGTGGGCATCGCAATTTTTTTTCCAATTCCGCAATCGCAATTCCGCAATTCCGACCTGCACCAGTCCGCAATCGCAATTCCGCAATTTTTTTCAGATAGGCCTTTTCGCAATCGCAATTCCGCAATTCCGCAATTCCGTCAAACTAATTTTGACACCTAAAATAAAAAAAAAAATGTCTCTAGACTCTTAAACATCTCTAGACTCTTAAACACCTACAATTAAAACAAAAAAGGTCTAGACTCTTTATTAGTGTTTAATACTTCTGTATTCCTATTCTGTTTCTGTCTATACTTGTTACTTGTCCTTCACAATTAAGTCTTTGTCTCTTTTAGTTTTTTTCTTTACTTTTACACTTCACAGTCTACTGGCTAGTAATCACTAATCTAAGTAATCTACTAATCTTCCTCTTCCTCCTCCTCCTCCTCCTCCTCCTCCTCCTCCTCCTCCTCCTCCTCCTCCTCCTCCTCCTCCTCCTCCTCCTCCTCCTCCTCCTCCTCCTCCTCCCACTTCTTCTGGTTCAGCATGTGGACTGCAGGGGCGTAGTTAGGCCTGGGCATTGGGGGCTGTAGCCCCGAATGTTTTATGAATAGTCCCGGATCTCAAATACCTTTTTTTATTTTTTTTATTTATTATTTTTTTCTCTCAAAAATAAGATAAGCTCTGACTGGGGCCAACATCAAATTTTAGTAAAAAATAAGATACTTGGTTAGATGTTACTTGGCGTATGCTGATGGCATCCTTTTTATGAGCAGGACATGAGAGAGGTGGAGAGAACAGGAGGAGAGAACAGAGGAGATGAGGAGTGCATGACAGAGGAGACACCAAAAGACTTTTTGGAGAGGTGAAGAAGAGAATATCAGATGGACAAGAAGACACAAGAGTTATAAGAAGTGTATTTTTTTCGAAGTGCATTTTTGTGTGTCCTTGGCCAGTCCTTTGTGATGTAAAAAGAAAAAAAGTAATTGCAAGACTGAGGTTGGTCAGATTTCAGTATTGAACAAAGCATTGGGAATATACAATCTATATGACTGCTTCATCACGCCAAAGCTCTCTTTCTCTTAGGGTTTTACTCCTACTGATGAAAATAAAAATAATAACGAAGTTGAACCCCAACTGAGATTGTCTTAATTTTATTTTAATTTCATGATTTGAAAGTTATCCTAAGCAAATTACCGGAGCCAGTTGGTAGAGCAGTGTCTCACGTCTTATATTCATTATACTCATAAATAAAATTATCCTGTAAAAATGTGAAGATATCCCTTGGCTGGGCTAAGCCCCCAATGTTTCAAGATACTAAATACGCCCCTGATGTGGAGGTTGGCAACTAATCACACACACGGCCAGCGTTCACGCTCTCAATCCCAAGTTCCAGCACGCACTGACTGAGTGACTGTGCTACACTTGGCAAGCTGGTAGTTGGCAGTGTCGTCTCCACAACATTTGGTGGGAACTTATGCTCATGCGGGCACTTGCCACTTTGAAGGTGGTGACCGTCACAATTATTGCGATTGCGTTTAAAAAGTTTGGCGGTCCGCAACCCGCAATTCTGCATTTTTTTTCAGGCATCCGTAATTGCGCAATTCCGCAACCGAATTACCCATTCCGCAAGTTATTGCGATTGCGTTTCAAAATTTTGGTGGTCCGCAATTCGAATTCCGCAATTTTTTCAGGCATCCGTAATTGCGCAATTCCGCAACCGAATTACCATTCCGCAAGTTGCGGAATTGCGGAATTGCGGACTAAAATTGCGGAATGCCCACCTTTGCCCATTTCATTATGTGAACCCTTACTAGAGATCCTTAAGCAATGTTTCCTGATGTGATGTCTTTAAAGAGGTAACATTAGAGAAGCAAAGAGCCTCAACCATATTAGACAAGTGTTTGGAAAGCATTTTTGGTACTGGACTATTTGATATTTTACGTGAAAGGCTTTTTCTGCTTTGAGAAAGGGAAGATTGAAAACTTGTAGATTTGATAGAGGTTAATGATAGTTCAGCTATAAGAATGTTGTGCCATGAAAGAATGTTCACATCAAAAGACATTCCTGTTGATAATATTGTTGGGTTTTGTTCTGACACTGCCAATGTGATGATGGAAGCCAACCATTCAGTAGCTACATTATTAAAAGATTTTTTGTCTCATGTCATGATTGTTAAATGTTCAGGCTACATTATTCATCTCTGTGCATCAAATGCCTCAAACTTCTTAAATATGTTGAAGTTTTGTGCCGTAACTTTTGCACACTTTAGTAATAGCTTCAAGAGGCAACATGCATTTCAAGAGCTTCAATAATTCGTTAAGATTGGACATCATAAAATCCTGGCTCCAGGCCAAGCCAGATGGAATTGTCTCTACAGGCATGTTAGAACAGTGGGATCCATTGTAATTGTATTTTACAGAATTAGCATTCAATGACCCCAACAATATGTATGTATATGGCATGATTGTTACTGCCTTGAAAAACAAATTTACTCGAATCTACCTCGAATTTCTAGACTACAAAATTGGATATGTTTAACAGTTACAAAACGCTCCTCCAGTCTGAGCTAGGCTCCATTTTTTTCACACTAAGAACTGAGATATTCAAACTCTTTATAAAAGTTTGTGTTCTGACTTTAAGGATGTGAATATTGTTAAGAATGCTGACATTTCATTCCTTAGTCCTGGGGCGGCATTTTGGAAGGGGCTCTAAACTACACCCTCTTAGCGTCCTAAGACCGACTTAGTTATACCGGGCCAAGAAGATTACTAAGAAAGCATTTTCGGGCGTCATCTTAGCCTCGTGTAAGGGGACAGAAGGCCAACCCTTCTTAGTGCCACCTAACCAATCAGCGCGCGCGACACAAGTCTGTATTTGGCGGGAAATACGTATACCACGCCGAGTCTCTCTCTCTCTCTCTCTCTCTCTCTCTCTCTCTCTCTCTCTCTCTCTCTCTCTCTCTCTCTCTCTCTCTCTCTCTCTCTCTCTCTCTCTCTCTCTCTCTCTCTCTCTCTCTCTCTCTCTCTCTCTCTCTCTCTCTCTCTCTCTCTCTCTCTCTCTCTCTCTCTCTCTCTCTCTCTCTCTCTCTCTCTCTCTTTCCCTTCTCTCTCTCTCTTTCCCTTCTCTCTCTCTCTCTCTCTCTCTCTCTCTCTCTCTCTCTCTCTCTCTCTCTCTCTCTCCTCTCTCTCTCTCTTTCTCTCTTTCCCTTCTCTCTCTCTCTCTCTCTTTCCCTTCTCTCTCTCTCTCTCTTTCCCCTTCTCTCTCTCTCTCTCTCTCTCTCCTCTCTCGTCTCTCTCTCTCTCTCTCTCTCTCTCTCTCTCTCTCTCTCTCTCTCTCCTTTTTTTTCTTCTATTATTTCTTCTCCCTCCTCTTCCTTCTCCTTGAGTTGCCAGATATGTATTTCTGCTAGTCACAGTTCGCGCCACCAGCTGTCGCTGGTGGCGCGAGTTATGTACTTTCAGTTTATTGACAGCACTGACAAGCTGAAGCTGTAGCGAAGAGGGAGGACGACCTACAATACCTCAATTGTGCCATACTAGAGGTAAGTTGTTTGTGTGTGTGTGTTCATTCTCTTTCCAATTCTAATTTTCAATTACTGCCGCCCACACAGATTTTTTATTCATTTATTAATTAATGATTTTTTACCATAAAGTATTTTCTGCATGGAATTAGGTTTTTTTTTTCACACTACTGTACATGGTGTTTGGAAAAGGAATATGCTAATGTACTGCCGTCAGGCTCTATTATGAGACCACGCTGACTGAACCCTGTAGCAAATTGTAATTGTTATGGTGGCTCAGTCAGTAATGAGTCTAACTAATGACACGGAACCTAGGTATGTTGGAGGTGTTTCTTGACTTTGACCCCAGCCACCGCCGTGGGGAAAAAATATTTCACAATTACTTACTTTAATAAGGTAATTATAAAGCAGAACATTATCATTAGGCACTACATCTATTCCTGCGATAGAGAGAAAAAAAATCTTTGTTTATCAGGGCACGCACTTCCAAGTGTGTGTGGGAGTAGGGTGTAGTGATGTGGTGGAGTGAAATTATGTTGTTTTATACTTTGGTGTGATGCATGGTAGGGTCTGGTGTAGTGATGTGTGGAGTGAAATTATGTTGTTTTTATGCTATTTTTTCACTACCTACAAATATACGTAACTGAATGTTTTTTTTTTTTTTATATAATATTATTATATCACAAAGGGGAAGGAGGGGTATATGGATAACGCTAAGAATGTTCAAAGGGTACGTGGGTGAAAAGGTTGAAAACCATCTTTTAGTCAATGAATATAGTAAAGCTCCACTTATCTTCATATAAAAAAAAATATCAACATTAAAACTCACTGGTGTATAACACCTTAATAATAATAATAATAATAATAATAATAAATAATAATAATAATGAAATAATAATAATAATAGTAAGAAGAAAAAGAAGAAGAAGAAGAACTAAGTGAAATTAAATTGATTCTCACTTCTCATTTTTTCTCTTTGCAGATGGATAACAAAGACATTGATACACCAATGGCCCTTCAATCGGGATGAGGAGGCCTGGGAGGACGTACATTGCCTCAACTATCAGCTACACTGGCAAAGTTTTATTCTGTCAATGTCAAGTCTACTGACATGAATCTTATAGCGGACTGTTTGCAGTGCAAAAAGTCGTATTCGGCATCAACTAAGGCAACATCTAACCTAGTTATCCACCTCAGAAGAGTTCACAAAGTTCAGTATGCTGAATATGAGACATTGAGAGCAGCAGAGGAAAAGAAGAAGCGTGAGAGCTGTGGATCACATTCACAGCACAAAATGACCTCGTTCTTCAAACCAAGCATCCACAAGAGAACAAATTTAACACTATCACATCAAACAACGGGCTATGGTAAAGAAACTCTTAGACTCCATTGCATGTGACCAACTGCCTTTGAGTATTGTGGAAAGGAAGACTTTTAGAGCTCTTCTACACGAAGCAGAACCACGCTTCGTGTTTCCAAGCAGAACCACACTTAGAAGCAGTTTACTTCTGCAGAGAGCGAAAGACATTACGTCGCATTGATGACAGAATTTGAAAACCTCAGTCTTATTTACCTGACATTGGACCTCTGGACGAATCGGAAAATGATATCGTTTCTTGCTGTCACTGTACACTTCATCAACTCATCATGGGAGCTAAAATCGCGTGTCATTGCTTGCGATCAGTTTGTAGAACGACACACGCTATGAACATTGCTACAGCATATGAGGATATAGTCACTAAATTCGGAATTCGTGGCAAGGTGAGGAAGGTGGTTGCAGACAATGCTTCGTCTATGGTGAGAGCATTTGATGTCTGTCTACCAGGATTATATGGAAATGAAGTGAGGAATGAAAGTATCGATGAAAATGGAGACACCGATAACCTTGATATTTTGGAAGAAGAACTTGATCTGAATGAGGTCCTTGCCCTTCTTCCACCGGATCGGTCCAGTTGCTTTGCACACACACAACAACTCTGCATACGAGATGCCTTCAATGATCCCTGTGTCAGAAACAGCGCAATTGCAACTGTGATACACAAGTGCTGTAGTATTGTAGCTGCATACGTCGATCTACTGTGGCAGCACCGTTCTTGGAAAAGATTGGGGGTTTCACTGCAGGCTGCCAACGCTACTAGATGGAACTCTCAACTGACTATGCTTAAGTCAGTTCTCAAAGACGTTAATGGTGTCAACTCAGCTATTCGTCTCCTAGGATCGCGCAGACCGTAGAAGAATTGAAAGGAATGGAAATAGCAATGCTAAAAGAAGTATACAAGTTTTGGAACCGTTCCAAGAGGCGATGTCGGAAGTGGAAGGAGAAAACATGGTGACACTTTCTTGCGTTGCACCAGTTGTATTTGGCCTTGAGCACAGCCTCAACTATTCACGGAAAGTAAACCAATCTACTGCTTAAACTTGGCTAATGCACTACAGTCTTCTATCAAAAGAGGTTGCATTCGTTTCTTGAGACGACTGATGTCATTGCCGCAGCTGTCATGGACCCCAGTTTAAGTTGGCATGGCTGCCATGTGAGGAAATAAAAAGGAAAAAATTTCTAAGATTGTGGACCTAATTATTTCAGAGTCAACTCAGTCGTCTTTGAAGAACACAATTCAAGAGAGGGAGCCTTTCGTCACCACAAGCACCAATCAAGACAAGGCTGGAATGAGTGCAAAACGCCCTCGGCTTTTTGCCTACATGCCACCAGCTGGGGAAATAAATGTGAGTGCATCAATAAGCGACATTACAGTGGTAAAGGCAGAACTTGAGTCGTACCTAGAAGAAGGTGTTCTGGTTTTGATATCAACCCCTGAAGTACTGGCGTGAAAACAGAGCTTCAACATTTTGAAGCTTTTTGCCAAAAATTTCTAGGGTGCTGTGCAACGTCGGCACCATCTGAAAGAGTATTTAGTAAGGCCGGTAATTTTTACACTCCTGAGCGAGCAAAACTCGGCCCGGAAACCTTCCGGGCATTAATGATGATTAAATGCAATTATGATATGTAGAATGCAGATATAAACTTGTGTGAACAATTTTTTAATTTTTTTTGCATATTTTCAGGAGTATTTTTTATTAGTAGCTATGAAATCTGAAGTATGAGTACTTGTATTTTTATTTTTATTTTCTGAACCAGTGATTGTATTTGTATTTGTATTTGTAGATTTAGGAAGAAAAGTATTTGTATTTGTATTTGTTTTTTAGATTTAGGAAGAAAAGTATTTGTATTTGTATTTGTATTTTTAGATTAGAAGAAAAGTATTGTATTTGTATTTGTATTTTTGGAATCCCAAACGAAAGTATTTGTATTTGTATTTCAATTGTAAAAAGTCAGTATTTGATCCAACCCTGGTCACAGTGCAGTGTACACGCCGAGGGAGTCTCTCTCTCTCTCTCTCTCTCTCTCTCTCTCTCTCTCTTCTCTCTCTCTCTTCTCTCTCTCTCTCTCTCTCTCTCTCTCTCTCTCTCTCTCTCTCTCTCTCTCTCTCTCTCTCTCTCTCTCTCATTCTCTCTCTCTCTCTCTCTCTCTCTCTCTCTCTCCTCTCTCTCTCTCTCTCTCTCTCTCTCTCTCTCTCTCTCTCTCTCTTCTCTCTCTCTCTCTCTCTCTCTCTCTCTCTCTGCTCTCTCTCTCTCTCTCTCTCTCCTCTCTCTCCTCTCTCTCTCTCTCCTCTCTCTCTCTCTCTCTCTCTCTCTCTCTCTCTCTCTCTCTCTCTCTCTCTCTCCTCTCTCCTCTTCTCTCTCTCTCGTTCTCTCTCTCTCTCTCTCTCTTCTCTCTCTCTCTCTCTCCTCTCTCTCTCTCGCTCTCTCTTCTCTCTCTCTCTCTCTCTCTCTCTCTCTCTCTCTCTCTCTCCTCTCTCTCTCTCTCCTCTCCTCTCTCTCTCTCTCTCTCTCTCTCTCTCTCTCTCTCTCCTCTCTCTCTCTCTCTCTCTCTCTCTCCTCTCTCTCTCTCTCTCTCTCTCTCTCTCTCCTCTCTCTCTCTCTCTCTCTCTCTCTCTCTCTCTCTCTCTCTCTCTCTCTCTCTCTCCTCTCTCTCTCTCTCTCTCTCTCTCTCTCTCTCTCTCTCTCTCTCCCCTCTCTCTCTCCTCTCTCTCTCTCTCATCTCTCTCTCTCTCTCTCTCTCTCTCTCTCTCTCTCTCTCTCCCTCTCTCTCGTCCTCTCTCTCTCTCTCTCTCTCTCTCTCCTCTCTCTCTCTCTCTTCTCTCCTCTCTCTCTCTCTCTCTCTCTCTCTCTCTCTCTCTCTCTCCTCTCTCTCTCTCTCTCTCTCTCTCTCTCTCCCTCTCTCTCTCTCTCTCTCTCTCTCTTCTCTCTCTCTCTCTCTCTCTCTCTCTCTCTCTCTCTCTCTCTCTCTCTCTCTCTCTCCTCTCTCTCTCTCTCTCCTCTCTGTCTCCTTTTTTTTCTTCTATTATTTCTTCTCCCTCCTCTTCCTTCCCCCTTTACATCCTCCACACACATATCATAGCCAGTATGTGATATTATCGTGAATAACGACACTTTTTTTCTGGTGTGTTTTGATATGTTTAGAATTAATCTGCTAACCGTTTTTGTCGCAAATCATATCTATTCCGCCCAGCCCACCCCTATATAGGCTATATAGTATATATATAGCCCACAACTATATATATATACATAGTGTATTATACAGCCTAATATACTATATACAGTCTAAAATATATAACATATAACCAATAATATAACCATTGTTGTTATGGTGACGGAGAAAATTGCGGGCTAAGACGACCCCAACCCTGCCTTAGTTTACACTCGCTGCACTGTCTTAGGCGGAGCGAACTTTGCTTCCGAAAATGTCCACCTAGCGCTAAGTTGGTCTTAGTCCCCTAAGATGGTCTTAGTAGTGTTCCAAAATGCCGCCCCTGCTCAACCCATTGTTTCAAGTGACTTAATCCCAATTGAGAATAATATTTAGGAGTGAGTGCATCAGCAACATTAATTCAAGTGATCTAATACAATCGGGAACAGTAACTAAAGATCGAAGAACTTCCATAGTTTTATAAGTCATGTCAGTCTTTCTTGATATAAGCTGTATCCCAAATTCAGAAAAAGATATTCATTAAATGATGAAATTCACGATGAAATAAGTGGCCTGCGTAAATCCTCATTCTGCTTCCTATCCACTCTGAATTCATCATCGAGAGGATATCTATTTGATGAACTGTCAAAATCAGCAAAGCATATTGAATTCTTGTGGATGAAAAATGGAGACTGCACTATATTTGAAGAACTTTCTAATCAACTTCACTTCACAAAGTACTGGAATATTGCGCTGGGGCCAGATGCTGAGAGCGAGCTAGGGCGCCCTATCCACTAGGGCGCCTGTGGTAAGGCGAAACGCCCTCCCACCGCTATGCTCAGTCGAGATTGCTGCCTTATTTTAGTGGCACCGCTAAAGGCGCTGAAAACTAAGGCATGGTCAGACCCTAACTTAGTGAGCTGCTGTGGGCCTTTGACAGACATTCATCTTCTGTTTATAAAGCAAATACAGCCTTGTCTCAGTTCCTACAACGTAACAATTGGTGTTTACGTATTAATAGTGTTGCAAGGTGTGTATGAATTGATCGTGCAAGACTAATGCGGCATTATAGGGTGTTATATGCTGGTGATAAGAAATGTTGTGTTGTGTGTTGGTTAGGGGCGGGCGGCGGGCGGCGGGCGGCAGGTGCTCCGCCCGCACTAAAATGTTGTACTATTATACGGTATTATCATACTACCAGATGATATTTAGAACAGCGAATAAACGATTCGCTTCGTCCACCGCTGGGCGTCGATGCTGGGCAGTTTTTCAGCCACTGGACGGCCAGTGGACGCCCAGCCCACGCAAAACCGCCCAGTCCACGGGTAAAAATGGCTAGTGTGACCGCGCCTTAGTGGCACCGCTAAAGGCGCTGAAAACTAAGGCATGGTCAGACCCTGACTTAGTGAGCTGCTGTGGGCCTTTGACAGACATTCATCTTCTGTTTATAAAGCAAATACAGCCTTGTTTCAGTTCCTACAACGTAACAATTGGTGTTTACGTATTAATAGTGTTGCAAGGTGTGTATGAAAAGGTGTGAAGTGTGGGGCAGGTGTATCCAGCTTCTTTCCTGTGAATACAGGAGTGAGGCAAGGGTGCGTCCTTGCCCCATCACTTTTCAACGCTTGTATGGACTGGGTATTGGACAAGGTTGTAGATCAAAGTGGTTGTGGAGCATCCGTCGGCAACACCAAGATCACTGATCTTGTTTTTGCCGATGATGCAGTAATCTTTGCTGAGTCGCTGGAGGTCCTGGTGATGGCTCTCGAGGCGCTGCACGAGGAGGCAAAGCCTTTGGGACTTGAGGTCTCCTGGCTCAAGACCAAGGTCCAGGTATTTGGAGACTTACTAGATGAAGCAGTACAGTCTGTTCATGCGTGTGGCGAGGACATTGAGATCTTGGAAAGTTTTACATACCTTGGTAGCGCAGTCCATAATGACGGCGGGTCACGTCAAGAAGTCTTACGACGGATTGGCATAGCCCACGGTGTTATGGACTCGCTCAGCGGGAGTATTTGGCGTTGTCGGTACCTGTGCAGGAGGACAAAAATCCGGATCTTCAAGTCGCTTGTGATCCCTGTCTTACTCTATGGTTGTGAGACATGGACACTAAATAGTGACTTGAAGAGACGAATCAATGCCTTTGGTAATAAGTGTCTTCGCAGAATCATGGGGTATCGCTGGGATGATTACGTGTCAAATCAGCGATTGCACCGTGAGACTGAATCGAGGCCTATTACCTGCATAGTCCGTCAGCGCCAACTTCGGCTATATGGGCATGTGGCACACTACCCTGAAACCGATCCTTCCCATCGGGTTGTATCTGTAAGAGACAATCCGGCGTGGAGGAGGCCAAGGGGGCGCCCACAAGGCTCGTGGCTGAGGCAAGTTGATGTTTCTTGTCGAGAGCTGCTTGGTATGGGAAAGGAGCCTGCATGGGAACTCGCGCGTGGTGACCCCCGGGAGTGGCGTCGTAGGGTGGGCGAGGCGACGCGCCTCCCGGCGTATGCCCCCAATGATTGATTGATTGAAGGTGTGTATGAATTGATCGTGCAAGACTAATGCGGCATTATAGGGTGTTATATGCTGGTGATAAGAAATGTTGTGTTGTGTGTTGGTTAGGGGCGGGCGGCGGGCGGCGGGCGGCGGGCGGCAGGTGCTCCGCCCGCACTAAAATGTACTATTATACGGTATTATCATACTACCAGATGATATTTAGAACAGCGAATAAACGATTCGCTTCGTCCACCGCTGGGCGTCGATGCTGGGCAGTTTTTCAGCCACTGGACGGCCAGTGGACCACGCAAAACCGCCCAGTCCACGGGTAAAAATGGCTAGTGTGACCGCGCCTTAGTGGCACCGCTAAAGGCGCTGAAAACTAAGGCATGGTCAGACCCTGACTTAGTGAGCTGCTGTGGGCCTTTGACAGACATTCATCTTCTGTTTATAAAGCAAATACAGCCTTGTTTCAGTTCCTACAACGTAACAATTGGTGTTTACATATTAATAGTGTTGCAAGGTGTGTATGAATTGATCGTGCAAGACTAATGCGGCATTATAGGGTGTTATATGCTGGTGATAAGAAATGTTGTGTTGTGTGTTGGTTAGGGGCGGGCGGCGGGCGGCGGGCGGCAGGTGCTCCGCCCGCACTAAAATGTTGTACTATTATACGGTATTATCATACTACCAGATGATATTTAGAACAGCTGAACATACCATCATCTTCACGAGACATTAGTGCATATCATGAATGTATAAAACTTAAAGTAAACTATACCTATAATAAGATAATGAGAGCAAAATGAAATCTTGTATAAACTTTTTTTTCACCTTTTTTTATTCATCTTCTCCTTATTCCTGGAATTTTGGTTGCATTAAATTTTCACTCACTGTCCCGGAATCGGCACACCTTAACGATTATCATGGTGTATGGCACGTCCCAATGCAAAAATATATAAGTGGTCAAAACCTGCGTTGAACGTCAAACTTGTGATGAAACAGCTTTTGGCGGGGGAGAGCGGTGTATCCTTGCCATAAGTGCTTGGTGAGGGAGGGAGGGACAACATTCCTTGCTTCAGCAGAGAAGTGTTCAAGCCTTGTGATTGGTCGAAGCTGCCTAAGCAGCGCTCAGATAGGCAACGTGATTGGCTAGTAGGATTCTTGGGCCACGCCCACGCCATAGGCTATGGAGCTGTAAGGCAGGGCAAAAGCGCCTGAAATATCGACTGTACATAGGCTTGAGTCGGTGCCTTAGCCGGGCCGTTACAAAAGCGCCTGAAGACGGGTAAGGCGCTCTTTTCGCCTTACCTCTATGGCACTTCTCAGCATCTCCCCCCTGAACAGGAAAAATTATACAGGACTGTTATAGTCATATCCACCCTCTTCTCAATACCCTTTTCAAATGCAGCGAGTGATAATTTTTTTACCCAACTAAATCTAAATAAAACTTCTCTGATTCTCCCTTGAAAATTAAACATTAAGTGACCTAATACATGCACTACATCATACAAGACACTTGAAAGCATCTTCTCACAATCTGAACATTGAGGATATTATATATATATATATATATATATATATATATATATATATATATATACATATATATATATATTATATATATATATATATATATATATATATATAGTATAGTATATATATATATATATATATATATATATATATATATATATATATATATATATATATATATATATATATATATATATATATATATATATAATATATATAATCGAAGTTACAGGGGTGCCGATTATTATTTAGGGTAAAATATAAGAATTTAGGGTAAAATAGACTTGACTCTAGGGTAAGTTCAGCGGAGCTCATGGAAGGCCTGCCAAGCCCAGTGCTTCCATTTTAGGGTAAAATACCCTAAACTAGGGTAATCAGACCCCTTCTAGGGTAGCGGCTAGGGTAATGCATAATCTAGGGTAATTCTAGGGTAATCAGGTGTTTGTCAGTTTTTAAAAATTCAAATTCAAAGGATTCATCGATGTAAAATCAGTGTTTAATTTTCATTTTTCATACACACGAAACTTTATTTATGTAAGGCTAGCGGAAATCTACTGGTGTCACCCTTCATAGATCCCCGTTTTCTGTCTCTGCTCTGGGCGGGTTTTGTGATGCCAGATGACGAAAATTTTCACCAGATGACGAAAATTGGTGAAATTTCTAAGACAAAGTCAGTTGCCAGTTTTATTATTGCAAATGACCCAATCGAAAAGTCTGCACGGAAAATTTAACTTCGGGTGTGCTTTTCTATCAGAACATCACTTGCCCATTTCCTTATGTGAACCCTTACTAGACCTCTTTAAAGCAATGTTTCCTGATGTGACGTCTATAGAGAATGTAAAGCTAGGGAAGCAAAGAACCTCAAACATAATAAGACAAGTGTTTGGAAAACATTTCGGCACTGAACTCTTTGGAATCTTACGTGAAAGGCTTTTTTCTGTAATTATAGATGAGACAACAGACAGGAGTACAACTAAACAATTGTGCGTATTAGCACAATATTTTGAGAAAGATAAACTTGAAAACTCTTTCGTAGATTTGATAGAGGTTAATGATAGCTCAGCTGTAGGACTGTTCAATGCCATGAAGGAATGTTTCACATCAAAAAACATTCCTGTTAATAATATTGTTGGGTTTTGTTTTGACACTACAAATGTGATGATGGGAGCCAACCATTCAGTAGCTACATTGTTAAAAGAATATTTGCCTCAAGTCATAATTGTCAAATGTTCATGCCACATGATTCATCTATGTGCATCAAATGCTTGCCTCAAACTCCCAAAATATGTTGAAGATTTATGCCGTAACATTTTTGCACACTTAATTTAGTCTGAGCTCCAAGAGGCAACATGCATTCAAAGAGTTTCAATTTTTTTTTGATATTGAACCTTATAAAATCCTGGCTCCAGGCCAAACCAGGTGGTTAATTGTTTGTACAGGTAGGTATGTTTGAAAAGATTGCTAGGTAGAATAGTGGGATGCATTAATTGGAGCTTTATTTCACAGAATGGACCCAACCCATAACTACGTCACAGCTTGTTTACCGCGGTGCATTGTGGGGATAAGACAGGGTCATGAGGGAGAGCGGGCAGGCGCTATCCAGTGAAGAAAGACAACGCTGTGTCCTTAAATATGCCTCCTGCAAACTGTTGTGTTCCATATTGTGTTGCAATAAGTAGACGAACACCTTCTTTACGGTTGTACCAACTTTTAAAAGCTGAGAATAGAAAGATAAATTGGATAAAGCTGATAAGAAACGACAATCTGTGGACTCCATCACAGACACCTCTCAAGTAAATCATTTCAACTGCTTGCATCTTAATTAGGCCTCCGACATATATTCCACGTCCAGGTCTGACTTGCATATGTTACTGTCGGCACTCGGCACTAGTATGCTATCCCTAAGCGCCTTAATTCCTTACTCACTGTCCTCTCATCACGCGCCCCTAGGATCCCGCTACTTTCCTTCCTTGTAGGCAGGGCTCTCTCTCTTATCTCCCCTTCCGTGCCTCCATACTTGCACAGGATAGAGCCATTAACTGTCCATTCATCATTATTTTACATTGCTTCTGGCTCTCAATTCTCATTCTACATTGATCTTCAAACTCAATAACTTCACTCTTTGGTTTCTACCAAAACCCTATCACTTTACTTTTAGCCACATTAACTTTCAGTTTCCTCCTCACACAAACAGTACTGCATTCATTTACCAATTTTTGAAAACCTTTTTAACTCTGCTAGTAGTATTCTACAGTGTCATCTGCAAACACTAGTATTGAGCTTCCATTTTGTATTATCTATACTTATCTCTACACAAACATCACCAATCTTTGCTTTCATTTATCTGATTACTCCATCCAAAAACAAGTTGCGTAACCACGGCACCAATTTTTGCGTTCATTTATCTGATTACTCCATAAACAAGTTGCGTAACCACGGCACCAATTTTTGCGTTCATTTATTTATCTGATTACTCCATCCAAAAACAAGTTGCATAACCACGGCACCAATTTTTGCTTTAATTTATCTGATTACTCCATAAACAAGTTGCATAAACAACTGTCAAGTAACACTTAAACCATGATGTATACCTTAATTTACTACTTATTCTGAGGAAAGACAACAAAAGGAACTCAATTAATAAAGAACGAACATAAATACTATCATAACCATGAATATGTACATCCTACAAAGAGGAGACTACGACGATGGAAGAATTTAGAGTTGTTTTGCGCGAAATTGATATTCCAGGTGCTATTAGCCTATTACCGAGCTCTGTTCTCGCTGACAAGACTAGAGAAGACCTGATCGAGATGATGGCTGATATGCAGAGGCTTCTCAACCAGGAAAACAGAGTCACAGCAGAGCCTCGTCAAAAGGTAAGCAAGTGGTAGGGGTGTCCCTACCACTTGTTGCTTACCTCTTGACGAGGTTCTGCTGTGACTCTGTTTTTTTGGTTGAGAAGCCTCTGCACACCAGCCATCATCTCAGGTCTTCTCTAGTCTTGTCAGCGAGAACAGGGCTTGGTAATATAGCACCTGGAATATCAATTTCAAACAAAACAACTCGAAATTCTTTCATCGTCGTAGTCTTCTTCCCTACGTAGGTCACCCGCGGCGACCCCGACTTATCTCCACAATGCACAGCGGTAAACAAACCGTGACGTAGTTATGTCTGGGGCCCATTAACATTTAGTGACCCAACACATGTAAATTATATGATTGTTACTGCCTTGTAAAACAAGCTTACCCAAGCCTACCTCGAATTTCTGGATTACAACTTGGGTAAGTTCAATAGTTATAATACGTTCTTCCAGTCTGAGGCTCCATTTTTTTTCACACTGAAAACTGAGACATGCAAACTCATTCGAAGCTTGTGTACTGACTTCATGGATGTGAGCTTTGTTAAGAATGCTGATATTTCATTATTTATTTAGTTAACGCTAATTTATGCATGGTTCTAATTCCTTTATCAGAAAATGAAATATAGCAATGGAAAGCTAATTAAATTCCGCTTCTATTGATATGTTGCATGTAAAAAGTCTTCACGCAAAATATCAAAGTGCGATGAGTAAGTGAATATAAGTTCATGCATATTTCTTCAGTCTCATAATGGAATTTCTTTAGTGTATTTTACAGTTTTTTATTTGATAATATTATAAAACAAACATTCACGAAGATAACAGTGTATCATTTATACTGATATGCCATAGTCTACTGTATTCATGAAACACTTTTTTACTTGCCGATACGATTGATGATGTTATTTTTTTTAGTTAACGCTAATTTAGGCATGGTGGTAATTCATTTATCAGAAAACGAAATATATCAATGGAAAGCTAATGAAAATCCGCTTCTTTCTATCGCTAGCATCTAAAATGTTTTCTCGCAAAATATTAAATGGCGAAGAGTTTAAGTATATATTGAGGTCATGCATATTTCTTCACTCTCATAATGACATTTCTTTAGTGTATTTTACTGTTTTTTATTTGATAATATTATAAAACAAACAGTTACGAAGATAACGGTATATCATATATACTGATAAACCTTAGGAAGGGAAAGAGGGGTGATGTTCTAAAATGGCAGGAATCGCAAAACTGGCCTCCACTGGTCATGGGCGGGTTGGCGCGGGGCACGAGTAGCAAGTCCAGTATAGAGTAGTCTTTGCATGACTGTATAATCTACCCTGTTTCAGCGTTGTTTTATGCTTTGTAGCTGCAAGTGTATACGCTTTCAAATTTCACTACGAATTTTTTTTTCGGGCGACGACGACAACGGTAGGACACTCAGTAAATAAACACTAGATGGCGACTCTACTGTTGGTAGCCACTTTGTAGATATTTTTGTAATTTGTTCATTTATAGCCATACTATGACACAGATGAAGACACAAAATGACACAGACTCTCCAGATAGCACCTTCTAACTTTCCTGAAATCATGGATGTAGAAATGTAAGTATTAACGCCACCACATGTCTGTAAACAGAAAGAAAAGTTGTCCTGGCGACTTAACTGTTATCTACGGTAGCTAAAATGAAAAAATTTCGGTATTATATGTATCGCCATTGGCATGGGAAATTGGGGAAATTGGGATTCAAATTAAGGATGAAAAGATCTGCACGATGATGTAAGTTAAATTTGTTAGTTTTTAGTGCCCAATACCGAAATTATACCAATAATTGGGGTGAGTGGGGAGGAGGGACGTGCTGGCTTCTGCGTTTATTTTAATTTGGCGCGCGAAATTCTCGGCAAGTCGGTCGATAAAAGACCGAGTGAGCGGTGTGTGATTTTTTTTAAAAACCTATTGCGATCATGACACCAGCCCCAGACCCAGACCGAATTCTCTGTCGACAAGATGCCGAAAAAACCTCAGTGTGAACCAGCCTTTAGTCAGTTATTCTCAATACTTATTTTGTTAAAGTGTGTTCTTATTAAACCAGAAATATATATGTAATGGAAATGATATTAAAACTAGACAAACTAAACTGGCTTAACTTTACTATATTGTTTTTGTTATCAATAAAAAATATGGATTTTCACCTACTTCCTTTTTCTTATATATATATATATATATATATATATATATATATATATATATATATATATATATATATATATATATATATATATATATATATATATATATTGTGGTGAACACCACAGCTGGCTGATTACCTCCCAGGGCACTAGAGTTAATCACCGTCCGGTCCACGCCTCTCTCTTAATCCTGTCCTACAGATCTCACCGACTGAACAGCTGGCTAATCACCTTCAGGTGTCCTCTGGTCAGACGTCAGGTCTCAACAGCCAATTATGAGATTAGGCGTCAGACGTCAGGTCTTGAGTATCGTGGCTCCTTTAAAAGCCCGTCTCTTGTAGAGACAAGTCAGTTAGAGCTCAACCACTGTACCACACACAAGCTCTGTTCACAGTCTCCAATAAACCAACTAACAACCTGGGTGTCTGTTTATCAACCATGTAGACCGACAAGGTCACTACATTTGGTGACCGCCGGAGTGACAAGACGCACCCAGGGGGGGGGGCTTGCCCCTCGCCCCCCCCATCACGCCTGCCGCGCCGCCTGCAGCCACACACGCCGCGCCACGCCGCCACGCCGCCTGCCACGCCGCCATGCGCCACGCCCGCGGCCTGCACCTCGCCCTTCGCAGCCTCATCCTACCACGGCTGGCGCCACCCATCTCTGCACACTACGCCTCACGCTGCCTGCCCCTCGCAGCCCCATCTCAGCGTGCTGCCCTAGGCTCACCTCACAACCACCCAGCCCTGCGCGCTGCCACAGCAACCCGGCGCCACTGCTCTCCACCCATCTCAGCGCACCCACACACGCCCTCCTGTGGCTTGTGTCCCACGCCCTACCACCCAGCCCTGCCGACGCCGCCCCTGCCGCCGCCCCTGGCGCCACCCTTGCCGCCGCCCCTGGTGCTGCCCCTCGCCGCCGTCACCGTCACCAGCGCCACTAGCCGCCCACGCCCACGGCCCAGCATGCTGCCACCACGCTAAGCCTGACGAAGCCATCTAAGGGCACCATCAGCCCAGTCTCCTGCCGCCAAAGTGCTAATCCTCATCCCTGCTCCTACGCTGCTTCCTGCGGCCCCATCCTGCGTCCTGCAGCCTCCTGCTACCAGCAAGGCCCTGCAACGCACGGGCACCGCATCCCGCCGCCCGCCCTTGCCTCCTGCCGCCACGTGCTACCCCTCGTCCTCCGCTGACTCCTGCTCCCTGACGCTGCTTCCTGCTGCCTCACGCTGCGTCCTGCAGCCTTCCGCTGCCTCCAGCAAGGCCCTGCAACGCACGGGCACTGCATAGCAACACAAGCTATCTTGGGAGCCGATAGCCTTGGACACTTCGCTTTCCCACGAAGACACCTTGCATCGCAAGCCTCCCTCCAGATCTTGTGACAGCAATCACAGCAGCAGCGATCCTCGGCACCTCCTATTTGATCTTGCAGCTACCGCTGCAACGTGAAGACTGGACAGCCGCCCTACCTGCATTCCCTTCCCCTCGGCACCTCCTATCTAATCTTGCAGCTACCGCTCCAACGTGAAGACTGGACAGTTGCCCTACCTACATTACCTCGGCACTTGGCACCTCTATGTTTTTTTTATAAGTTTTATATGTATAATATTTTTTTGTTTTGTTTTGAGGAAGGATAGTACTGTGGTGAACACCACAGCTGGCTGATTACCTCCCAGGGCACTAGAGTTAATCACCGTCCGGTCCACGCCTCTCTCTTAATCCTGTCCTACAGATCTCACCGACTGAACAGCTGGCTAATCACCTTCAGGTGTCCTCTGGTCAGACGTCAGGTCTCAACAGCCAATTATGAGATTAGGCGTCAGACGTCAGGTCTTGAGTATCGTGGCTCCTTTAAAAGCCCGTCTCTTGTAGAGACAAGTCAGTTAGAGCTCAACCACTGTACCACACACAAGCTCTGTTCACAGTCTCCAATAAACCAACTAACAACCTGGGTGTCTGTTTATCAACCATGTAGACCGACAAGGTCACTACAATATATATATAAGCGAAAGTGTGTGTGTGTGTGTGTGTGTGTGTGTCCGCTCCAGGTGCCGCCCTCTGTGGCGGAATCCCCTCATATGGCATAGTTTTGGAACCGGCTCGAGCAGGGGAAGGTTTTAAGTCCATTTATGAGATGATCCGATCACTTTTTTTTTTTTTTTTTAGTAGCCTATTAGCGAGAATTGTGAAAAAAGTGGGTTGCGAGAATTGAGGAAACCTTGATGTAGGGTGATGGGTAATGGGTGAGTGAATGGGTGGGGTGATGGGTAATGGGTGTGGGGTGATGGGTGAGTGAATGGGTGGGGAGTGATGGGTGATGGGTGAGGGAATAGATGGGGGGTGATGGGTAATGGGTGAGTGAATGGGTGTGTGGTGATGGATAATGGGTGAGTGAATGGGTGGGGGGTGGTGGGTAATGGGTGAGTGAATGGGTGGGGGGTGATGGGTAATGGGTGAGTGAATGGGTTGGGGGTGATGTGAATAGGTTGGCGTTAATACATACATTTCTACATCCATGATTTCAGGAAAGCTAGAAGGGGCTATCTGGAGAGTCTGTGTTTGGTGGGCCTTCGGCCCACCAAACACAGGTGGTGGGGCCTTCGGCCCACCAATAGCCCTCCGCAGGAGCTAGCCAAAAAGTCCGCCCGGAGGGCGGCTTTGCGGCTAGTATATATATATAATCGAATATACAGGCGAGCCGATTATTTAGGGTAAAACGTAAGAATTTAGGGTAAAATTGACTTGACTCTAGGGTAAGTTTAATGGAGCTCATGGAAGGCCTGAGTTTGGTGCACCTGGAAAGTCGTTGGTAGTCTGCAAAGCTTCCAGGAGAGCGGGAGGGAAGCGTGCTGGAAGGCTAAACTGAACGTTTGCTTCTTTTGTTGTTTCCAGAGCCTCAGGACCTCGACGGAATGCACGGATGACAGCAACACACCAGCTCGAAGGTAAATGAAGCTTGGGTATACTTTGAGCGGCTGAGTCACTGTGGGTCGTTAATTAAAGATATAAGAGTCTTGCGTGGGCCCAGAGTTGTGGCATGAAAGGAGAATGAAACGCAATACAATCACATTTCATTAGGCCGATATGACTTGAGGAAATTACTTTTTACATTGGTTCCGACATTATTGTTCCCATCATTATATTTTTCCTGTCAGTGTATCGTTATTATTGTATTATCACTTCATGTTATGGGAGGAGATAACTCAGATATAATCAATTAATGTATTATCACTTCATGTTATGGGAGGAGATAACTCAGATATAATCAATTAATGTATTATCACTTCATGTTATGGGAGGAGATAACTCAGATATAATCAATTAATGTATTATCACTTCATGTTATGGGAGGAGATAACTCAGATAATTTCAATTAATGTATATCACTTCATGTTATGGGAGAGATAACTCAGATAATCAATTAATGTATTATCACTTCATGTTATGGGAGGAGATAACTCAGATATAATCAATTAATGTATTATCACTTCATGTTATGGGAGGAGATAACTCAGATAATCAATTAATGTATTATCACTTCATGTTATGGGAGGAGATAACTCAGATAATCAATTAATGTATTATCACTTCATGTTATGGGAGGAGATAACTCAGATAATTTCAATTAATGTATTATCACTTCATGTTATGGGAGGAGATAATCAATGTATGAATCACACATAATCATCTCGAGCTTGACTAAGCTCGTAAGTAGCCTACTGCTGGGCTAATATGGTTTGGTAAGAATACCTTCTAACATCCTCTTAAGATCTTAGATCTTCTTAAGATAAGATCTTCATGTGGGTGAGAGTGGGGTGGCTGATCTTCATGTGGGTGAGAGTGGGGTGGCCGATCTGTATGTGGGTGAGGGTGGTTTAATAACCTAGTTATGTTATGTTATGTAACCAATGTCCAGGTTAGGTTAGTGATGGTCTCAGTAATCGGGTAGTTAATGCGGAGTCAATAGGCAGTTTTAAAAGGAGGCTAGACAATTTTATGGATGACGGGTGAAAGGTGGATGTAGTGTGAGGGGGGGGAGGGGGTCTTCTGTCTTCTTTATTACTTCTTTCTTTTTATCTTCTTTTAACTCTTTCTTGCTGTTGAGATATTCTGAGGGGGATTCCTGAAGGGAATTCCTTGGTCAAGGGGGAGAGTAGGAAGTGCCCTGTTGACAGAGACTTGCATGTGGCCGTTTTGGAGCCAGGTGATGCTTCTATGGGGGGTTAAGTCTAGACCCGACAGAGGCTTCACATTGCCCTGGGCCACAATTACCTTTTGAAATCCCGTCAGTATGTCCTTCCAACAAACCATAGACCACTATATCTCTGGACTGTTCACGCGACAATGTTTTGAAATTGCCAGGCTGCATAGTGGCCTGCGGCCCGCCCGACAAAGATATATAGTGGTCTATGGTCTATGGACTATCACATAGACTGGTTTATCAGTATATATGATATACTGTAATCTTCGTATATGTTTGTTCTATAATATTATCAAATAAAATACAGTAAAACACGCTAAAGAAATGCCATTACGAGACTCTGATTCACTTAAACTCTTCGCCACTTAAAACTTTGCGAGTCAACTTTTATCATGAAGGGTATCAATAGAAGTGCAATTTTATTAGCTTTCCATTGATGTATTTAGTTTTCTGATAAATTAATTAAAACCATGCATAAATTAGCATTAAATAAATAAATAAAATAATCAATCGGGTAATTTTCCCGATTGAAGAGGTTATTTATTTAGTTAACGCTAATTTATACATGGTGCTAATTCATTTATCAGAAAAAGAAGTATATAAGTAAATAAATAACATCATCAATCGGGAAAATTACCCGATTGATGATTTTATCTATTTATTTAACGCTAATTTATGCATGGTTCTAATTCATTTATCCAAAAACAAAATATATCAATGGAAAGCTAATAAAATTGCGCTTCTATTGATACCCTTCATAATAAAAGTTGACTCACAGAGTTTTTAATGGCGAAGAGTTGAAGTGAATATTAAGTTCATGCATATTTCTTCAGCGTCTCGTAATGGCATTTCTTTAGCGTGTTTTACTGTTTTATTTGATAATATTATAGAACAAACATTTACGAAGACTACAGTATATCATATATAATGATAAACCAGTCTATATGATCCGTATATATATATGAATCCGAGCGCCCCTCCGACTTCAGGCCCTTGTGCGACAGGCCGATATTCCGTGCGCAGTCCAGGTTTACAGTGGTTTATGAAGACATGACTCAAGCTGGTAATTCCATAATTCGGAAATAAATAATTTCCTTTTTCCTTGGCCCGCGCGGATTCGAACCGTCACCAACACCAGTTTTGCACCTAACTTGGCGCCTTAACCAACTATAGGCCAAGAGATATATAGCCTACCACTCGGGTTACTGGTTCCGGTGGTATTTATGTTATGTTCATTACAGTAGGTAGAGTAAATTGTAACATAAACTACAACTTGTAGGTCTCACTTGTATACCTTATGTTCTTATGTTCTTCTTATGTTGTGGGCAACACTGGGGTGGCTGATCTTCAGGTGGTAAAATTGAGGTGGCTGATCTTCATGTGATCCTACTACATGTTATAGTTATGTTATATTTGATGATGTTGCTCGTTACACGCATTTTTGTTGTTTATAGTTACATACATTAACATTAACATACATTAAACATTACATACGTAATGTTCGTTATGCCGCGCAAGAACACAGACTTTAAGTGTAATGATTCTACAATAATAAATGACGGTTGATTGTTGGTCTTGACAGTGAGGATAACTTGTACAAGTGAGGGTCTCTAGTTTTGTTGTCTCCGATTATTAGAACGGAAAATGCTTGTTTCAATATATTTTTATGAATTTTTTTTATTGCTTGTCTACCTCTTACGAGAGAGAGAGAGAGAGAGAGAGAGAGAGAGAGAGAGAGAGAGAGAGAGAGAGAGAGAGAGAGAGAGAGAGAGAGAGAGAGAGAGAGAGAGAGAGAGAGAGAGAGAGAGAGAGAGAGAGAGAGAGAGAGAGAGAGAGAGAGAGAGAGAGAGAGAGAGCGCTATCGTGATTCGTGAATTTGATTACTCGTATTCTCACTTTTATCGTACTTATTAATGATCATTGTTTTGTTTCCTTAAATATTCCAACTTAGGTACTTGTGTCTTTTTATATTCAATTTCTATTAAACTGATTTTATTTCAAACTATTATCGGTACGTACCATCATAACTACTTTATACGTATACATAGATACGTATTACTGTTGGACGTGGGAAGACATGAGTTATTTTGTTTTTTTGTTTTTGTTTACATCGCAAAGAACTGGCCAAGGGCACAACAAAAATGGGTAACACAAAGCCCGCTTAATTGCCAGTCCCTATAAAGAAAACAATAAGAGAATAAAATAAAAAAGAGGGGTGAGCCAATTTAGTTCGGGAGGTGTCTTGTTACTCCTCTTTTGAAAAGATTTAAGTCATAGGAAAGTGGAAAAATAGAAACAGGAAGAGAGTTCCAGAGTTTACCAGTGAAAGGGATGAAAGAGTAAAGATACTGATTAACTCTTGCATTAGGAAGATGGACAAAATAGGGATGAGAATGAGTAGAAAGTCTTGTGCAGCGAGGTCGCGGGAGGAGGGGAAGCATGCAGTTAGCAAGTTCAGAAGAGCAGTGAGCATGAAAATAACGGTAGAAGAGAGCAAGAGAGGCAACATTGCGGCGGTGATTTAAAGATTGAAGACAGTCAGTCAGAGGAGAGGAGTTGATGAGACGAAAAGCTTATGACTCAACCCTGTTTAGGAGAGCTGTATGAGTGGATCCTCCCCAAACATGTGAGACATACTCCATACATGGGCGGATAAGGCCCCTGTAGAGAGCAAGCAATTGGGAGGGAGAAAAAAAAGGACGCAGACGCCACAGGACACCTAACTTCTTAGAAGCTGTTTGAGCAATAGATGAGATGTGAGATTTCCAGTTCAGATTTTTAGTAAGGGATAGTCCTAGAATGTTCATTGTAGAAGAAGGAGACAGTTGAGTGTCATTGAAGAAGAGGGGATAGTTATCTGGTAGGTTTTGTCGAGTAGATAGGTGAAGAAATTGGGTTTTTGAGGCATTGAACAAAACAAGGTTTGCTTTGCCCCAATCAGAAATTATAGAAAGATCAGAAGTTAGGCGCTCGGTAGCATCTCTCCGTGAATCACTTAGTTCCTGTTGAGTTGGACGTCTAATAAACGACGTTGAAAAATGCAGGGTAGAATCATCAGCGTAGGAGTGGATAGGGCTTTAAATTAGACTTAGAAAATCATTAATGAATAATAGAAAGAGAGTGGGTGATAGGACAGAACCCTAGGGAACACCACTATTGATAGATTTGGGAGAAGAACAATGTCCGTCTACAGTAGCTGCAATAGAACGGTTTGAAAGGAAACTTAAGATGAAGGTACAGAAAGAAGGATAGAAACCGAATGAGGGTAGTTTGGAAATTAAAGATTTGTGCCAGACTTTATCAAAAGCTTTTGATATGTCAAGGGCAACAGCAAAAGTTTCACCGAAACCCCTAAAGAAGGATGACCAAGATTCATTTAGGAAAGCTAGAAGATCGCCAGTAGATCGCCCTTTACGGAAACCGTACTGACGATCAGATAGAAAATTGTGAGCAGATAGATGCCTAAGAATCTTCTTATTAAGTATAGATTCAAAAACTTTAGAAAGGCAGGAAGTCAAAGTTATAGGACGGTAGTTTGAAGGATTAGAACGGTCACCCTTCTTAGGAACAGGTTGGATGTGAGCAAACTTCCAGCAAGAAGGAAAGGTGGAAGTAGATAGACAAAGACGGAAAAGTTTGACCAGGCAAGGTGCAAGCACAGAAGTACAGTTTTTGAGAACAATATGAGGGACTCCGTCAGGACCGTAAGCCTTCCGAGGTACTAGGCCAGAAAGGGCAAAGAAAACATCATTCCGAAGGATCCTAATGACAGGCATAATATAGTCAGAGGGTGGAGGAGAAGGAGGAACAAGCCCTTCATCAACCAGAGTAGAATTTTTAGCAAAGGTTTGAGCGAAGAGTTCAGCTTTAGAAGTAGATGAGACAGCTGTGGAGCCATCTGG
>JACEEZ010024581.1:265000-357500 GCA_016584305.1 Chionoecetes opilio
TCCCCAGCATCGCTGTCCTCTGAAGGCGAATCCACGGCCGCGGCTGTAAGGGTGCCGCGAAGGGGAGGAGGCATGGTGTCGGAAACCGCCAGATCTGCAGGAGGAGAAGCAACTTGTGGAGGGGGGGAAAGGGAGGGGGAGATGAGGATAAGGTATTGGGGAGGAGGTGCTGGGTCAGGTGTAGGATGAGGACTGGGGGTGGGGGAAGGTGTTGGGTCAGGTGTAGGATGAGGACTGGGGGTGGACCGTGGGGGAAGGTGTGGTGAGCGGGGGAGGTGTAGGCTGAGAAGAGGGAATAGGGCTTGGTGGAGGATGGGCCCGAGGGGGAAGGGGTGGCGACGAGGCCACCAAGACCTCAGCGCTGAGGAGAGGTTGAAGAGGAAGGGAGGGGGAAACCCACACCCAGGATAGGCTGATCCACCTCAGCCACCACGAAGGACCAGACGAAAGGCGAGGCAGGCGTGAAGGAGAGGCGGAGAGTCCGCGCGTACCATAGGTGGCGATAGGGGTGTTATTGGCGGCCAAAAGGTCGTAAGCGGTGCTGGGTTGGGCGAGGCGATCATCTGACGAGGGCGGCACAATACTGACCTACGCCCCTGAATCCACCAGGTAACGCATCCCCGACAGCGTGTCGGCCACCCAAAGCAGCGTCCGGCGGCCAGGGAGTGGTGGCGACGGAGGCGGAGGTGCTGCAGGAGACTGGGTACAGTGGGTAGGCGAACGGGCGCGGGATGATGCAAGAATCTGTGGTGGGTTGACCAGGGGCGGAGGGGCACGGCTGGACCCGTGCAGGGAGTCGGGCGGCGATATGCGGGGATCGGGCGGGTTGTTCATCAGGATGACCTGGCCCGGAGCGTGCCTCGCGGTGGAGGCACGAGAGGTGGGGGCGGGAGACCGGTGCGCGTTCACCGACTCCTGCGCTGGTCGTTTCCCGCCCATGAACACGGAGGTTGATAATTCCTGGCTGCCGCGCCGAAGCGACCATGGTAATAACAATACTTGCGGCTAGTAGGGGAGTGGAGGGCTGAGAAGGCGGCCTCTAATCGCTGAATGGCGGAAGCCATGTCGGAGAGGCGGGCGTCCGTGGAAGAGCTGTGCGCCAGGGCAGTGCCATGGCCCCCTTGCGCTCCGGGTCTCTCCAGCGCACTGAGGAATTTCGTGGAGCCGGCAGTGGTGTCACATGGGGTAAACACCGCGGGCGCCCGGACCCCGTCGGAGGCGCTGCAGGCACAGGAGTAATGGGTGGGCAGAGGAGGGGGGAACGAGGTGTAGGCCGCGTGAATTTTGTCAACGAGCTCCGAGTATTCGTTGATGGTGACCGCGTCCTGTAAGCCCGCTAGTTGCACGCAGACTGGGTGGGGCATGAGGCTTGTGTGGCGGTAACGAAGCATATCCTCGGACAATGGGAAACCCGCAGCCCAGGTCAGAGGAGGAGGGAACGAGGTGTAGGCCGCGTGAATTTTGTCAACGAGCTCCAAGTATTCGTTGATGGTGACCGGGTCCTGTAAGCCCGCTAGTTGCACGCGGACTGGGTGGGGCATGAGGCTGGTGTGGCGGTAACGAAGCATATCCTCGGACAATGAGAAACCCGCAGCCCTGTTAAGGTCCTGCATACGGGAGAGGAATGCTGAAGGGCGACGGCCGTCATATTGGAGCGTGTCGAGCTCAGCCACGTAAGCCTCGCACGACCTTCCAATGGCTCGAACGAGGGCAGTTTTCACCGCCTCATATTTCCCGTCAGCCGGAGGAGTTGTAAGCACTGAGGAAATACGGGCAGCGACGTCCGACGGTATCGCAATGACAAGCGCTTGAAACTTATGGAGGTCCGTGATGTCTAGGGAGCCCGCCCACAAAGCTTCAATGTGTATAAACCACGTGGCAATGTCGTTTGTGAAAGAAGGGAGGCGGAGGAGTGCACCGTTATTATTCATCGTGTGGTAGCTACACTCAAGGTCACCAATTGTTGTATTCACTTTAGCTAGACACGGGTAACACCAAACACTGAATTCGCACACAAGCTTATTACGGCGGGAATATGTAGGTAAGTACAGCGGAGGGAGGCCACGAGGAACAGAGAGAGGAGGAGTGATGTGTTGCCTAGGTGGTTGCTGGTAGGTAACTGGAGAATCCTCGTCATCAAGGCAAGGAATGCGACGAGCGCGCGGAGGCATTTGGGTCACGGCGGAGTCAGGTCACTGAGGTCAGCCGCCAGGTGGGGCTTGACCTTTAGGGGTAATTAGGCAGCTGTGCAGCCCCAACCTTGGGGCCACTACAGTATAATTTCGGTATTGGGGACTAAAAACTAACAAATTTAACTTACGTCATCGTGTTGATCTTTTCATCCTTACTTTGAATCCCAATTTCCCTTGGCAATGGCGATAGTAGGCTACTAGTACATATAATACCGAACATTTTCCGTTTTAGGTACAGCCAGAAACGGTTGTTAGGTTAAATTAGATTAGGTTAGGTTAGACGTGGGATTTAATTTAGTAGATGATATCAAAGAAAAAGATAAACTATCAATAGTGCGACAGCGCAAAGAACATAAGAACATAAGAACATAAGAAAGTACTTAAGGAAGCTACAAGAGGCCGTGAGACCTACACGAGGTAGTTCCTGTTACCTAACTCTACCTATATCCCCCTCTCTTCCCCATCCATGAATTTATCCATACTCCTTTTAAAGACCCCAATAGACTCCGCATTGACCACCTGACGACTTAGTCCATTCCAATCATTCACCACCCTATTTGTGAACCAGTTTCTCCCAATTTCCTTTTTAAATCTACGCTTTTCCAGCTTGAATCCGTTACTTCTCGTTCTACCCTGCTTACTAACCTTAAGAACTTTTCCTACATCGCCTATATTGTATCTCTTTATCCACTTAAAAACTTCTATTAGATCGCCACTTACTCTACGCCTCTCGAGTGAGTGTAAATTTAATAGTTTCAAACTCTTCTCATAACTAAAGTTACGCATTCCATGAATAATTTTGGTCATCCTTTTCTGCACTGATTCCAACAAGGCTATATCCATCCTGTAATACGGAGACCAAAACTGAACCGCATAGTCTAGGTGAGGTCTGACTAGAGCCAAATAAAGCTTTAGAATAACCTCAGCACTTCTACTTTTAACACTCCTGGTAATAAATCCTAACACCCTGTTGGCTCGATTTCTAGCCTCAATACATTGATTGATTCCTAGGACGGAGGTCTGAGCTTACCCGCACTCCCAGATCTTTCTCACCCTCTGATCTTTTCAGCGATACATTGCGTATGGTGTACCTATTACCAGGATTTTTCCTACCAACATTCATAACGCTGCACTTATCAATATTAAATTCCATCTCCCATCTATCTGCCCACTCATTTAATTGATCAAAGTCTCCTTGCAAAATATTTACATCAGACTGTGATCTAATAATCCTACCTACCTTAGTATCATCCGCAAACTTGCTGATATCACTACTAATTCCACTATCCAAGTCGTTGATGTAAATAAAAATTAGTAATTGACCCAAAACAGACCCTTGTGGAACCCTACTCGTTACCCGCCCCCGTTCAGATTTAGAACCATTAATTGTAATCCTTTGTTGCCTATTACTTAGCCAAGATCTAATCCAACGAAGAACCTTCCCATCTATTCCATGAGCCTTAATCTTATTAAGAGTCTACCGTGTGGCACCTTGTCGAATGCCTTACTAAAGTCCAAGTATACTATATCATAATCCTCATCATTATCTGCTGTTTCATAAACTTTCCTATAAAATCTCAATAAATTAGTGAGACATGATTTACCTTTCTTTGGTGAACCCATGTTGTGAATCATTTACCAAACTATGGTTTTCAAGATGCTCTCTAATGTTTTTTGCAAAGAGGAGTGTACTTTTTGTTGGGTGGGCCGGGAGGGGCTGGGTGGTTTATGGCCTACTCTCGCCTACCAGATCTCTCGTCCCCGTCGGCGCGAGTTCCACCTTTTCCCTTTGTTCCGTGTTCCTATTATCTACAACTCAATATACGTATATCTCTATTAACCCCTTCACGCCCAGATCTTTCCTTTGCTATAAAAAATCTTATGTTGTCCAGCCATAAAATTACGAAAAGTAACTGAATATACCAAATTAGTTGGTCGGGAAGGATACTAAACAGGTCATATCTATAAAATATTGCTTATATTAACTGAAAATCGTCTAATGGTATCCAAATTACAATGGAAATTACGTTCTGGGTCCCAAGGGGTTAAAGTAATCGTCCAGACCATTTCATCATTCCTGATTTTATGTAGTTAGAGTTTATATTATCGAGTGTATCAACAATATGTTGTCACTTTTTGCATCCAGTCAGCCGTTTTTGAATAATCCGCAATCAAAATCTGTAAATTCCCCGAGCTTCGAAAACGCTGCTGGCAACTGGCAAACGATGCGCCACGGCTCGGTGACGTCACTGAAGGTGGTCCCCTCTCCCCGCGCATATCCAGAAGCACGTGAACACAAGAGATAAATATAGTACTTGAAGAATTTTGGGTGTTTCTGCTAGATTTTTTTTGCGATATGGTATATACATGCATCCTTGATGGGTGCAGCAAGAAAGCTGTGCCTTTCCAGAGAAGTTTGCACACGTATTAGACCAATAGGCGAGAAATGTGAAAAAATGTTTGTGCGTCGGACGGACGTTGGTGCGTTGGGTGAAAAGGGAGGGAAACGGGGGTGGGTGTTGGTGGTGGGGGAAGGGGGTGGTGTTAGTGGGGGGGGAAGTGGGTGGATGTTGGTGGAGGGGGAAGTGGGTGGGTGTTGGTGGTGGGGAAGGGGGTGGGTGTTCGGTGGTGGGGGAAGGGGATGGGAGTTAGTGGTTGGGGAAGGGGATGGGTGTTGGTGGTTGGAGAAGGGGGTGGGTGTTGGTGGTGGGGGAAGGGGATGGGAGTTAGTGGTGGGGGAAGGGGATGGGTGTTGGTGGTGGGGAAGGGGGTGTGTGTTGGTGGTTGGGGAAGGGGATGGGTTTTGGTGGTTGGGGAAGGGGATGGGTGTTGGTGGTTGGGGAAGGGGATGGGAGTTAGTGGTGGGGGAAGGGGGTGGGTGTTGGTGGTGGGGGAAGGGGGTGGGTGTTGGTGGTGGGAAGTGGGTGGATGTTGGTGGTGGGGGAAGGGGGTGGGTGTTGGTGGTTGGGGAAGGGGATGGGGGTTGGTGGTGGGGGAAGTGGGTGGGTGTTGGTGGTGGGAGAAGTGGGTGGATGTTGGTGGTTGGGAAGGGGGTGGGTGTTGGTGGTTGGGGAAGGGGATGGGTGTTGGTGGTTGGGGAAGTGGGTGGATGTTGGTGTGGGGGAAGGGGATGGGTGTTGGTGGTTGGGGAAGGGGGGTGGGTGTTGGTGGTTGGGGAAGGGGGGTGGGTGTTGGTTGTTGGGGAAGGGGATGGGTGTTGGTGGTTGGGGAAGGGGGTGGGTGTTGGCGGTTGGGGAAGGGGGTGGATGTTGGTGGTTGGGAAGGGGATGGGTGTTGGTGGTTGGGGAAGGGGATAGGAGTTAATGGTGGGGGAAGGGGTGGGTGTTGGTGGTGGGGGAAGGGGGTGGGTGTTGGTGGTGGGGGAAGGGGATGGATGTTGGTGGTGGGGGAAGGGGATGGATGTTGGAGATGGGGGAAGGGGATGGGTGTTGGAATGGATATGTGGGTGGGAACGGGGGTGGGTGTTGGGGGATGTGGGTTGGGGAAGGGGATGGGTGTTGGAAGTGGGGATGTGGGTGGGAACAGGGATGGGTGTTGTGAGATGTGGGTGGGTGTTGGGGATGTGGGTTGGGGAAGGGGATGGGTGTTGGAGTGGGGATGTGGGTGGGAACAGGGGTGGGTGTTGTGGGATGTGGGTGGGTGTTGGGGATGATGTAGAGTGAATAATAGCAGATTCTTGAAGGACTCCAGCATCCCCTTCTCTCTCTCTCTCTCTCTCTCTCTCTCTCTCTCTCTCTCTCTCTCTCTCTCTCTCTCTCTCTCTCTCTCTCTCTCTTCTCTCTCTCTCTTTCTCTCTCTCTCTCTCTCTCCTCTCTCTCTCTCTTCTCTCTCTCTCTCTCTCTCTCTCTCTCTCTCCTCTCTCTCTCTCTCTCTCTCGGTGAACACCTTCAGTGACGTCATCAATAATATTCGCGGGCCTGTTGGAGTGATGAAAAAAAATTCCGCGCTTTTTACAAAAGTCGTGTTTTTACTGAAATAAGGTGTGGAAATGAATTATTTTTTGTAGATTAGGTGTTTTGAATGAACATTCAACATACTTAATTAAAAAAAAAAAAAAGGTCTGGACGATTACTTTAAGCTTTTACCTATGTTCTGTATAAATAACCTAACCTAACATTTACCGTCGGCCAGAATACCCGGTTTGTGTCGGAACGACAATCTCGTTAGACGAGAGTACCAACCATGTATGCAGAGAGTAGAAGGGCGTCTACAAGCCCTCCTCGGAAGGGCTTGTAGGTACCCAGAGAGCGAGAGGGGCGGGCGGAACGAAGGTCGAACGGCGAGGACGAAAACACGGGTAACCCCATGTCTTCGTGGAAAATGAGTTTTATTTATTGCTTTTGTTTGCGATGTATATGTATGAAATAATGCATAAGGTTAAGGAAAATTGCAAGAAATACATAATACAGGCATAAGAGGTTATTTTCTCCGAAAACTGTTCTCATATCTTGTAGAGAGGATAAAGAACTGCCAGCCACCATCTCAGACGTCAACAGCGCTGCCAGCCGCATAACTCAATCACATTTTTATGGGAAATTTACAGTATTTTACGAAGTAATCTATTGCTTTGTGTGAAGAGACTGGTTAGAACAAATATTCATGGTTATTGCTTGCTACACAGCATCTTAGCGGTCAGGACAATGTTGTGCTTTCTGGCGAATCCGGCATACGCGCGCTCCTCTTGCAGGCTTATCAGCTTAACTCATGCCTACCAAAACCAGTAAAAGGCGTGGGTATAGCTTTGTCGTCGTCTTTCAGTGCTTTTATTGACTGTTGGATTTGTTGCTATTTAAAATTTTATCAATGTAGTTTGCTTTTTTTTTCTGTTGTTGAGATTGTTGTATATGTAAAATGAAGCTGCTCGCGCGTCGGAACAGTTTTAAGGCGTTTTCTGCGAGGGAGCAAGTGAAATTTCGCTTGCAAGCGGTCACTTTTCTCTTGCTGTACCCCCGCAGAAAACGCTCACCGTCGCTTGCTCCATGAGAAGGCGACGCGGCGGTTGAGATGTAAGCAAAACAAAGATCAAATGACTATTTTGACCCACTAAATATTTTCACACTGGGACGTATAAGTCCCAGAAAAGTCATAGTCATACTGTCATAGTCAGAAAAGTGTACAGATTCAGGAAGCGTGCTTATAAATTTAATGTGATCATAAGTAACCGAGCAATAAGGACTTGAAGCCAAACAGGTGGGAGAAAATGTTTATGCACTGTTTTACTTAACCTTTGTTTTCGTATACTTGTACTTACATTACAGTTATAAATGTATACTAATGCAATGCAAAATTTCCTCAGGAAGCCGATAGCGGTCTCAGTGTTTCTTAATATCTAATGCTATTGTCAGCAAATCTGGTAAGAGTGAGGTGTGTGAAGCTGTTGATTTTCGATCAAGTCACACATTCCAGTCTTTAACTCCAGCTGTTCGAATGCATATAAAGCAATATATACAGCTGTGACGATTATATTATCTTTAATTACACGCCGAAACCTCCCTTATTTGATTCAAACTATTATGATAAGACATTAAAATAAGAAAGTGTAATTGATTTTGTCGAAAGTACACTGTTGTCATTCTTTTATTGAAGCAGAAAGCATCGCCACGTCAGCCGAACGCTGACGCACTTCACTGACGTACTTCTCTTGCTCCAGCAAGAAATCTCTTGCTGGGCGGGCAAGCATCTTCTCAGGATGATTGAACAGCAAGCGAAATTTGAGCAAGCGAAATTAAGCGAATGAAAAAAGCGAAAAGAGAGAGAGAGAGAGAGAGAGAGAGAGAGAGAGAGAGAGAGAGAGAGAGAGAGAGAGAGAGAGAGAGAGAGAGAGAGAGAGAGAGAGAGAGAGAGAGAGAGAGAGAGAGAGAGAGAGAGAGAGAGAGGTTTTATTACTATTTTGAGAATTGCGTTCTTTTTTTTCTTTTTCTTTCTACATATTGATAATTTATGTGTGTTCCCCTTAGATTTTGACCAAATTTTCCCTTATTTTCTCTCTCTCCTTTTTCCTTTCGAAAGGCCGTTTTCTCCTGAACTTTGTGGCACTGGGTTTATAATGTGACATCACACCAATATAACCCTAATGAGACATGGCAAGCAAAGTCACGACTGTTACCCGATTAATATTTGTCTCAATCAAGATAATGGTTTGGGGGGGGGGTTGATGTGGATGGGTAAGGGGGCAGTGATATGGAGAGAGGGAGGGAGGGAAGGTAAGGAAGGTTTTGTAGTGAAATGCAGGAAGGTAGGTTGGGTATGATGGACATTTCCTCGGCCCCCATAGATGTAATCAGTAACAGGCAATTTCCAGGGTCGCATCTCACTTTCCAGGCTCCTTCACCCTCCCTCTCTTCCTCCTAGTTTTCTCTCATTGCCATCTTCCTATCGACCTTATCTATCACAGTTCTTTTCCACCTCCTCGCCCCTACCTCTTTCTCTTACTCTCACCTCCACCTCTTTCTCCTGCATCACATTTCTTCTTTCTATCTTTCAGCCCTCCTCTGTTATTTACCCCCTTCCTTTCCCTTCTCCTTGCTCGTATTTTGTCATTTTCTTGACGATGAATAGACTCGTAGTTAGAATTAGAACAGTTACTTGACTCCATCTCTTTCGGAATGCGTTCTCTCTTTTTTTTCTTCTGGTGTTTGCATTTTTTTTATTATCTTTCTCTTATTTGCACTTGTATTGTTTTTTCTTCTTCCAATTTTCATTTATTTTCGGTAAGTTGCATTAGTGTTTACATGTACTGTTCCTGTTTGTTTACGTTTTAGTCTCTCCACAATTATCTTCTTTCCTCTTCTACCCCTTCTATTTTCTTCTCATCCTGTCCTTCCCTCTTGCTAAACACCACTTCTTTCTTTCCTTCTGCCTTATTTGCTTCGTCTTGTCCTATTCTTATTATCTTCCCATCTTTCCTTTTGCTTTTTTCTTAGTTCCTTGCTATCCCCGGTTTTCTGTATCTTTCCTTTCTGCTTTCCTTTCTCTTTATTTCCTCTATTCTCTCACTTTTCCATTCCTCTCCCAAAGACCCTCGTAATCCCACTTTAACCTGCCTAAATCTTTCCCACCTCTAAAGCCTCCCTTTCACCACATATTTTCCACAGATATTCCTCCATCCCAAAATCCTCTCTTCCTCTACTCTCGCTTCCCCTTCCCTTAGAATTTGGAAAAGGAAGGAAGGGAAGGTAAAAAGGGTACACTGACCTAACGAAATTTGTGATTGTATTTTAGACAACATATCTGCTGGTGATTGAAGGGAATCTGAGAGTAGGGAGAAAGAAGAAGGAGGAGCAGGATGAATAAAGGAGGATGGTAAGGAGTAAAGGAAAGTGTTGTCACGTGGACGCAAGCAGTGGCCATTCTTGCAATAAGATTATAATAAAGAAATTATATACAAAGTTAAGATGATGCTGTATGAAGTACCAGTAAATAGGCGTTCACACCTAGGTATGCAACGTGTTCGAGTTCGTATTCCGTTCAGTTCTAGAGTAAATTTTTTTTTTTAGATTTTTGAGAGAGAGAGAGAGAGAGAGAGAGAGAGAGAGAGAGAGAGAGAGAGAGAGAGAGAGAGAGAGAGAGAGAGAGAGAGAGAGAGAGAGAGAGAGAGAGAGAGAGAGAGAGAGAGAGATTTATTCATAGTGAGAGAGAAAACATTTATTTTGCTCAAATTTGCAGTTTTTGGCGTTTTGTGAAAAAGTGGGGGGTGAATTTTGAAAAAAAAACATTCTTAAAGGTTACTTTAATATTTTAATAGCTTTCCAACGGTATGCATTGATTTTCTGTAGCACGAATAGAAACCGAGATGCGCAGCTTTTTCCGGAAAAAATTTCACCCCCTAACCCTCACTGAATTGATCTGTCTATTCTCGACAGACAGATATCTGTGTTCTCGTTCGGCGCTTCGCGCCTCACTCGAACAATTATTTTATAGTATAGAGAGTACTGTACAAGGTCGAAGAGGATGAGCGTGTTTACAGTCTCGACCCAGAGAAGTTGACACGGTGACCTCTCCTAATGGAAGTATAGAAAGATCCCTGACAGCACAGTTTTTATTGATTAATAGCCTCTTTATGCACAACACATGGGGCTGGTGAGGCCGACTCCCTTCCCGTGTGCCTCGTGGAGACGAGGACTGATAACTTTGCTGTAAGCTTGGTCGGTTAAGGGACCTTAATCCCTTAATCGACCGAGGTAGTCCGGCAGATAAACGCCAAATATGTGCTTGACCTCTTTTTGGAGTATAAAGTTTTTTTTGAATGTTGATTATTGATGGTAAGGGCATATATATTCAGAAACTGCCGGATGACATCTTGTCATACTTGAGCAATTTGTGCTAGGAGGCGAAATCCAAGATGGTCGTCATCGAATCTGGGAAAATCTATTTTCCTCATATCTTCGTAACTATATGAGATAGAAACACGAATGAAAGGTCCTTTTATATGTTTTCAGGCATCAAGATTACAATGAAGCCATTATTATATCAATAAAACACACAAAAAACAAGATGGCCGCCATAAATGTGTTTTTCATTGCAGAAAATTGACTTTCTCAACAGCCATTGCTGCATGGCATGTAAAAGCTGGTTCAAGTATTTTAGTATAATTGTGTACATATTCGCGATGTGCTGCTGACGTGTCAGGGGTATTGGTGTGCTCGTGTGCGGGGATTTCCCCAGACGTGGATTTCCCCAGACGTGTTTGTGCGCTGCGCGGCGGCCGGCAGCAGGCGGGGTGAAGGCAGTGCGCTAGGGAGCTTGGGAAGGTACGGAGGTGTGTGTGTGAGCTGTGTGTCAGTCAATACAGCAGCCAATTGTCTCAAGTATATAATCTTGTTAACTGATGTTTAGTACATATACATTCAGAAACTGACAGGCGACATCTTGTCACAATTGCATTAAATCAATCAATTGTCACAATTGAGCAACTTTTGCTGGGAGAATAAATTCAAGATGACCGCCACCGATTCTGGGGATATATAATTCACCTCGTATCTTCGTTACTAGATGAGCTAGAAACGTGAATAAAAGGTCATTTTATATGTTTTCAGGCATAAGGAATCTAATGACACTATGATTTTTAGAATAAAACACAAAACAATCAAGATAACCGCCATACAAATACATGTGTAGTTAAGTTATAATGAAATATTTTGTTTGTTTCTAGGTATTTGCAATGGTACTCGTGCGGTGCGGTGGTACTTCGTAAGTCATGGCCAGTGAGTGCTTCTTCAAATGGAGGTTTGCGTGTGATGACAAGCCAGAAAAACTGATCGAGTCTGGACTGAGAAGAATTGAAGCCATCATCAAGTGCAGCAAAATATATTTCGACGTTAAACATGAAGTACTTGAGGACTCTGTGCAAGAGGATCGTGATTTTACTGTGAAATGCCATAAGAGCTGTGTATGTACATATACATCCAACACTCAGATACAGAGACATCTCAAAAGAACAAAACAAAATGAAGGACCTTCTGTGATTCCCCCCAAGAAAACACGACTTTCATGTGCTTCAAGCTTTAGCTTTCAGGAACAATGTTTATGCTGCGGGGAAGAATGTACGTTGGATAAAGATACAAAGAATCCTGCTCGGTGGAAGCCAGCATACCTGTGTCGTGAAATTGCACGAAAAGGAGAGAAATCGCTGAAGCAGTATCTGCTAGAAGCATGTGATTACAGGGATGACGAGTGGGCCACCACTGTGAGAGTGCGCATACAGGGAGCCATCAGTGACTTACACGCAGCAGACGCACGATACCATGTCTCATGCAGATGCAAGTTTACAGGACAGAGAGCACTTACATGTGCTGCAGGCTCGACATCAAACTCTGTAGAGGTGGATGATGCTCTGAACTGTTTGATTCGAGCACTCAAGGAAGACCCGAAGCGCATTTGGAACTCCGTGGAAATGTTCAATGCTTACAGTGGATATGGGGGCAGCAAACTCTCACGTGTGAGTCTGGTAAAACATGTCTCTGAGTGTTGTGGGGAGGACCTTCTGGTGCTAAGTTCTCCTGGCATAGCAAGTATCCTAATCTTCCGTAGTATAGCATCCATAGTACTGAAACTGGTTGATGAAGAGGACGATGATCTGGATGTCGCTTTGACACAAGTCACCAAGAAAATCACGAAGGAAGTTAAGGAGATTCCAAAGGATAAACTTCACTACGAAACCAAAATGAACCGTGATATAGCCGCAGAATCCGTAAGCGAAACCATGCTTGGTCTACTATCTAAGTTGTCTCCTAAATTAGACAAGACTCTGCCTTTTTTTTTTTTTTTTTTTTTTTTTTTTTTTTTTTTTTTTTTTTTTGCCTGCCATTCTCATTGGCTCAATCATCACAACTGCACTGCATAATCACCCAACCAGTCTTCAGATTAATCTTGGAGTAGTGATTCGGGACTCTAAGAAACTCATAAATCTCTTGCACGCCTTTGGCGTAACATGCTCTTATGACGAAATATTCAATCAATCAATCATTGGGGGCATACGCCGGGGGGCGCGTCGCCTCGCCCACCCTACGACGCCACTCCCGAGGGTCACCACGCGCGAGTTCCCATGCAGGCTCCTTTCCCATACCAAGCAGCTCTCGACAAGAAACATCAACTTGCCCCAGCCACGAGCCTTGTGGGCGCCCCCTTGGCCTCCTCCACGCCGGATTGTCTCTTACAGATACAACCCGATGGGAAGGATCGGTTTCAGGGTAGCGTGCCACATGCCCATATAGCCGAAGTTGGCGCTGACGGACTATGCAGGTAATAGGCCTCGATTCAGTCTCACGGTGCAATCGCTGATTTGACACATAATCTTCCCAGCGATACCCCATGATTCTGCGAAGACACTTATTACCAAAGGCATTGATTCGTCTCTTCAAGTCACTATTTTGTGTCCATGTCTCACAACCATAGAGTAAGACAGGGATCACAAGCGATTTGAAGATCCGGATCTTTGTCCTCCTGCACAGGTACCGACAACGCCAAATACTCCCGCTGAGCGAGTCCATAACACCGTGGGCTATGCCAATCCGCCGTAAGACTTCTTGACGTGACCCGCCGTCATTATGGACTGCGCTACCAAGGTATGTAAAACTTTCCAAGATCTCAATGTCCTCGCCACACGCATGAACAGACTGTACTGCTTCATCTAGTAAGTCTCCAAACACCTGGACCTTGGTCTTGAGCCAGGAGACCTCAAGTCCCAAAGGCTTTGCCTCCTCGTGCAGCACCTCGAGAGCCATCACCAGGACCTCCAGCGACTCAGCAAAGATTACTGCATCATCGGCAAAAACAAGATCAGTGATCTTGGTGTTGCCGACGGATGCTCCACAATCACTTTGATCTACAACCTTGTCCAATACCCAGTCCATACAAGCATTGAAAAGTGATGGGGCAAGGACGCACCCTTGCCTCACTCCTGTATTCACAGGAAAGAAGCCGGATACACCTGCCCCACACTTCACAGCACTCCAGTCCCCGAGATATTGCGTTTCAAGAAATCAGCTGCATTGTCAGCCGCAGAAGAAATTGATTTGTCAGGCATATCAGATGCAGATGCTGGATTGATCCAAGTAGTAGCCGACAATTTCGATGCAGACATATCGTCTCAAAATGGCAAACTGTCCACTCATTCTTTGGCAGTACTCTTCACACAAAAGGAGCAAGATGGCATGTCTTCTGACCAACAGGAAATTATCAAGCGCATCAAGAAATCTAAGATGTCAAAGTCAGTAGAGTTTAACTTGCAAATCGAAAGATTCAATGGATCGAAAAATTCTGCATTACCCCAGGAGGCCGCCAGAAAATATGTGCTTTCACTGAAGATGCATGCTCAGAAAGCATTGGCAAGACAAAGAGCTGACAAAACAGACACAGCCTTTCTGGAAGACATCATCATCAAAGATCGATGTCCCGAGTACAATGGATACAACACAGCCAACAGTCGCCAAGAAGGCATCTCAATCCAACCAAAAACAAAAGCTGTGTATCTGCCACTGATCGATATGACTCCGTCCGATCCTGACACGATGATGACGGCCCTGGCACAGGCACAACATCTCACACAGCAGACAGGCCAGGAATTTGTTGTTTTCACATGCGACTTACAACTGTACCGTGTGGCTCTTCACGCAATGTGGACCTACCCAGACCGATTCCCAAATGTCATCATGCGGCTCGGAGGAATGCATTCTCTTATGAGTTTTGTCGGATCCGTTGGTACTTTGATGGCAGAAAGCGGACTTGCCGAAGTGATGAGTGCTGTGTTTGGAGGAGTGCTGAAGATGTTGTCTGGTAAGAAGTTTCCTCAAAACGTGAGGGCGCTACGACTCGTTGTGGAAGAAGTACTGAGGAGTATCATAGAGCAAACTCCAATTACACGCAAGCATGATCTGATGAGCATATTGGAAGAACTTGCCAGCAGAAGTAAAACCACTAAACTATGGGTTGACATACTCATAAAGCCAGTATTCATCATGATGATGTTTATCAGAGCAGAGAGGGAAGGAGACTGGCCACTTCACCTTGAAGCCTTTACCCTGATGATGCCCTACTTCTACGCGGCTGGCCATGTGCACTACGCACGATATGGCCTCTTCTATCTCAGATCGATGGAAGCTCTCCCCACCAAGGTCCTGGATCTGTTCATGAAAGGAGAGCATGTGCTGAGACATATTCCTGGGATCTGGAATGGGATCTGGAGCGACATGTACATAGATACTACTTTCATGAGGTACGGCCATGGGAAAGGAGGCATCATCGGCATCACTTTGAAGCCTGAAACACTCAAAACAAGGGCCCTAAGTCTTCACCTCTGCAACAAATTGGAGTCCAACCTCAGCGAAATGGTCGATGGTGATGGAGGTAATGTGCAGATCATTCACAAAGAAGAAGCTCAAGCTAGGATCTCCAGTGACAGAAAGGCCAGAGAGGGCATCCGACACAAGCTCGAGTTGAGCATCAGTCCTTTGGATCCAGTGAGTCATCCTCAAGGCATAGTGAATATTGTCAGTGGCAGGGTAGGTCCTGCTACAGTCAACATGCAAGATTCCCTTGAAGCTGGAAGAGAACAGATGGCTGAATTCGAAACGACTTGGCCGGAGCATTTCCATGATACCATCAACATAAAGATCACGACCATGGCAGTGACGAGGAAAAGTGTAAAAGTTGGTGAAACAAAAGTGTTTGACACCAGCCTCATCTACTCAAGAGTAGTAGGTCTTCAGGCCAGCTCCCGTCAAATGGACATCAAGGAGGTTCTCGCACATGATCTGGCACCATTCCCAACATCAATGTTCACAGATGCAGGAGAGATGAGATGCTCAACAGGAAAATCCGTGTTGAAGACTCAACTGAAAGTTGAGGTCTCATGCACCAAACACAGACATCACAATCATCGATGGTTCTGCTCTCCTCTGGGTGATACACTGGCCTGTGGGTGGTACAGTAAAAACGTATGCGTCAAACTTCAGACAACATATTGAGAGGAAGCTGCAAAAAGGAGATGTGTACTTGGTGTTTGATCGGTACTATGAGTACAGCATAAAAGGTGTCACAAGAAGTGCGAGGAACACTGAAGCCAGTAGAGTTCCCCAGCTCAAGGTTACAACGGAGCTGCCATCGCAGAAAGTAATCCTGACTGTCACTGAAAACAAAAACCAGCTGGGTTTGCTGCAACACAAATGCTTTGTGACTTGTGACAGTGACTATCAGTCGAAAAATCAAAATCCATATCTTACGTTTAACAGAATACATAAATGTTTTCAGTGATTAAACCAACAAGTTGTGTCTCATGTGATTTAACCAGAAATTAACTCATGAGTCGCTGCAATAAATGCAAAATAATATACAAATAAGCGTTTATTTTATGAATAATACCACACAGACCTTGCCAATCCGTGCTAGTGCATGTCATTAATCAGATCTAGTAATGGCTGTTGAGAAAGTCAATTTTCTGCCATGAAAAATACATTTATGGCGGCCATCTTGTTTTGTGTGTGTTTTATTGATATAATAATAGCAGCATTGTAATTTTGATGCCTGAAAACATATAAAAGAACCTTTCATTCGTGTTTCTATCTCATATAGTTACAAAGATATGAGGAAAATAGATTTTCCCAGATTCGATGGCGATCATCTTGGATTTCGCCTCCTAACACAAATTGCTCAAGTATGACAAGATGTCATCCGGCAGTTTCTGAATATATATGCCCTTACCAGCAATAATCAACATTAACAAAAACTTTATACTCCAAAATGAGGTCCCATGGTACTTCTGCCGGACTAAGGCTGTGGCCTGTGAGGACGTGTCGTAGGTACTCTCCTCTCGGACCCGTAACACGTAAGTTCTCTTCCGTAATGTCGTAAAGTGTCCTTATATATAGTACTTAATTAAACGGTTTGCAGTATACTACGACTGTACCAGTGTACATGCAATACAAGTGTGGTGCGGGTGTTTCGAGATTCTGATTATTTCATTATATGATGGAATGTGGTTTGCGGCAGGTTTTGACCATAAATACATACTACGTGCTTCGATGTGTGGGTCTGCTTACCCTGTGATTGGCTGACATATTTATACCTTTGAGTGCGGTAACAGAAGGAGACGGATAGGACGGAAGGAAGGAAGACAATGAAGGATGTGTAAAATGAGAGAGAGAGAGAGAGAGAGAGAGAGAGAGAGAGAGAGAGAGAGAGAGAGAGAGAGAGAGAGAGAGAGAGAGAGAGAGAGAGAGAGAGAGAGAGAGAGAGAGAGAGAGAGAGAGAGAGAGAGAGAGAGAGAGAGAGAGAGAGAGAGAGAGAGAGAGAGAGAGAGAGAGAGAGAGAGAGGGGCACGATCAATAAATTAGGCATGCAGTGCACATTATTCATTGCGCACTATAAACTGCAATGCAACAGTGGCAATAACAACACTGCCACAACAATAGCACAACTAAATTATATTAACAACAGGAACATTAAATAACCACCACCACACACAACAACAACAACAGTAACTGTAAAAATAACAAAAATGACAAAAAATGTTTTCACAACTACCACCATCGCCGCCATTACAACCACCACCATCACAACAACAACAGCAATAATTATAACATCACTACCACTACCGCCAATAACAACAACATCAAGATCAACAACTACCACAATAACTATGTGTAGGGAGGCTGCGGGAAGTATCTATATTCAAAGAGTTTCAAAAGGAGGAGCTAAGGCTTAGGGGTGTTGCCATATCTGAACAGCCAAAATTCCGGACGCCTCCACCGAAACCCATGAACCCGTCCAACACACACTTTGGGCCTTTGACGTTATGTAATCTTGAAGAGTTTCAAGATAAACAAGGGGAGGGTGGGGGGCACTCAGTAGAGCGCATACCTCCGCCCGAATATTTCATCAATTTGTTGCCATGATTTCATGTTGAGAGAGAGAGAGAGAGAGAGAGAGAGAGAGAGAGAGAGAGAGAGAGAGAGAGAGAGAGAGAGAGAGAGAGAGAGAGAGAGAGAGAGAGAGAGAGAGAGAGAGGTTATTGAGAGTAGGTGAAAAGCAGAAAGATAATGTTTTTCTTGTGCCAGGTAAGATTCCTGTGCCAGGTTAGGGGAGGCGGTAGCAGAGTGGTTAGCGTCTCCGAGTGGCGTTCTCGGTGAGTTCGGTGAGTTCGATCCCTGACGAAAGCCAAAATCTTTCTGCACCGTCAAGTGGCCCAGAACACCCACATGCCCTGCCATAGACCACTGTATACCTGGACTGCGCACGGAATATCGGCCTGTCGCACAAGGGCCTGTAGTCGGAGGGCCGCTCGGATTCATACATATATATACGGATCATATAGACTGGTTTATCAGTATATATGATATACTGTAATCTTCGTAAATGTTTGTTCTATAATATTATCAAATAAAAAACAGTAAAACACGCTAAAGAAATGCCATTACGAGACTGAAGAAATATGCATGAACTCATTCACTTCAACTCTTCGCCATTTAAAACTTTGCGAGGCAACTTTTATCATGAAGGGTATCAATAGAAGCGCAATTGTATTAGCTTTCCATTGCTATATTTCGTTATCTGATAAATTAATTAGAGCCATGCATAAATTAGCGTTAAATAAATAAATAAAATCATCAATCGGGTAATTTTCCCGATTGATGAGGTTATTTATTTAGTCAACGCTAATTTATACATGGTACTAATTCATTTATCAGAAAACGAAATATATAAGTAAATAAATAACATCATCAATCGGGAAAATTACCCGATTGATGATTTTATTTATTTATTTAACGCTAATTTATACATGGTTCAAATTTAAATTTATCAGATAACGAAATATAGCAATGGAAAGCTAATAAATTGCGCTTCTATTGATACCCTTCATGATAAAGTTGACTCGCAAAGTTTTAAATGGCGAAGAGTGAAGTGAATATTAAGTTCATGCATATTCTTCATAGTCTCGTAATGGCATTTCTTTAGCGTGTTTTACTGTTTTTTATTTGAATATATTATAGAACAAACATTTACGAAGATTACAGTATATCATATATACTGATAAACCAGTCTATATGATAGTCCATAGACCACTATACTCTTTGTCGTGCGCACCGCAGGCCCTATGCAGCCCCGCAATTCAAACATTGTCGCGTGTGCAGTCCAGGTTAGGTGACAGTGGTCTATGGTCCTGCCCATTAACTCTACCTTCGATTGCGAGTGCATCGGAGGACACAGGGGGGCGGCATGAGCCTCTAATCACAGGTGTCACTATAAAAATCCTGCCTGCGCCACCACGGGCGAGGGGCCAATCATCACAGCCTCAAGTGAACCTCCTGAGCCTACATCCGAGCCTGATCACTGCCTACAGGCGCTATAGGCACAAATGTAAAAAAAAAAAAAAAAAAAACTATGCAGCAGACTGCCTCCTGTGCCAGGTACACAGACAGGCCTGTAGGAGGCTGGGAAGAAAAACAACTAATGTAAACTAAATGAAGAAATTATATAAACTTGACCATGGCCAAATATAGCTTATAACATCTCAGGGATGACCCTAACCACTTGCCCTAACCTTTTCTGAAAGTCTGGTTGAAAATGGAGCAAAATGGCGGAGCCTAAAGGCCGGTTCCCACTATGTCCTTGAGCCGCCAAAAGTAATGCTCCGGCGGGGGAGTAATTCTCATTATGATTTTCCATTAGACCAATGTCTCAAGTGTCAGAAAAGCATGATGGACATCTGAGAACGGTAGCTTAGTGCCCGGATGGACGCCATCTTTGAAACCACCCAGCTCGAAAATGCCCATTTGGTGGGGTACATTGTTGCACGTGTATCTGGACTTCTATACTAGCTATCGATGTGCGGTTGACGACTAAATATACGTCCAATGTGTACCGTACTAAATAAAAAATAATTGAAGCATTTGTTTATAGATTAATTATTATAAAAATCAATTATCGAAAAAAAATCATATATTTTTTCAATATTTTATTATTAGACTTGTACTTTTTTTAGTGAAACAACACTGGTATGATTTTCCAAATTATGCATTTTGCTACACCGTTTATCTGTCTATAAAAATAACTCAACAAGTACAACATATCATCCACACGAGTTTACAACAAATATATGTAAAGAGGCATAAAATGACTTAGGCCGCCGCTGGCATTATCTATTCTGACGATAACGCAAGTTAGGAATGTCGTGACGGAGAGGATTTTAACACCATACGATATCTAATAAGCAGGCGGAAATTGTTACATAGGAAATCTGCACTTTGGTGGCCATCTTGGATTTTCAAAATGGCGCCAATTATATTAATTATTCATTACTAGAGTTTGGAAAGACGTATGGAGCTGATTTTTAACACCATACGATGTATATTCCTAATAAGCAAGCGGAGGTATCATTGAACATGTCATGTTTTAGTCAAATAACACCGGTATGATCTTCCAAATTATACATTTTGCTAAACGTTTATCTGTCTATAAAGATTTTCAGGCAATTTGGCCTGCATTATAATAGAGAACAACATATGCTATACAATATACAGTGCACACAAAGTTAATCATCAGAGTCGCCATCAGAGTCATTGGCATCCTGAGCCACGATAGCATCATCCTGCACCATGTTGGAGCATCCCTGCAGCTTACACACAACAGTGCACTTCAACCCATTCAGTATGCAGGAGCAATCTGACGGTCGACACGTCCTTCTGCATGTGCATGAGATGAGATCAAGACGACATTGGAGCTGGTAGACCCGCCATCCATCGGATTTTGAGCGAACGCCATCATCGAGTTCCCAGCCATGTCCTGCTGATGGTGCTGGGACGTCTGGCAGGTTTTCAAGGCTGCGTCGCCAGATAGCCGCCTGATAGTTGGCCCTAAGCGTATGCTGCATCAAGGAGTCTTCACAAGGCGGCAATTGTCCAGATTCGATCTGGCCCTTCTTTGCACAGAACATGTGATAACGGAGTGAATTAGCACCGACGATCTTCGTGTTCCTGGCGTACAGCTGACACGTGAAGGCCTGAATGCTATTGAAGACGTCTGTTGGTACATTCCACGAAGATCCCAGATCTGTGAATGCTTGAAGATACAGATCATTCGCTTGCACAAGCTTCAAAGCCTTTATCTTTCCTTGGCTAGCCAGAGCACTACAGTGTCACACCCGTCCATGCATGAAGCCCTGGCAATGCACTGCAAACTCCAGACCCCAATACCGCAGCCAACTTTCCAACGTCAATCATTCTGACTCGAACCTTTGTTCCTCGTCTGATGAAGAGCTGACTATCGATGGTTCTGCTGAGATGAAGACTGATGATCAGAACGTCGGTGTCATCTGCCACTAAGATGATCGTCTTGTAGTGGGTAGCGGCGTGCTTTGCGTGGAGAAACATACGCGTGTCTGCTTCCTCGTGGCTACATTCGAGTGCTTGCACCAACTTCCACCTATCGCGGGTCAGTACCAGACATTTTTCACCACAGGTGACATACAGTGTTCTGTTGCCTAGCTTTTCGCGATTTGTTTCATGTTTCCACGACTCCGCCAGAAACACAACCAGTTTCTCCTTTGTCTGGCTGCAAGCAAGGAGACGCCGCCAGTTCATGATCTTGTGTGCGGGTCTGATCTCGCTGAAACTGATGCCTTCATTTGAACCGCGGTTCACACGCTCAGCTGCTTTGATGGATTCTTCTGTGTATGTGTCAAAGACAACATCGATGCGCTCACTGCCTTGACCAGCGTGAAGCGCTGCAGCAAGGATGCGGTCAGATAGTTCTTCGAACGTGTCGTTCTCGCCATGCATCTTTTGTATGAGAGCCATCGCATCAATTATTGTTGCACTTCGCTTGTCAACGTTATCGGCTGGTTCCACAAGACCTTCCATGTGTTTCGCAAGTGCAACTTTGTTCGTTTTTTTTTCATTGGACCCATCAACGTTTGCCAAGACCATGGTAACGGCCCTAGTGGGTGACAAAGGACAAGTTGCATGTCGAGGTTCCTTGTCTTGGCGATGAGTATCATGGTGGCAAACAGTTGTCTGTCAGCTCTCAGGACGATCTCCTTGTTTGTGGCCTTCACAACTTTCTGCTTGATCTTACCAAAGGTCTTCAAGTTTAGCTTCTTCACTGTGTCATAAAAGCCTGTTCCCTCTTTAAGACGTTTCTGGAAGCTTTGATACGCCGCTTCCCCCTTTTGCAGGGCGTTGAGTAGGTCATTAGAAACGTCCTCCCTCGCAGCCGCTCCGGTAGATATACTGAGAAGACATGACGGATCATCGGCGAATGGATTGGTCCAGTCATTTTCCAGTAGATCACAGATAGCTGTGACGCCAGACTCATCACGTTGATGCGAGAAGTAGACAAGTCAGGGTGCTTGGCGTGAGATGTGTCGCTGCCATTCACAAGGATAGTTTCTCGTAGTTGCACTCAGTGCAGCAGCCCGATTGTCTGCAGTTAGATAGTATCGTGACACAGCCCCTTGTCGAAGACTAAACCTCGTGTTCCTCCAGCTGTTTGCGTATCTTTGTTGACTGTTTCTTCTGTTGTCTGATCAACAGCGATTCTGGCAAATGGATTCCCTGGTCTAAGCTGTACGGAGAAGTAGCCTTGATTGAATGCCTGTACAACTCGGGCATGTTTCGTGGAGTTGCGTCTCTGTGCATAGTACACTGGTAGATATCTAGCATAGTTCACCTTGTTCATTGCGAAACACCAAGGGATCACTCTTCTGACACAAGCCAAGTGAAGCATCCAGTCGCCTTCTCTATCCGCACGAATCAACCCCAGCAGGGTCTCTACCATATCAATATACATCATCCAGAAGCGAGCCAGGTCTCCATGTTTGGTTCGCAGAAAATGTAGGTATTTCGCGAACATGTCAAAGCTCTGTACACATGAATCATCATCGAGAGCAGCAGCGAGAGTCTCGTGGCAAACATCCTCCTTGATGCTGCGAATTTTGAGGTCAGTGCTTCGAATCTGGGGTCCCTTGTCAGGATGATTGCTTTCTATCCACACCTGGAAGCCCTTCCAAATGATGCGCATAACGTTAGATTACTCCGATATCCGAAAAGCTCGCCAGCTTACATAGACATACTCATCCAAGTCAGTGAACATGTTAGATGGCGCCACAATACAACTCTATAATAGAGTTGTATGTGGCGCCATCTAACATGTTCACTTTTAGTTCTTAAGCCACCCCCCCCCCCCCGCCTCAGAAATTAATCAGGTCACCGCAACAAATCTCAGACTGAGATATAGAATATAGAATATAGATATAGAATAGACTGACGTCACTTTCGGCACTGGGTTCTGTGGGTTGATTATCGGCGGGAAATTCCAACTGACATAGTTTCGGTTTGTGGAAAGTGCATGCCTTTTCATATATTTTTTGTGTACACTCGTGGTGGATGATATGTTTTAGTTTTTGAGTTATTTTTATAGACAGATAAACGGTGTAGCACAATGCATAATTTGGAAAATCATACCAGTGTTGTTTCACTAAAAAAAGTACAAGTCTAATAATAAAATATTGAAAAATATATGATTTTTTTTCGATAATTGATTTTTATAATAATTAATCTATAACAAAATGCTTCATATTATTTTTTATTTAGACGGTACACATTGGACGTATATTTAGTCGTCAACCGCACATCGATAGCTAGTATAGAAGTCCAGATACACGTGCAACAATGTACCCCACCAAATGGGCATTTTCGCGCTGGGTGGTTTCAAAGATGGCGTCCATCCGGGCACTAAGCTACCGTTCTCAGATGTCCATCATGCATTTTCTGATACCTGAGATATTGCCCTAATGGAAAATCATAATGAGAATTACTCCCCCCGCCGGAGCATTCACTTCAAAATATGGCCGGTTGGCTCAAGGACTACTAGCCCACTTCTACGGCCGCCGTTGCCGTACACCGCCCAACAATGACGTCACAAAAAAGTCGACCGCACCGCCGTACCGCTGTACGGCTGCCGTTACAAAGTTAACATCAAGTCATCTCTCCCGCTCGGCGGTGTCCGCTCGAGCGGAGGTGCAAACTGTGCCCGGTTACCACTACAACCACTCAAGTGCTGATGATGGTGACGTCATTGTTGGGCGGTGTACGGCAACGGCGGCCGTAGAAGCGGGCTATACTCAAACCACCTCAAGCTGGTCTCGCGGGTGGAGCGGCTCAAGTCCGCGGTGGTGCCACATCACCCCACTACTCGCGCCAGGTCATCACCCTCCTCACCTCATTCATTCTGAGGAATTCTGACCTCAGTGGAGTGACCAGAAGGGAAGGAGGGAAGGAAGGGAGGGAAGGAGGGAGGGAGGGAAGGAGGGAAGGAAGGGAGGGAGGGAGAGAAGGAGGGAAGGAGAGAAGGAGGGATGGAGGGAAGGAAGGGAGGGAAGGAGGGAGGGAAGGAAGGAGGAAAGGAAGGGAGGGAGGAGGGAGAGAAGGAGGGAAGGAGAGAAGGAGGGAAGGAGGGATGGGAGGGAAGGAGGGAAGGAAGGGAGGGAGGGAGGAGGGAGGAGGGAGGGAGAAGGAGGGAGGGAGAGAAGGAAGAAGGAGGGAAGGAAAAGGAAGGGAAGGAGGGAGGGAGGGAAGGAGGGAAGGAAGGGAGGGAGAGAAGGAGGGAAGGAGAGAAGGAGGGAAGGAGAGAAGGACGGAAGGAGGGATGGGAGGGAAGGAGGGAAGGAAGGGAGGGAGGAAGGAGGGAAGGAGAGAAGGAGGGAAGGATGGAAGGAAGGGAGGGAAGGAGGGAGGAGGGAAGGAGGGAAGGAAGGAGGGAGGGAGGGAGGAAGGAAGGGATGGGGAGGGAAGGAAGGAAGGAAGGGGGGGGTGTGAGGAAGGGGGAAGGAGGGGGCAGAAGTGTAAGGAGGGAAAGGAATTGGAAGGAAGGAATAGGAGAAAAAGGAGGGAACAGGGGGGGGAGGAGGGGAAGGAAGCAGGAAGGAGAGGAGGGCGACATAGGGAAGCAAGGAGGGAAGGAGACGGAAGAATGGAATGGTGAATTATGTCAGTTACTCAACTTGCCCGGAACGTCGCAGGGGAGGCAGGAATACAAGGTAAATGGAAGAAAATAACAAACTCTTTTGTTCCAAACGAGGAAGGCATTAAACACACCATCCAGCCGCAAGTAAAATCACAATATGGATTAAAAAATAGAACTTAGTGGGCTCACAGTATGCAGAGGGTCTCGTCATGTAACAAGGGAAGTGGAGAAAAAGTGCAGAAGGATGCCAATGAACACGGGAGGAACTTAGTTGAGCTGGGATGAATATAAATTGAACCGGAGCGCAGAGTACGGGCGGACAGATAGGTTTAATTCGGTGAATTTAAAAAAGGAGAGGTATCAAATTCTTAGGGAGGAGAACAGGGAGGAAGGAGGAAGCGTAGATTAGAAAGAAAAGAACCACAATAGAAAGTGTTGGTTCAAACGAGGTTGTGATGAGAAAGATATAATTCACATGGGACCTGCAAGGTAAGGATTAGTCAGGAATACAGTGTAGGACCCTTGGCATTCCATTTTTTACATAGATGAGAACAAAAATAGAACAGGAAAAGAAGGAGAAGGTAATGGGCATAAATAGAAATATAGGTAGTAGGAAAAGGAGGAAGATAGATGGAAAGAGAAGAAAAAATACGAGGAGTGGAAGAAAATAAAATCAAAGAATAATGTGGGAGAGGAAGAGACGAAAAAATGAGGAAGATGAGGATGAGGAGAACACTAGACCCTGAATCCCCACAACTTAACTCCTTGAGCCCTTGCTGAGTTAGGTAATCGTGTGTATGCGTGTGTGTGTGTGCGCGTGTGTGTGTGTGTGTGTGAGAGAGAGAGAGAGAGAGAGAGAGAGAGAGAGAGAGAGAGAGAGAGAGAGAGAGAGAGAGAGAGAGAGAGAGAGAGAGAGAGAGAGAGAGAGAGAGAGAGAGAGGAGAGAGAGAGAGAGAGAGAGAGAGAGAGAGGAAGAGAGACGAGAGGAGAGAGAGAGAGAGAGAGAGAGAAAGACGTCAAAGAAAGCATGTGAAAGAAGCAAAGAGTCATGGACATGGTAGATGGTTGATGAGAGAGTAATGGATAGATATCGAGAATTATATTGTCAAAGCTGTAGATTAGTTTGATTGTTATTTTTACGTTGATGCTATTTTTTCATTTTTTGTCTACGTTATTAGTTTAAATTTTCATTAATTATCATCAACGTCGTCTTCCTTGTATCAAATTTCATTAATTCATCATCGTCTTCGTCATCATCATCATCATAACTATAGAATACTACATATGCTTGAATAAACACGAAAAATGGCGATAATTTATTACTATGTACTAGATTTTGCTGCGGCTTAGAAAACATACTACGTGTTATAATGTACTGTACTCTTTTGGAATGTTTTTTTTGTTTGCATGTGTGTGTGTATGTTTTCATCTTCATCTAGTTGTATTTTACAGGGCCTGAGCAACGCTCGTATGGCCCCGTCTCCATATCAACATTTTTCATTACCTTAGTGCTTAGTGTTGGCCAAAGACGCCGTCTCTCCCCGGGGGCGGGTCACAGAACCCCCGGACTAACCTACCCGATTGTACCCATCACTGACGGGTGGAAGGGGCTCGGGATTTAGAAGACCGCCCGTCTGTTTCGCTCCGCCCGGTGGATCGACCCGTGGCTCTCGGTTGTGAGCGATGTGTAACGCTACACTACGGAGTTCCCGATGTGTGTGTGTGTTTGTTTGTGTGTGTGTTGTGTGTGTGTGTGTGTGTGTGTGTGTGTGTGTGTGTGTGTGTGTGTGTATGTGTGTGTGTGTGTGTGTGTGTGTATGTGTGTGCACGCCCGTGATAATTAGATTGAGAGACTTACTGGTTGTTGATTGGCTTAGACTTGATCCCTTGCTCCGCCTTACCTTACCTTGTATAGTCTATTCACTTAAGCTGGATTCTTGGGAGCTGCTCGATGCCTACCTGAGTATGTAAGGACGTCGCTGATTGGCTGAGGCTACCAAAATACCACCACCATCACCACCCAGCCCGCGTGCATCAGCCAATCAGCGACGTCCTTACATACTCGGGTAGGCATCGAGCAGCTCCCAAGAATCCAGCTTAAGTGAATAGACTATAGTGATGGAGTGTTGTTGGTCCTTCATTATACCATCGACACCACCACCACCCTCAACAGCAGCAGCCAATCCCAGCCCGTGTTCAGCTCCTTCTCCTACCCAATCACATCTTAATGAGTGACGCCATAACAAATTAAGGCTACCATTTTATCAGTGTTGATAGAGTTTCGTGATCTTTCGTAATTTTTATTATTATTTTTATTTTTATTTCTTTGTAAGCGTCTTAGATAGCTTTTTTCACTCACGTAATTTTTTGTAGATAAATTTTTTCACATCTATGGATAAAAGGTTAAGGCTCCTAATAAACAATACAAAAATAATAAAAAAAGTTTCTAGTAGAATAATATGATAAAAAAGGTTGGAAGTGATCAGAGAGGAGAGAGAGAGAGAGAGAGAGAGAGAGAGAGAGAGAGAGAGAGAGAGAGAGAGAGGAGGAGAGAGAGAGAGAGAGAGGAGAGAGAGAGAGAGAGAGAGAGAGAGAGAGAGAGAGAGAGAGAGAGAGAGAGAGAGAGAGAGAGAGAGAGAGAGAGAGAGAGAGAGAGAGAGAGAGAGAGAGAGAGAGAGAGAGAGAGAGAGAGAGAGAGAGAGAGAGAGAGAGAGAGAGAGAGAGAGAGAGAGAGAGAGAGAGAGAGAGAGAGAGAGAGAGAGAGAGAGAGAGAGAGAGAGAGGAGAGAGAGAGAGAGAGAGAGAGAGAGAGAGAGAGAGAGAGAGAGAGAGAGAGAGAGAGAGAGAGAGAGAGAGAGAGAGAGAGAGAGAGAGAGAGAGAGAGAGGAGAGAGAGAGAGAGGAGAGAGAGAGAGAGAGAGAGATAATTTTTTTAGCCGATTTGAAGCCGGATTGGTCTTGCTGGCTGAATATTGCCGGAAAAAGTGCTCGTGTGACTGCGGCTTACTCGTGTCATCACTAATCACCATCCGATCCTGCCTCATTAGTTCGGAACCCACCGGCCACAAACTCCAAGCTTTGTTTTTATTTTACAACGATCCTGGATCGTAAACAGACCTGCGAGACCCATACCCACCACCATGACTGCTTCCAAGACAGCACCTCTGGGATGCAAGAGCAAGAAATTGACTCCAGCGATGAGTAGAACGACACGGAGGAGTATTACATCCCCAGTGACAAATCCTACGAGGGTCTTGAGTACTCCAATGACGAGAGGAAGTACTGCCTCTCAGACGTCGACGAGGACAAAGAGAAGGATGTGTTCTCCTGCTGCGGAGACTGTTGTCAGTGCATATCGGGCCCACTATGCCTCTTGTACTACCAAGACTGGCGCCAGCCTGCCTGGCATGGACCGTGGAATGGATGAACAGGAGAGCAGTACTTCAGGAGAAGAGAGTGAGGCGTCTGTGTGCCAGAGTGAGAATGAGGAGAGTGATGAAAGCGTGGCCTACTTGAATCCTGCCTATTATCCCTCGCAGAGCGAGCACGAAGAGAGTGACTCGAGTGAAGAGAATAAGAGCAGCAAGGAGAAAGGCAGTGACATCGGCGAAGACGTGAGTTACGAAGAGAACGCAAAGGGTGAGGCACAGACGGGAAGGAAGCGCCAGAGATCTCCATCGCCTGAGGTTGACCTCAGCGTGGTGAAAAGACTTGTTGCGGAATTCAGCAAAAGTAGCGACGACGAGAAGGAGAATGAGAAGACATGTGGAAAGCTTAGGCAGGATGGGAGGCGTTTCCTGTGGATGAAGGAATTGGTGGCCACCGGCCCAAGAAGGGATAAGAAATACAACCGAAAATTCCATCGCGGCAAGGCTGCCTTGTTCCCGAGGGTCAGCCGTTCCAGGTTCTCGGGGCAAGAGAGTGAGACGATTCTGGAACATTTCATGCAGAAGGACGTCAGCCGGAACATTCGTCAGTACATTATGAAGACGGTGTGTCGCCGGAACATGGCGCTGTTCCGGATGATGAGGCGGTGGGCCAAGGGCTTGGAGGCGTTCCCGGGGCTGTGCCTGGAGACGGACGATAGGACAGTCTGGAAGTCTCTCAGGCGGCAGAAGGCGTACCTGAACCACTTATTAAAGACGGAAATGGAGGCTCATCTTTACAGTGTATCGCGAGAGTGTCAAGTGTCCTGTGAAGAGACTTTTGAAGCCCAGGCAGCGGTCGAGATGCTGCGCAAAAACGACAATTCACGGGCAAGATCGTAAATTTCATTGATCAGTTGCCTCGATCCGGCGCCTCGAATACCTGTACGACCACGTCTTCACCAAGATGCAGAGGGAAAAGGGAGAGGAGTCGCACTGCTCCCTGGATAGAACTTTGCTCTTGTTGTTCATGGAAACAGTGGCCAGAATGCAAGTACAGGAGCAGGTTTTCCCCTGGGTCAGCCGCAGCAATATTTGCGAAAAGTATCAAGGCTACGTGGAAACCCTCGTTCAATGCATTGACGACGATTACAAGTTTTATTGCAAGTCGAAGGAAAAAAGGGCCTGCCGCGAGGAAGTGGTTGAAAAACTGGGAAGCATGAGCGAGAGGAAAAAGAAAAAAGTATTTGTCTGTCGCAAAAATAACTTATATTACGAAAGTTTGTCACAGAGATTCCTGGAGCAGAAACGCAAGTATTTAAAGACGGAATTACCGGAGCACGAGCTTATAAATAGTCTGTTCCCACTCTACCCTAAGGATGAAGAAGAAGAAAAGAAAATAAGGAAGCTACAAGAGGCCCCGAGACCTACACGTGGTAGTTCGTGTTACTTAATACTACTACTATGAAATTATCTAGCCTGGAGTAAGTTTTTCTAGTGTTACAAAAGCGACACTAGTCTATTTTTTTTTACGAGGCAAAAAATCGTGACCCCTTGCTGCTTACTGACTGATATTTGATGCCAGGAGAAGGGAATACTACACTTCTTCTTAATTTCACCTGTATTTTATCATAGTTAACCCTATTATCAGGTAAACATAGGTATCATTTTAAGCATGAGACCTTAAGATAGAATGGAATTTTTGCCTAGTTAAAAAAATAGACTATAATTCACTACCTCAAGGGCGACTGACAACTCCAGGTGATGAATGGCAAGGCACATCAATGACCCATCGAGCAGGTGTTGTAAAAACCCTCGTCAGTCTGATTAATGGATCGCGTCAGATGTAAGAGTTAAATAATTACGTAACACCCATTGTAGGAAAATGTTGAATCTACCCAAGAACCATGAAGACAGGAGAGATAGACTTACTATATAGATCAATCATAACTATTGAACTGATAGGACAGATGGACATTAAATACATTGATAAATATTGTAGGGAAAGGAAAAGACCCTCGATACACAGGTAAAAACTAAATATTTAAATAAAATCACGTATATGACCCAAATTTATATATATTCAATAGTCATGCAAATAGCCGCCACGTAAGGAGAGGTTGAATCGCCCCTCCGTGAATACTCTTAACCCCTTGAGACCCGGAACGTAATCTCCATTGTAATTTGGCTACCATTAGACGACTTTTAGTGACTATAAGCAATATTTTAATAGATATGCCCTGTTTAATACCCTAGTCCACTAGTTAATTTGGGATATTAAGTTAGTTATCGTAATTTGATGGCCAACAGACGATTTTATATAGCAAAGGAAAGATCTGGGCGTGAAGGGGTTAAGGCTCCCCCCCCCCTCACCCACACGGTCATTAACACGGCATCAGCAACAGGTAGCCCCCCCCCACCCCCGCTGCCCTCACAGGTATACGGGTGAGGGTGGTGTGTGAAGGGCCGTATAGGGAGACAAGCCGTATAGGACAGGAAGAAAAGCCTCACTGGTTCCTAAGAGTTACCTTGGTTACATTACGTGATGACTTCATGAATCTTTTATTCTTCTAATCACAAAGGACTGGCCAAGGACAAAAAAAAACGGTAACAAAGAGCCCGTTTGACCCTATAAAGGCAGTAAGAGAATATAGAAGAGGGGGGGGGTAGTTCGGGAGGTGTCTTGTCACTCCTCTCTTGAAAAATTTTAAGTCTTATAAAAATCTTTCTTGAGTTGATACGATAATTAACATGATATCAAACTCCCTAATAAATCGACCTATAATAAATTCTGAAGACAAAAAAAAGACCCTTCGAAAACCTCATAATTAAAAGGCCCCTTAAAAAAAATAAAAAAATAAATAAGTGCCCCTCAAAAAAAAGACTCCAAATTAAAACCCCTTCCTCGAAAAAAAAAAAATCATAACTAAAAGACCTTAAAATTATAAACAAACGCGTAAGTCATCTGGTTATCAATAAACAAACGCGTAAGTCATCTAAGTCATCTGGTTATCAATAAACAAACGCGTAAGTCATCTGGTTATCAATACACACGCGTAAGTCATCTAAGTCATCTGGTTATCAATAAACAAACGCGTAAGTCATCTAAGTCATCTGGTTATCAATAAACAAACGCGTAAATCATCTGGTTATCAATAAACAAACGCGTAAGTCATCTGGTTATCAATAAACACACGCGTAAGTCATCTGGTTATCAATAAACACACGCGTAAGTCATCTGGTTATCAATAAACACACGCGTAAGTCATCTGGTTATCAATAAACACACGCGTAAGTCATCTGGTTATCAATAAACACACGCGTAAGTCATCTGGTTATCAATAAACAAACACGTAAGTCATCTGGTTATCAATAAACACACGCGTAAGTCATCTGGTTATCAATAAACACACGCGTAAGTCATCTGGTTATCAATAAACACACGCGTAAGTCATCTGGTTATCAATAAACACACGCGTAAGTCATCTGGTTATCAATAAACAAACGCGTAAGTCATCTAAGTCATCTGGTTATCAATAAACAAACGCGTAAATCATCTGGTTATCAATAAACACACGCGTAAGTCATCTGGTTATCAATAAACACACGCGTAAGTCATCTGGTTATCAATAAACACACGCGTAAGTCATCTGGTTATCAATAAACACACGCGTAAGTCATCTGGTTATCAATAAAACACACGCGTAAGTCATCTGGTTATCAATAAACAAACGCGTAAATCATCTGGTTATCAATAAACACACGCGTAAGTCATCTGGTTATCAATAAACAAACGCGTAAGTCATCTGGTTATCAATAAACACACGCGTAAAGTCATCTAAGTCATCTGGTTATCAATAAACACACGCGTAAGTCATCTAAGTCATCTGGTTATCAATAAACACACGCGTAAGTCATCTGGTTATCAATAAACACACGCGTAAGTCATCTGGTTATCAATAAACAAACGCGTAAGTCATCTGGTTATCAATAAACACACGCGTAAGTCATCTGGTTATCAATAAACACACGCGTAAGTCATCTGGTTATCAATAAACACACGCGTAAGTCATCTAAGTCATCTGGTTATCAATAAACAAACGCGTAAGTCATCTGGTTATCAATAAACAAACGCGTAAGTCATCTGGTTATCAATAAACACACGCGTAAGTCATCTGGTTATCAATAAACACACGCGTAAGTCATCTGGTTATCAATACACACGCGTAAGTCATCTAAGTCATCTGGTTATCAATAAACAAACGCGTAAGTCATCTGGTTATCAATAAACAAACGCGTAAGTCATCTGGTTATCAATAAACAAACGCGTAAGTCATCTGGTTATCAATAAACAAACGCATAAGTCATCTGGTTATCAATAAACAAACGCGTAAGTCATCTGGTTATCAATAAACACACGCGTAAGTCATCTAAGTCATCTGGTTATCAATAAACACACGCGTAAGTCATCTGGTTATCAATAAACAAACGCGTAAGTCATCTGGTTATCAATAAACACACGCGTAAGTCATCTAAGTCATCTGGTTATCAATAAACACACGCGTAAGTCATCTAAGTCATCTGGTTATCAATAAACACACGCGTAAGTTATCTAAGTCATCTGGTTATCAATAAACACACGCGTAAGTCATCTGGTTATCAATAAACACACGCGTAAGTCATCTGGTTATCAAATAAACACACGCGTAAGTCATCTGGTTATCAATAAACACACGCGTAAGTCATCTGGTTATCAATAAACACACGCGTAAGTCATCTGGTTATCAAATAAACACACGCGTAAGTCATCTGGTTATCAATAAACACACGCGTAAGTCATCTAAGTCATCTGGTTATCAATAAACACACGCGTAAGTCATCTGGTTATCAATAAACACACGCGTAAGTCATCTGGTTATCAATAAACAAACGCGTAAGTCATCTGGTTATCAATAAACAAACGCGTAAGTCATCTGGTTATCAATAAACAAACGCGTAAGTCATCTGGTTATCAATAAACAAACGCGTAAGTCATCTGGTTATCAATAAACACACGCGTAAGTCATCTGGTTATCAATAAACAAACGCGTAAGTCATCTGGTTATCAATAAACACACGCGTAAGTCATCTAAGTCATCTGGTTATCAATAAACAAACGCGTAAGTCATCTGGTTATCAATAAACACACGCGTAAGTCATCTGGTTATCAATAAACACACGCGTAAGTCATCTGGTTATCAATAAACACACGCGTAAGTCATCTAAGTCATCTGGTTATCAATAAATAAACGCGTAAGTCATCTGGTTATCAATAAACAAACGCGTAAGTCATCTGGTTATCAATAAACACACGCGTAAGTCATCTGGTTATCAATAAACACACGCGTAAGTCATCTGGTTATCAATAAACAAACGCGTAAGTCATCTAAGTCATCTGGTTATCAATAAACACACGCGTAAGTCATCTGGTTATCAATAAACAAACGCGTAAGTCATCTGGTTATCAATAAACACACGCGTAAGTCATCTAAGTCATCTGGTTATCAATAAACACACCGCGTAAGTCATCTGGTTATCAATAAACAAACGCGTAAGTCATCTAAGTCATCTCGGTTATCAATAAACACACGCGTAAGTCATCTGGTTTATCAATAAACACACGCGTAAGTCATCTGGTTATCAATAAACACACGCGTAAGTCATCTAAGTCATCTGGTTATCAATAAACACACGCGTAATCATCTGGTTATCAATAAACACACGCGTAAGTCATCTGGTTATCAATAACACACACGCGTAAGTCATCTGGTTATCAATAAACACACGCGTAAGTCATCTAAGTCATCTGGTTATCAATAAACAAACGCGTAAGTCATTGGTTATCAATAAACAAACGCGTAAGTCATCTGGTTATCAATAAACACAACGCGTAAGTCATCTGGTTATCAATAAACACAACGCGTAAGTTATCTGGTTATCAATACACACGCGTAAAGTCATCTAAGTCATCTGGTTATCAATAAACAAACGCGTAAGTCATCTGGTTATCAATAAACAAACGCGTAAGTTCATCTGGTTATCAATAAACAACGCGTAAGTCATCTGGTTATCAATAAACAAACGCGTAAGTCATCTGGTTATCAATAACACAAACGCGTAAGTCATCTGGTTATCAATAAACACACGCGTAAGTCATCTAAGTCATCTGGTTATCAATAAACACACGCGTAAGTCATCTGGTTATCAATAAACAAACGCGTAAGTCATCTGGTTATCAATAAACACACGCGTAAGTCATCTAAGTCATCTGGTTATCAATAAACACACGCGTAAGTCATCTAAGTCATCTGGTATCAATAAACACACGCGTAAGTCATCTAAGTCATCTGGTTATCAATAAACACACGCGTAAGTCATCTGGTTATCAATAACACAAACGCGTAAGTCATCTGGTTATCAATAAACACACGCGTAAGTCATCTGGTTATCAATAAACACACGCGTAAGTCATCTGGTTATCAATAAACAACCGCGTAAGTCATCTGGTTATCAATAAACAAACGCGTAAGTCATCTAGTCATCTGGTTATCAATAAACACACGCGTAAGTCATCTGGTTATCAATAAACAAACGCGTAAGTCATCTGGTTATCAATAAACACACGCGTAAGTCATCAAGTCATCTGGTTATCAATAAACAAACGCGTAAGTCATCTGGTTATCAATAAACAACGCGTAAGTCATCTAAGTCATCTGGTTATCAATAAACACCGCGTAAGTCATCTGGTTATCAATAAACACACGCGTAAGTCATCTGGTTATCAATAAACACACGCGTAAGTCATCTAAGTCATCTGGTTATCAATAAACACACGCGTAAATCATCTGGTTATCAATAAACACACGCGTAAGTCATCTGGTTATCAATAAACACACGCGTAAGTCATCTGGTTATCAATAAACACACGCGTAAGTCATCTAAGTCATCTGGTTATCAATAAACAAACGCGTAAGTCATCTGGTTATCAATAAACAAACGCGTAAGTCATCTGGTTATCAATAAACACACGCGTAAGTCATCTGGTATCAATAACACACGCGTAAGTTATCTGGTTATCAATACACACGCGTAAGTCATCTAAGTCATCTGGTTATCAATAAACAACGCGTAAGTCATCTGGTTATCAATAAACAAACGCGTAAGTCATCTGGTTATCAATAAACACACGCGTAAGTCATCTAAGTCATCTGGTTATCAATAAACAAACGCGTAAGTCATCTGGTTATCAATAAACAAACGCGTAAGTCATCTGGTTATCAATAAACACACGCGTAAGTCATCTGGTTATCAATAAACACACGCGTAAGTTATCTGGTTATCAATACACACGCGTAAGTCATCTAAGTCATCTGGTTATCAATAAACAAACGCGTAAGTCATCTGGTTATCAATAAACAAACGCGTAAGTCATCTGGTTATCAATAAACAAACGCGTAAGTCATCTGGTTATCAATAAACAAACGCGTAAGTCATCTGGTATCAATAAACAAACGCGTAAGTCATCTGGTTATCAATAAACACACGCGTAAGTCATCTAAGTCATCGGTTATCAATAAACACACGCGTAAGTCATCTGGTTATCAATAAACAAACGCGTAAGTCATCTGGTTATCAATAAACACACGCGTAAGTCATCTAAGTCATCTGGTTATCAATAAACACACGCGTAAGTCATCTAAGTCATCTGGTTATCAATAAACACACGCGTAAGTCATCTAAGTCATCTGGTTATCAATAAACACACGCGTAAGTCATCTGGTTATCAATAAACACACGCGTAAGTCATCTGGTTATCAATAAACACACGCGTAAGTCATCTGGTTATCAATAACACACGCGTAAGTCATCTGGTTATCAATAAAACACACGCGTAAGTTATCTGGTTATCAATACACACGCGTAAGTCATCTAAGTCACTGGTTATCAATAAACACACGCGTAAGTCATCTGGTTATCAATAAACAAACGCGTAAGTCATCTGGTTATCAATAAACACACGCGTAAGTCATCTAAGTCATCTGGTTATCAATAAACACACGCGTAAGTCATCTAAGTCATCTGGTTATCAATAAACACACGCGTAAGTCATCTAAGTCATCTGGTTATCAATAAACACACGCGTAAGTCATCTGGTTATCAATAAACAAACGCGTAAGTCATCTGGTTATCAATAAACACACGCGTAAGTCATCTGGTTATCAATAAACACACGCGTAAGTCATCTGGTTATCAATAAACACACGCGTAAGTCATCTGGTTATCAATAAACAACGCGTAAGTCATCTAAGTCATCTGGTTATCAATAAACACACGCGTAAGTCATCTGGTTATCAATAAACAAACGCGTAAGTCATCTGGTTATCAATAAACACACGCGTAAGTCATCTAAGTCATCTGGTTATCAATAAACAACACGCGTAAGTTCATCTGGTTATCAATAAACAAACGCGTAAGTCATCTAAGTCATCTGGTTATCAATAAACACACGCGTAATCATCTGGTTATCAATAAACAACGGTAAGTCATCTGGTTATCAATAAACACACGCGTAAGTCATCTAAGTCATCTGGTTATCAATAAACACACGCGTAATCATCTGGTTATCAATAAACACACGCGTAAGTCATCTGGTTATCAATAAACACACGCGTAAGTCATCTGGTTATCAATAAACACACGCGTAAGTCATCTAAGTCATCTGGTTATCATAAACAAAACGCGTAAGTCATCTGGTTATCAATAAACAAACGCGTAAGTTCATCTAAGTCATCTGGTTATCAATAAACACACGCGTAAGTCATGCTGGTTATCAATAAACACACGCGTAAGTCATCTGGTTATCAATAAACACACGCGTAAGTCATCTAAGTCATCTGGTTATCAATAAACACACGCGTAAATCATCTGGTTATCAATAAACACACGCGTAAGTCATCTGGTTATCAATAAACACACGCGTAAGTCATCTGGTTATCAATAAACACACGCGCTAAGTCATCTAAGTCATCTGGTTATCAATAAACAAACGCGTAAGTCATCTGGTTATCAATAAACAAACGCGTAAGTCATCTGGTTATCATAAACACACGCGTAAGTCATCTGGTTATCAATAAACACACGCGTAAGTTATCTGGTTATCAATACACACGCGTAAGTCATCTAAGTCAATCTGGTTATCAATAAACAAACGCGTAAGTCATCTGGTTATCAATAAACAAACGCGTAAGTCATCTGGTTATCAATAAACAAACGCGTAAGTCATCTGGTTATCAATAAACAAACGCGTAAGTCATCTGGTTATCAATAAACAAACGCGTAAGTCATCTGGTTATCAATAAACACACGCGTAAGTCATCTAAGTCATCTGGTTATCAATAAACACACGCGTAAGTCATCTGGTTATCAATAAACAAACGCGTAAGTCATCTGGTTATCAATAAACACACGCGTAAGTCATCTAAGTCATCTGGTTATCAATAAACACACGCGTAAGTCATCTAAGTCATCTGGTTATCAATAAACACACGCGTAAGTCATCTAAGTCATCTGGTTATCAATAAACACACGCGTAAGTCATCTGGTGATCAATAAACACACGCGTAAGTCATCTGGTTATCAATAAACAACACGCGTAAGTCATCTGGTTATCAATAAACACAACGCGTAAGTCATCTGGTGATCAATAAACAAACGCGTAAGTCATCTGGTGATCAATAAACACACGCGTAAGTCATCTGGTTATCAATAAACACACGCGTAAGTCATCTGGTTATCAATAAACACACGCGTAAGTCATCTGGTGATCAATAAACACACGCGTAAGTCATCTGGTGATCAATAAACACACGCGTAAGTCATCTGGTGATCAATAAACACACGCGTAAGTCATCTGGTTATCAATAAACACACGCGTAAGTCATCTGGTTATCAATAAACACACGCGTAAGTCATCTGGTTATCAATAAACCAACACGCGTAAGTCATCTGGTTATCAATAAACACACGCGTAAGTCATCTGGTTATCAATAAACACACGCGTAAGTCATCTGGTGATCAATAAACAAACGCGTAAGTCATCTGGTGATCAATAAACACACGCGTAAGTCATCTGGTTATCAATAAACAAACGCGTAAGTCATCTGGTGATCAATAAACATACGCGTAAGTCATCTGGTTATCAATAAACACACGCGTAAGTCATCTGGTGATCAATAAACACACGCGTAAGTCATCTGGTTATCAATAAACACACGCGTAAGTCATCTGGTGATCAATAAACAAACGCGTAAGTCATCTGGTGATCAATAAACACACGCGTAAGTCATCTGGTTATCAATAAACACACGCGTAAGTCATCTGGTGATCAATAAACAAACGCGTAAGTCATCTGGTTATCAATAAATAAACGCGTAAGTCATCTAAGTCATCTGGTTATCAATAAACACACGCGTAAGTCATCTGGTTATCAATAAACACACGCGTAAGTCATCTAAGTCCATCTGGTTATCAATAAACACACGCGTAAGTCATCTGGTTATCAATAAACACACGCGTAAGTCATCTAAGTCATCTGGTTATCAATAAATAAACGCGTAAGTCATCTGGTTATCAATAAACACACGCGTAAGTCATCTAAGTCATCTGGTTATCAATAAAATAAACGCGTAAGTCATCTGGTTATCAATAAACACACGCGTAAGTCATCTGGTTATCAATAAACAAACGCGTAAGTCATCTGGTTATCAATAAATAAACGCGTAAAGTCATCTGGTTATCAATAAACACACGCGTAAGTCATCTGGTTATCAATAACAAACGCGTAAGTCATCTGGTTATCAATAAACAAACGCGTAAGTCATCTGGTTATCAATAAACAAACGCGTAAGTCATCTGGTTATCAATAAATAAACGCGTAAGTCATCTGGTTATCAATAAACACACGCGTAAGTCATCTGGTTATCAATAAACACACGCGTAAGTCATCTAAGTCATCTGGTTATCAATAAACAAACACGTAAGTCATCTGGTTATCAATAAACACACGCGTAAGTCATCTAAGTCATCTGGTTATCAATAAACAAACACGTAAGTCATCTGGTTATCAATAAACACACGCGTAAGTCATCTAAGTCATCTGGTTATCAATAAACAAACACGTAAGTCATCTGGTTATCAATAAACAAACGCGTAAGTCATCTGGTTATCAATAAATAAACGCGTAAGTCATCTGGTTATCAATAAACAAACGCGTAAGTCATCTGGTTATCAATAAACACACGCGTAAGTCATCTAAGTCATCTGGTTATCAATAAACAAACACGTAAGTCATCTGGTTATCAATAAACACACGCGTAAGTCATCTGGTTATCAATGGTACGACTTCAATAAATACATAAAATCACGATAGCATAATGTATATGCTAATAAATACATAAAATCACGATAGCATAATGTATATGATAATAAATACATGAAATCACGATAGTATAATGTATATGATAATAAATACATAAAATCACGATAGTATAATGCATATGATAATAAATACATGAAATCACGATGGTTCAAGTCATATCCGATGCTCCATTGGGCGAAGATGACACTCGCAGAATGATTAATTTGAAAGTCTTGCAGGTTCAAAATCATGGCGACCCAGTTCTGACTTTCCGCTAATCACGCACCAAATTAATTTCGTTCGCGTTAAATGTGATCGATCTATTTAGTTGTGTTGCGTAGTTTTGACTGTTTTGTTCTTTAGGTCACTGTCCACTCTTGTCCTATCATTGTTCTGTCAGTTCTGCAGTTTTGTTCTGAAGGTCACTGTCCACTCTTGTCCTATCATAGTTCTGTCAGTTCTGTAGTTTTGTTCTTTAGGTCACTGTCCACTCTTGTCCTATCATAGTTCTGTCAGTTCTGTAGTTTTGTTCTAAAGGTCACTGTCCACTCTTGTCCTATCATAGTTCTGTCAGTTCTGTAGTTTTGGTTCTAAAGGTCACTGTCCACTCTTGTCCTATCATAGTTCTGTCAGTTCTGTAGTTTTGTTCTAAAGGTCACTGTCCACTCTTGTCCTATCATAGTTCTGTCAGTTCTGTAGTTTTGTTCTAAAGGTCACTGTCCACTCTTATCCTATCATAGTTCTGTCAGTTCTGTAGTTTTGTTATGACGTGCACTTGATGCACCTCCCTAGAAAGAAGATAATTATGCAGCTGGTCGTGTTGCGTAATAAGAAGCAGCTGCACCTTCGTCAAGATTACGTTAACATGGTGAAAGAAAAGGCAAAGTACAAGAACAAGGTTTTGAAAAGAATTAATGAGTTTTTTGTCGCAGAGTTCGGCCGACGACATAATCATGAAAGTGTACGACATCCAGAAGCAGAAGAGAGAGTGTGTGCAGAGCGACATGGTGGTGGGCAGCGAGAACATCAGAGAATCAGGATGTGTGAAGCCACAGGTGAACTACGATGAGTCCCTTAGGAATGACGGGTTGAATGGACTTGACTGGGACGACTCGAGTGACGAAGAAGACGATGACAATTCTGATTTGGATTGGATGGAATAAAACTCAGTGAATGATGAAGAAGAGATGTTGAGGGAAAAGGAGCAGGAGCGAAAGGTGACGGAGAAGAGGGAGACCAATATGGAGCCGCTAACCATAAGCAAGATATTCCGTGAACCCATCCCGCAGTACTACCGTAAAGGAATGCAAAAAGAAAAAGAAACGGTGGAGGTACCCAACCTGCCTTCCCTTCGAAGACAGGGGCCTTGGGAAACTCTAGTCCACCACGCCCCTCTTGGACAGATTCATCAGGCATCTCAGCAGCATCAAATCCCGTGGTTACAGGCGGTTGAGGATCGACTTTCAGAGGGAAATACGTCAGCTTTTGGCACTACAAACCCCAAAAGGGTTTATTAAAAACAATGCCCGTGCTACGAAAAGCTGAGAAAAACCTACATCAAGAAGCAGGGATGGCTAAGAGGGAAAAACGAAAGTCCCAAAAAGATAACGAGATAAATCACAAAAAAAAAGTGAAGGGTAGAACGCGAGGAACTCGAAAGAACGTCAAAAAGCAGCGATGACGAAGAGATCGAGGACGAGACTGAAATAACACGTACGAAGGAAAATTATATGGAGTGGACAAAAAAAGAAGATCCCGGGTGATGGCGAAATAACACAGAGAGTAAGGAAAACAAAACATTCCATGGAAGGATGATCGAGTCCCTTGAATATGAGGCCGATGAAGAACATGAGAGTGACTGTGATTAAGAAAACGAACTGGAAAACTTGTGTTTAAAAAAATCCCAGGAAAAGGAATATTCAACTGACAAAATTACAGAAAATGGTGGCAAGGTATGGATGAAAAGAAATTAAAGGAAGATGAAGCAATATAAGAAAAGCCAAAATTAAAGTATCAAAATAGGAAAAGGGCACTCCATGAAAGTTTGGGCGACTTTGAGTAAAACGAATATTTGAGAAAAGAAAAAGAAAGGAGCGAGACGGAAAAATTTCAAGTCAATGAAAAAAATATCTGAGAAGACGGGGAGTACAACAACAGACATAATATGGACGAAAGATAAAGGAGGAGAAAGTTTGGGGAGCAGATACAAAAACGCACGTGAAAAGATAGAACAAATAATGAAAAGCAGTGTTGTTGTAGAAGATTGAGGAGAAACACATGTGAAGGTGAGCAAGAAAATATATGGCAATTGATATGGAAGGGTTAACAGAAAAGAAAAAAATATCTCCATGTCCTACATGAAATTGTCTTATTGTTATATTGTTTTACTTTCATTGAACATTATGAATATATCTGTATATAATGATATAACTTAGTATACTTAATAGAATATAGGATATAGAATATAATGTTTCTGGGTATCGTATTTTGAATGTAAAGTTATAAACCTCTCTCTCTCTCTCTCTCTCTCTCTCTCTCTCTCTCTCTCTCTCTCTCTCTCTCTCTCTCTCTCTCTCTCTCTCTCTCTCTCTCTCTCTCTCTCTCTCTCTTGTTTTAACTAAGCAGTCGGTTTCAAAGGCACACAGAGAGAGAGAGAGAGAGAGAGAGAGGGGATGAGAGAGAGAGGAGGGGAGGGGAGAGGAGAGGAGAGGGGGAGAGAGAAAAGAGAGAGAGAGGGGGGGGAGAGAGGGGAGAGAGAGAGAGAGAGAGACCAACGGACAGACAGATGATAAAAAAATATAAAAAAACATTAAGGAAATAGTGCATGAAAAGGATATCAAAACATGACTATTTTTCAAAAGAAAAGAGAAAAAAAGAGGAAACAGAAAAAGAAAGAAAGAGAAAGAGAAAACAAGGAAAAAAGGAAAAAAAGAAAGGGAGAGAAATTACAGGAGAAAAAAATTTAGTTCACCTTTAACTAACTTACTGTTTTACATGAGCCGAAATAATCAAAATGTAAAAATCTTGCCCTTCAAAAAAGAAAAAAAAAGAAAAAGAGGAAATAAATGGCCATCACCACTTAATCATGATAAGCAAAAATTGAATTATAAACCCGAGAAGATGAATCAAGTAAAGGTTTTTGACTTTAGTGAGGGCGAAAAGGGAAGTAATGATGACAAGAGGGAATTAAATGCCAATACCCTCCCTTTTAGAACTTAATGCCCAAATTCATGTTACTATTTTTTTTTTTTTAATCACAAAGGACGGGCCCAAAGGGCACAAAAAAAGAAAAAACCAAAAAGCCCGCTTACTTCCAGCCCCTATAAAGAAGAAGTAAGAGAATATAGAAAGGGAGGGGGCCATTTTATTTGGGAGGTGTTTTGTCCCCCCCTCTCTTGAAAGTTTTAAAGTCGTAGAAAGGGGGAAAAAATAAAATAGGAAGAGAGTTCCAAGTTTCCCAGTGAAAGGGAAAAAGAGTAAAGCTATTTTTGACTCTTGCTTGGGGACAAAATGGGGTAGAATGATAAAAAGTTTTGTGCAGCGAGGCCGTGAGAGGGGGGGAGGCAGGCATTAGCCATTTTCAGAAGGCAGTGAGCATAAAAATAGGGGAGAAGATGCAAGAGAAGAAACTTGCGCGGTGTTTAAAAAGATTGAAGACAATCATAGAGGGGGGATTGATGAGACGAAAAGCTTTTGATAAACCCCTTTTTAGGAGAGCTGTATGAGTGGATCCCCCCAAAACATGGAGACATACTCCTACATGGGCGGATAAGGCCTCTTAAGAGAAACATGGGGGGAAAAAAAAAGGACCAGACCCCAAAGGGCACCTAACTTTTTAGAAGCTATTTTTGCAAGAATAGATGTGAGATTTCCAATTCAATTTTTAGTAAAAGGATAGTCAAGATGTTCATTGTAGAAGAAAAAGGGGGGTAGTTGAGATTTGAGAAGAGGGGATAGTTTTTTGGGAGGTTTGTCGAGTAGATGGTGAAAAATTATGATTTTTAGGCATTGAAAAAAAGGTTTGTTTTCCCCCAAAAGAAAAATTTTTAGAAAGATCAGATTAGGGGGGGTTCGGGGGCATGTCTCGTGAACACTTTGTTTTCCCATTGAGTTGGGCGTCTAATAAACGACGTTGAAACATGCAGGGTAGAATCATCAGCGTAGGAGTGGATAGGGCTTTGAATTAGACTTAGAAGATCATTAATGAATAATAGAAAGAGAGTGGGTGATAGGACAGAACCCTGAGGAACACCACTATTGATAGATTTAGGAGAAGAACAATGTCCGTCTACAGTAGCTGCAATAGAACGGTTTGAAAGGAAACTTAAGATGAAGGTGCAGAGAGAATGATAGAAACCGAATGAGGGTAGTTTAGAAATTAAAGATTTGTGCCAGACTCTATCAAAAGCTTTTGATATGTCAAGGGCAACAGCAAAAGTTTCACCGAAACCCCTAAAGGAGGATGATCAAGATTTAGTTAGGAAAGCTAGAAGATCGCCAGTAGATCGCCCTTTACGGAAACCGTAGTGACGATCAGATAGACGATTAGTGAGCAGATAGATGCTTAAGAATCTTCTTATTAAGTATAGATTCAAAAGCTTTAGAAAGGCAGGAAGTCAAAGCTATAGGACGGTAGTTTGAAGGATTAGAACGGGCACCTTTCTTAGGAACAGGTTGGATGCAACTTCCCAGCATATTGAGCAAACTTCCAACAAGAAAGAAAGGTGGAAGTTGATAGACAAAGACGGAAAAGTTTGACCAGGCAAGGTGCAAGCACAAAAGCATAGTTTTTGAGAACAATAGGAGTGACTCTGTCAGGACCGTAATCCTTCCGAGGATCTATGCCAGAAAGGTCAAAGAAAACATCATTACGAAGGATCTTAATAACAGGCATAATATAGTCAGAGGGAGGAGGAGAAGGAGAAACAAGCCCTTCAGTAACCAGAGTGGAATTTTTAATAAAGGTTTGAGCGAAGAGTTCAGCTTTAGAAATAGATGAGACAGCTGTGGAACCATCTGGGTGAAGCATAGGAGGGAAAGATGAAGAAGAAAAATTGTTAGAGATGTTATTAGCTAGATACCAGAAGTCACGAGAAGAATTTGATTCAGAAAGATTTTGACATTTTCTATGAATGAAGGAGCTTTTGCTAAGTTGAAGTAAAGATTTGGCATGATTATAGGCAGAATTATAAAGGGCATGAGTTTCAAGAGATATACTTATATGTATAGGTTTATTATAAATATTATTATCACTATTATTATTTTTACTATTATTATTATTATTATTACTATTATTATTATTATTATTATTATCATTAATATTATTATCATTAATCTATTATTATTATTATTATCATTATTATTATTACTTTTATTTTTTATAACCTACCAAAAAAACAACTTATAACATTCGGACGTTATTTGGTGGTCTTAGTGATAAAGAAAGTCAAGAAAAGAAAAATAGATAAATATAATCATATAGAAATCTTGATAATAAGACAATGTTAAGATAATGTTATACGTGTCAAGAGTCTCCAATCTTAAGCCTGAAAAACCTGTGAAGGATCCTCATGCTGAGTGGAGGAGGAGGTGGAGAAAGAAAAGAAGAAACCATGAAGACGAAGAAGCAAACAGCCAGACAACCTTGTATTCAACTGAATAAAAACTAGGTTAATACTCCTGTTCTCCTCTATCCTAACCCCTTCTCTGCTCTATAATTTTTCCTTTCTCTCCACTTTCTCCACCTCTTCCAACACTTGTATCTCTTCACCTCGCGGCTTCTAATTTTCTACCCCTTTCTAATCCTTCTCATTTTTCACCATTACCATTACCATCAGCTTCTCCTCCTCTACCTTCTGCTCCTCCGCACCATCCTGTCCTCCTGGCGTCGTTCCTTCGTTGCGCCATCCTTCGTTCAAGCCTCCCTTAGCCCGCCTTTTAGATCTCATCAGGCTAACTTAAACATTTGAAAAGACTTTCTATACCCAAGACAGGAAGTGGCATGACCCTGACACGTCTCTCTCTCTCTCTCTCTCTCTCTCTCTCTCTCTCTCTCTCTCTCTCTCTCTCGTAAGTGGCGTCCAGATGGTCCCATCACGATAATGGTTGGTCACTTGATGGGACTTGCGGGTGGTGGAGGGAAGGATGGAGGGAAGAAGGGGGGGGGGTTTATGAGGGATATAGGGAAGGAAGAAGGAAGGGAAGGAGGGAAGGGAATGAAGTTATGGAATTACAATGGTTCATTATAATGCTTGTGGTAGTGGTAGTGATGATGATGATAATTATGATGATGGTAATGGCAAAAAAGTAATATAAAAATAATAAAAATAATAATAATGATAAATATAATAATTATTAGTATTAGTATTAATATTAGTATTCGTATTAGTATTATAATAATGACAATATAAAGGAAGGAGTTGCACTCGACTATATACTGCAATACTATTATGTAGATAATTGTTGCAACACCTACGTACGTCATTTACAGGTATTTGTGGAATATTAATCCCTGCATAACTGACCGGGATGCATATTGCCATTTTCTGGAATAGTATGTGGTATGAGGGATGTCTCTAGCGGCTAGCCAATCACCGTTGTCCAAGCTCGTGGCGTCACATGGGGGTGGAGCTTAAGTGATCGCTGGGTTATAACCTGTTTTATTCAACATCATTTATGAAGTCTAGGCTAGGTTAGGTTAGGTTAAATTAAACAATTTAATAGGTCTAATCTTAAATAAAACAACATATAGATTATAGAACAGTGATCACATAGGCTCCACCCCCAATGTGACGTCACAAATTTGGACATCGGTGATTGGCTCGACATCCTCACACTGCATACTATTCCAGAGACAATATCTGCGACCAGGATTGTTGTATCAATAATTTAACAGAGTTGCGTGCGTGTTCTGTCCCCTCCTCACGCCACAAGCATTGTACGTGTAGTGTATGATAACACTGACATATGAATTGCTTCTAAATTAGCATGTACACGTACACTGTTATCAACTTTTGTAAACACACTCTGATGTCGATATTGTAATGGAAGGTAAGACGACACACCCACGTTATTTGCTTTCCTCTTGCGTTATGTTAAAGGCTACTATATAGTGTTCTGAACTTCCGGACTGAATGCCTCCTACTCGTCATATTTCTCATCTCCCCTCTAATCCTCCCCTCTACACATAATCCTCCCCTCTACACATTCACATTCACCCACTCAAAGTATTCCCATCTATTCCTTCCCCATAAAGTTAATTCCCTTTCAACATTTCCCGTTCAAAACCTCTATTCCCTCATTTCCTCTACTTTCTTAGTCACAACCTCCACATTCCCTCCACAACACCATTTTACTTAATTCCACATATCAGATACCTTCCCCTACCCTCTCCTCCATGTAGAAACATTGATCTCTCTTCAAGTATAGCATCTTCATCCTTCTCTCAACCACGTCTTCTCTCTTCTCTCTCCCTCCCCCTGCCTTTATCATCTATCCGCACATCCCCAGTCTTATCTAGTGAAGCTGAAGAGGTAAAAAAAATAGAATGAAGAGTAAAACGTGTATAGAGAAGATACGAGGAGGGGAAATAAGGGTTAGATGAGGGAAAGGAAAAAGGGACATAAGAGGGACCGGTACAGCGAAGAAGGACTTAAGGGTGATCGAGCCCCTTACTCAAGTAAAAGAAAAAAAGCTGAAAAAAGCAGAGGGGCGTGAAAGGACCTACAACAACAACAACAACAACAACAATAACAACAATAACAATGATAATGAGGAGGAGGATAAGGAGAAGAACGTCGAGGAACAATAAAAAAGGCGATTACGACTATGAAAAAGAAAAAGAAGGGGATGAGGAGGAAGAAGTTAAGGACCAGATGGAGACGAAGAAAAAAAATTACAATGAAGAAGAAAAATAAATAAAGAAAAGGCTGTACCATCTCCTCGATTTGATAATCTCCCAAGCCATTCACTTATACGTAATTTAGATGGCGTGTTTATTGCCTTTGTCGATAGTCCCACCAACCTCTTTATGCGATCGCGCGTCCTCATCTTGAATATTGCGTTCAGTTCTGGTCACCCTACTATAGAAAAGATATAGTCAAGCTAGAGAAAGTACAAAGAAAAGTTACTAAAATTATTCCGCGCTTGCGAAACAAGCCATACGAAGAGCAATTGAAGGAACTTAACTTGTTCAATTTGTCTAAACGTAGGTTGCGAGGAGACTTAAGATATTTGTTTAAAATGTTCCATGGCTTCGATAATGTTAACATTAACGACTATTTAAATATTGATTGGACAAGCACTACTCATAGTAATGGATACAAGATCATTGGTAAGCGATTTCGGTCACATGAAGGTAAGCACTTTTTCTTTAATGGAGCTGTTAATATTTGGAATTATCTTCCAGCACAAGTGGGTTAAGGCGTTTAAGAGCATTGCAAACTAGATTAATACTTAGCATTAACTGCCCAACTCGATTACTTCGGTCCTACGTATTTTTTTTTAATGCTTTAAGCCCCCTTCACACATTCCATAATGGAACCACGAACGCACCAACAATGCAATGCGCAGCGCCGTCATGGTCCTGGTTATGGGTCCATCGTGACCGATCGTGACGCTCGTGACGAGCTCGGCCGAGGCCACGAAAAGTTAGTGCGTGCACTAAAAAATCGGGAAGCTCCCCGATGTTTGTACCCAACGCAGCGCTATCGTAAGTCTATCGTGACGCTATCGTTATCTATGTAGCAGCTTCGTGACACTACCGTGATCGTCTTATGTCTATCGTGACGATAAGAAACCGTTACGCGCGCTGTCATCCCTACCTTCCCCCCCTTTCCCCCCCCCTTACGCCTTCCCCCACCTTTCTCATTCACCTCCACCCTCCCCTCACTCCCTACCCCCCTAGTCCATCACCACGCGGTGATACCACCCTCCCCCTACTTCCTACCCCCCTACTCCCTAAGCACGTGGAGATGCCACCCACCCCCTTGTTCCTCGTTATAATCGGCTCCAGCGCCGATTATAACGAGAAGCCAAAATTGGCGTTAAAACTCGGCTATAGCTCTGTGAAAGTCCGTGTGACCAGAACTCGGCAAGAAATAGCCTTGGCTGAATATTGCCGGCTAAATATTCTCAAAAAAAGCTGTCGTGTGACCCCCCCCCCTTAAGAAATTGAGCTTGGAGTTGAGAAGATTGCTGGTAGATAGAGGTGGACCGGATATCCGCATTTATTATTATTACGTTATTGTCAATTTTTACCACCTGCATATTTTTGCATTGGTACGTGTCATATACCAACAAAATCGGAGAAAGTGTGCTGATTCCTAGACAGTAAATGAAACTTCAATACAGGAGCAAAATTACAGGAATAATAGGGAGTTGAAGCAAAGAAAGATAAAACAAATGTTTATGCACTATTATATATATATATATATATATATATATTGCTCTCATTATCTTATTCTAGGTATAGTTTACTGTATTTGATTTATATTCATGATATGCAGTAATGTCTCCTGAAGATGATGATGTTCAGTTTTCTCAATGATCCTGTGGTATAGTAGTATGATAACACCGTGTAAGAGTATATCATTTGTATACATGTATAACATGATATACTGCGAGGTCATGCATTGAGAACTTCCGCGGGTCTAGAGTGAACGGAGAGGCCCTGGCAGCAAGATGGCGCCCATAAATAGAGTTGTCACTACTCTCTTATAAAGGTTCTCTTATAAAGGTACTTAGTTTACACACACACACACACATACATATACATATACACACTCCACATACACACCTACATGAGTGAAAGATTGCCTCCCTCAGCTCCTGCCGGGATTTTGAAGTTACAACTCCTCGGCCATATTACTCGTATAACTATTCTCTAAATAGTTCACACTGAAAAATATCGGGCGATTTTCCGCCGATATTAACGGGAGAAAACGGCCGTTTTCCGAGATTAGTTTTTCTTTTTTCTTTTTTTACATTTATACCTATAGCGCCTGTATGCAGTGACCTCCAGGGCTCGGATGGTAGACCTTGGAGGTTCACTTGAGGGCTGTGATGGTTGGCCCTCGCCCGTGGTGGCGCAGGCAGGATTTTTATAGTGACGCCTGTGATTAGAGGCTCATGCCGGCCCCCTGTGTATTCCGATGCACTCGCAATCGAAGGTAGAGTTATGGGCAGCATGTGGGTGTTCTTAGGCCACTCGACGGTGGAGAAATATTTTAAGTGGATTTATGGGTCTCACTCGGGATCGAAATCGGGTCTTCGAGAACGCCACTCGGTGACGCTAACCACTCTGCTACCGCCTACCCAAGATTACGTTCACATACGCGATTCGTCCCGGCGAAAAATAGACCGGTTGCTTTCCCCGGCATCAGCAAATCAGGGTAAATTTTCGTTATTGAGCACCACTGATTTCGAGGCTGAAACAGTTTTCCTGAATAGTTTTGATGTTTTTTTTATTTAATCTAGCACTCGTTTTTGGCGAAAATCAATGTTTGTTTACACTGTGTGGGGGACGCAGCCCAGCCCCTCCCGGCTTGCCCCACAAGCATCCCACTCCTCTTTGCCGCTGCCGTAGTATTGATAGTTTTATTTTTTCCTTGATATCATCTGTAACTAATTCAAATTCCACGCCTAACCTAACCTAATCTGATTTAGCCTAACTTAACCATTTCTGGCTGTAATAACGGAAAATATTCGACATTATATGTGTTACGCCCCGTCTGGGGAGAGGGGGCCCAACGGGGGGTGAAGCTTCTGTTAGCGGATGCTTTTCCTGCTGGGTCACAACAATACTGTGGAACGCCTTCACAGCTGAGGTGGACGTCAGGACCAGGAACACCACCCAACAGGGGAAGGTGACGGCCCACAGGTGGTGCCGCACACACCTGCCATAGTGCTACGTGAGGGGTGGGTGCACACGTCAACCGTATACAATGCGTGTGACAAGTGCCTGTGACAGATAGTAACTTACAACAACTCGCCTGTACATTTGTAAATATTATGCATGTATATGATATATATGATCTATATGATAGGAGGCACAGCTTTGAAATATATGTCCTTGAGACAGAGGACATCTTTAGCTGCATATGAACAGTTACTGCCTTAATGTAATAACTTTTCAATCCGTTTGTATAATTAGTAACTTTAACTGAAAAAGAGAGAGAGAGAGAGAGAGAGAGAGAGAGAGAGAGAGAGAGAGAGAGAGAGAGAGAGAGAGAGAGAGAGAGAGAGAGAGGGAGAGAGAGAGAGAGAGAGAGAGAGAGAGAGAGAGAGAGAGAGAGAACTTATAGCACTGACCTGTTTAATTATAAATAGCGTGTATATATTCTAATCTGATATAAGACATAACTTTAAGGTAGATGTCCTGGGACAGAGGACATCTTTATTTGTTCATGAACATTTACTGCCTTAATTTAACTACTTTTTAACCCATATGTATGCTTAATAACTGTTATAAATATAATATATATATATATATATATATAATATATATATATATATATATATTATATAATATATATATATAAAATAATAAATAGTAAGTAATAGATGATATGATGATAGATAAGAGAGAGATGAGAGAAGAGAAGAAGAAGAGGAGAGAGAGAGAGAGAGAAGAGAGGAGAGGAAAGAGAGGAGAGAGGAGAGAGAGAGAGAGAAGAGAGATGTCGCGGCGTTGTCCACGGGAACAGAGGTAGCGGCAAGGTGGTGGTGACGTCATGATCAGCTGGCGGGGAACAGCTGATTGTGGCACCTGCGCCTTGGCCTGGCTTGGCCCCGCAGTGGTGAGGGGCAGGCAGGTGTGTGCTCGCCATGCAGGGTCGTCCGCGCGGTGGTGTGGCTGCATATCAGATTTAACATTGTTGCCTAGTCTCACTGTACACATGACAGGCATGGTATGGGCAACGTTCCATTGTGTCGGGGAAGGCAGCGATCACCCAGCTAACAGTTGGGTTCACAAGGGGCTGTTCCTGCCTCGCCCCGCCCCTCCAACTGCCGCAGGGACGGGTACACCAAGGGAGGAGGTTTACAGAGCACGTCCTTTGGTGGAACACTATGGAGTGGTCCGTCGGAGGGTGGACAAAAGGATGGTTTTAGGCGCATCCACACAATGAGCGTATCGGCGAGCGTGTGGCAACTGGCAGGGCGCCTTACCGCACAGCAGCAGGCCAGCGGGTCGGCAGCGCGCTTGTGACGCTCAGTTGATCGTGGCTCGCGGGTTGAAGTGTGAGTGTGTCTGTAAAGTGTGTTGTGTCCACTCATTCCCTGGTGTGGCCGACTGCTACCTGGGTGTCCGTCCAGTTACCACTGCGCTATACCGCCGCTATGGGGGCGGCCACAGAGACCGTGACAAACGTATGCGTGACAAACAGGAACAGTTATACGATCGTTAGCGGTGAAAATGTTTGTGTAAACCGTTCTGCGCTGGCGGCCTTGTGCGTTATGTAGTGTGTGTGTGTGTGTGTGTGTGTGTGGAAAATCATCATGGGAAGAAAGACGAGTATGACGAGCGCGTGAAGATCATCTGTCAGTCAACCAATTTGCCATGCAGTGAATCACTCCAAGCACCTCATCAGCCTCGTCACATTCTTACCTGCGGTCACGATGGCTCACGGGACTGAACACCCAAGTACCCAAACGATAATAATTTTGTTCTGAGGCGCCGCAGAATACAGTGAGAGGAAGAAGTGACATTGGTATTGCTTAAGCCAACACTTATTGCCCACAACCTTGAGTAGCTCAAATGGCCAAACAGTGAAGGGCACAGCTCTCCCTGCCCGCCCCGCCCCTTCTGTGCCTTGGCTTGGCTCTGTACACCTGACTGGCCGAGACGAGTGTAGTGATGAGAGCGAGACAAAGAGAAAGCAAAGTGCTATAAGTGTACGGGATAAAAATGCGAAGGTGATAGGTTCGTGGAATGTTTATGTTGAGGCTTTACTATTCGTTCAATGATCTATACAGTTGGTATTTCATTAAACCTTCTTTTCTGTTGGGATTCCGTTGCATTGTTCATGATTTGTTTGGTTTCGTGTTAGTGTATACTTTCACCTTTTTCGTCCCTCCTTCCCGTCGTTGTGTCGATCACACATCCACACGAAACGGTTTGCCAGGGCGTTTGATTATTTTTTTTTATTTAAAGTGGTTAGTAACTGTTCACTGTTAGTTTTTTTTTTCTTAGTTTTTTTTTCTCTCTCTCTCTCTCTCTCTCTCTCTCTCTCTCTCTCTCTCTCTCTCTCTCTCTCTCTCTCTCTCTCTCTCTCTCTCTCTCTCTCTCTCTCTCTCTCTCTCTCTCTCTCTCTTGAAAATTGTACTGCCCTATCGATTTCTTTTTAATCCTCTTATGCTGCCCTCCTCTTTCCATACATCGCCTTTCACCCCTCTTCTCGTCTCTTTCTCCACTATCCTTTACTGCTGCCCTCACTCTCAAACTCTCCTACTCTCACCTCCTCTTTTTCCCCTTTTATCCTCCTCTGTGGCGGTCTAGAAAGCGATCCGTGTCTGTAGATGAACTAGGTGAGTGGAGGAGTCTTGTCTCTCCTCTTCATCTCTCTCTCTGCCCGCCGAGTGTACCGCAGTGACCTTCAGTCACTCAGTCAGTTCGTCAGTCAAGTCGAGCTTGGTCTACTTACACAGAGGCGTATCGTGTTAAGCAAGGAGCGGTGATACTGCATCCTGTGTTGTCCTACTCCTCCCCATTACTGCATCCTGTGTTGTCCTACTCCTCCCCATTCCTCTATTTCCATTCATATTAGTGCGCTATTTGGATCTACAGTTAGCGGCCTCTCTCTCTCGTTAGCTTCGATGCTTTAGCACATATAGACGATAAGGGCAGAAGACGTCAGCACTGGTGCATGCTTTCTCTGTCTGCCAATATGTCTTCTTAGTAACGGTCTCTCTCTCTCTCTCTCTCTCTCTCTCTCTCTCTCTCTCTCTCTCTCTCTCTCTCTCTTCGCATCGATCCACCCTTAGGTCATATTGGGGTTCGTTTCCTTTCCGTTTATGAACCTCACTCATGAAATGGAAGGAATGAATGCCTCCCCTCCTCAATCTCTTATTCGCCTCCTTCCTGCTCCTCGCACTTGACTTGTCTTTTTCTTGTTCTTCTCTCCTCCATGTCGTGTAAAACGACCTTCATACACACACTGACAGTGTGTGTATGAAGGGTGAACTATAACTCTTGAATTGATTGTTTTATTTTAGGGTGATTGTTTGTCATCCTCATGCAAGGCTGTGTGTGTGTGCGTGTGTGTGTGTGTGTGTGTGAGAGAGAGAGAGAGAGAGAGAGAGAGAGAGAGAGAGAGAGAGAGAGAGAGAGAGAGAGAGAGAGAGTACCGGGGGATTATTATGGACATGGATGACTGGTGGATGAGTTTGTGATTGAAAGTTGACCAAATGAGTTGACTGATTTACGGAAGTGAGTAGGTGAGGGTTGGATGGCTGACTGACTGACTTACTTGTCACGAGTTCGTGAATGACACTGGCAAGTTAGAGAAGGTCATGCCCTTGTAAGATTAGTAGATACCACAATCTGTATTGATTGCTTCACTTCTTTCATCCTTGGACATAATGCACTCGTTGCAAGGATTGATAAGATAGTTTACCTGCTGGAGTTCAAGGTAATTGGGGCGTCTGTAACAAGAGAAATAAAAATAGTGAGACTAGTGGTATTTACTTTTTTTTCCATCTTTCGTTCTCTCTCTCAAGATGTCAAGGTTAGGGTACATGAGATTTGAAAAAAAAGCTTGGGTAAATTTTTACTCTAGGACCAAAATTCTCTACACAATTGTGAGTATGATTTCTGTTTACCTTAATGGATTCTGAGAAACTTTCTCTGAAAGTTCAAATTGAAAGTTTCCGTCGCAAATCAGTATTTTCGGAGATATAAGATGCTTTTAATAGGAAGGAGAGTGTATAGGAAATATGAATTTTAACTAACCTAACTCCACCTTTTGACTCACTAACCTAACCTTATCAAAACTAACCCCACGTTTTAACCTAACTAATTCCAAATTCGCGTTAAAAAGGGTCCGCAGCAAGGGAAAAATCGAGGCCATGCAGGTTACAAGAGGAAGAGTGAGGCGCACGTAAACACTTGTCTTTTCCTCCCTATAAACAACATGTCATATCTCCATAAGTAATGATTTGTGACGAAAGCTCATAGAGAGAATGTTTCTTAGAATCCAATAAGGTAAACAGAAACCATACTTTAAACTGTGTAGGGAATTCTGGTCCTAGTGCAAAATAATGCCAAAGCTTGTTTTATTTACTTTAGTTCTCACCTGTATCATTTACTTTGCAGTCTTGTTTATTTTTTTTTCCTAATTAGTATTTTCTTTTTCTTGTCTTGCTTTTTCTGTTATTTTGATTAAGTTTTTATTTAATTCGGTTACGGTGTAGTTTTCTTTAAGATAGGTAGCTACATAAGCTATCGATCAGTCTGTATTTCTTATTTATTAATTTTTGGCGATGGTTTTGTTGTTGGCGATCACTTGAGATAGATATGTAAGACAGGTATAGACAGGTAGGCTGAAAGGTTGTGTGCCCGTATAATCCTCCTGCTGCTGCCAATCCACACCCTGACAACAATGGAAGGGGAACTTGAAATTATTTTACAGTAGGGTAAAATGTGTTAGGTAAGGAGGTTAGATAAGTTATGGTGTGTTCGTTAGTAGCAATATTGACGGGCTTGTGGTAGCTAAATTAGGTACAAGATAAGATGGATCAGATACATTTGTTTACTGGTCGGGAGATAAGGTAGATGGTAAAGGTAAGGATGGGGGCATACGCTATGCTGCATGTGGCCTTCGGTGCTCATCTCCGCGGCATTAGCCCTTTGAGCCTGCGGTGGGTGAGGACCCGTTACCCCGGGACACAGGGCTAAAGTGACATCCGGATTACCACAGTTACCTTCCCCAGGTTTCCCTAGATACCCATTTATCAACCCAGAAAGGGAGGAAGAACAGCTGTTTTGGTTGGTCGCCGACTTGCCCTGGCCCGGATTCGAAACAGGGCCCGCAGATTCATAGCCAGGCACGCTAGCCCCCTACACCACGGAGGAGACGAGGTATAAGGTAGACGAGTGTACTAATTTTTTTTATGTATATACATTACACATATGGTATCAGATGGGGCAGTTTTTTTTATTCAATTATTAATAATTTATTTATGTATTATTAATTTTTTAATATTTTCCTTCTCTTTGCGATAATAGTTTCAGTGTTTTTCTTTTGCGCTTTTGAGTTGCTGTCGTCATCGTTGTCATTCTCGTCGTCGTTGTTGTTGTCGCTCTTAACCGGTACTTAGGATTAGTGTAGAGATTGTATCATAAATATTCTTAGTAGGTACACCCCCATGACTAGCGTGTCTCCTTCCTCCTCCATAGTTTGCACTCGCTCTTTCCTCCTCCTCCTCCCCCTCCTTCCCAACCATATTTATACTCCTCATTTGCCCTTCTCTCATTTTTTTTAATCCATTATGTGGCGTATGTCTATCTACTTTCTTTCGTTAGAGATTAGGAAAAAAAATAGCATTGTAGAAGTGTGGTTGTAAAAATAGGAAAGAAAGCGTTTGGAACATTTGATAAATCTTTTGGCACGTATGATACAACGTAATCGTGTTGTATTTTAGTAATAGTTGTATTTTAGACAATCAAACGTGTGATTACAAAGGTTGCCCAGGAATTCAACTGAGGAGAGAAAATTGTCCGATTTATTTTTCTTCTGTGCGATACACTGAAACTAATGAGTGAAATGTTTTCAGTGATTTTTTTTATTTGTTCGAAGCAGGAGCGATGAACAAAGCAGTGAGATGGATTTTAGAATGGTGAGTGTGCGTGTGTGTACCGTAGTTCGTGCAAGCTCCACAGAAGGAAGAACGAAGTAGTGAAACGCGTACACAGCACATGTACATAAAAATATATACGTACATGTTACCTATTCCAATGACAAAGCTTGAAGCGGCTGACATAAGCAAGAGAACAAAACTACAGTGAAAATGAGAGAAAAAGAAAAAAAAGAAAAAAGTGTAAACTGTGAATCCTCTTAAGTGAGATTACTAAGTGTTCAGTGCGTGATGGTTGTAGTCATCTCTCTCTATGCAAGCCAACCTATGCAGTAGTGTGTAAGGCTCCCAGGGGCTCCTCACCCTTTACCCTGCGTCCCGCCCCGAGCACCACCACCACCACCGTTCACCGTCGTGTTTATGGCCCCCCCACCTGTAGCCTTCCCCACCCACAGGTAAGTGTATGGCGGCCGCCCTTGGGTTCTGGGTGAGATGCTGGAGTGGTTCGTAGTGTGGTTCAGTAATGATTCGTGGTTTGTTCATAGCGGGTTTTAGTCGTGTTTTTTAGGCTTTTGGGTTTAATTTCGTGCCTGATCATTATAATGTCGAGGGTTTTGTTGTTATATGGTTAAGAGGCAGGGTGGATAGCTTGTGATGATGGTGCATACAGGTAGACACGCATACACACACGCCTGATGGTCAAGTAGATAGCGCGCTGGCCTGCCATTATGTGGTTTGCCGGTTCGAATCCTCGCTGCTCCTGGGGATTTTTCACTTGACAAATTCGGGCGGTTACTGTCTTCCTTGAGCAAGATGTGGTGTGTTGGTGTGTGAAGGTCCGCATACCGTAAGCACGGTATCACAGAAATGAGCTTGAAGCTCGCTCCTTGGGGTTGAAACTGCGATCGTGGATCCGGTTCGCTGTGCAAGACCATGGTGAATGCCACACTTTAAACACTCTAACAATTATCATGTTGTCGTTTTACAGTAGTTTATAATGATTGACAGGATATGGGTGTTGCAAACAGGCTATACAGCAAAACGCTTTTTGGGCAAGGGTGAGACTGAGAGAGAGGCAAACACAAAAAAAAACCCACACAGGTATATAAATACTAAATAAATAGACTGACTTTAAATAGGCGAAATAGTTAGTAAGTTACTTAGACAATTTTCAATGATAAATACAAATAGTAATAAAAATTATATACAGTAGCTGTGAAGAATTACACAAAAAATAAGTACAAGAATAATAATAACAATGATAATTTATAATAGTACACAGAGCTAGCATAATGATAACAAATGTTTCTTGAATGTATTTTTAAAAGAGCTTAAGCTAGGTGAATGTTTGATATGTACAGGGATATCATTCCATAACTTGGGACCTTGGTACATTAGGGAGTGTTTGTATAGGTTAGTCTATGACTAGGTATGGACAGGGAGCGTTGGTTGCGGGTTTGATAATTGTGAAGTAGTTGGTCATTATTGTAGTGAGATTCTGTTTGTTTGTACATAAAAGATGCAATATTTAATTTTGATAAATCATTTAGATTCAAAATATTTAAGAATTTAAATAATGGAGGGGTGTGCTCGCAGTAGTCACTGTCGGTCATTATTCTAATGACTTTTTTTATGGAGTACATTTAGATGGTTTAAATGACAGGGATAAGTGTTGGACCAAATGAGATTATAATAATTGAAATGGGGATAAATGTGAGCATAATACATGCATTTAAGAACTTCAACTGGGATGAAGGGTTTGACTCTGAGGAGTGGAATTAATCTAGATAATTTTCAACAGAGGTTGGACAGATGATGTTTAAAATTTAAGTTTTTGTCAAAGATTAATCCAAGGAACTTTATCTTGTATACTTGAGTAATGTCATCATTTATAATTTTAAGATTTGGTAATGTTTGGTATCTGGTAGTGGTATTTGTAGATAACATGAAAAATGTCTTGGCTGTATTTATAGTTAGGCGGTTAGCCAAACACCACTCCGAGAATTTAGCAAGTTCTGTATTTGCTTTATTGATTAGTTCTGTGGGTCTGTCACCAATTATGTAAAGAGTAAAATCCTCGGAAAGAATATGGTATTTAGTGGCTCAGATATGTTACATATGTCGTTGATGTATAATAGAAACAGAATAGGTCCCAGTATACTGCCTTGAGGTACTCCTAGATGCACTGATTTGGTGGGGGAAGAGATATTGTTGAAGACTATAATTATTGACTGTATAATATATATGGGTAATAATACTTAACAGCTTGAAGACAGAAGATGGATATATTGCAGCCCAGCAGGATTGTGGTTCAGAGGATATGTTGGGGCAGCTACGTGGGCTGCCCAGAGATGAGGTCGTGAACGTGACCTATGCGAGTAGAGTAGTGAGCGCGGACTGAGTGAGCGGGAGTGAGGCCGGGGTCAAATCAAATCAAATCGACAAAAGAGAAAGCAGGAGGGGGTAAGTGGGGACAGGGAGAAGAATAGATGGGTGAGAGAAAGGAGGCTAGTATGAAAAAAAGTCTCCGGGGCTTAACCCAGGTGCTATAACGTGTTTGTATGTTGTTGTGGGTCGGTCTGGACACGTTTTCTCAACTCGCACGAGCAAACAGAAACCACTCTGAGACGGCTTGGCAGGGCATGGGCCTCGAAAGATGGAACCCCGGACACACCCAAAACAACCCCGGGCCCACATCCGCCGCCCACCGCAGGGTTCTTCAGTTTTTGTTTGATCTTCTTGTTCTTTCTTCAGGTTTGACTTGTTTTTCTTTCTTTCTTCTTTCTTCTTCTCTTCTTTCTTCTTATCTTGTTTTTTTGTTTTTTTTGTTACTTGTCTTGATTTTGGGTTATAGTTTTTACTTGTTCTGTCACTACCATGCACGCGCGCACACCCCAAAGCGCCGCGGAACCCCGCACGGGCGGCTGGTATAATTCTCAACCTCATCCCCCGATTCCAAAACATACCACAAGAAGGAAAAAATTAGTGAAAAAAATTAGTGAAAGAAGTCTGAGATTAAAAGTTTGTTTTTGTTTTTGTTTTATTTTTACCGAAGAGTGGACAGGGGGAGAAGGACTCCGTATAGCGGAGGGACCTACAGTTTTTCGTGGGATCCGAACCAGGATATGGGGGAAAGGGAGGGAAGGGTGATTGAAAAGTAAAAAATTTTTTGGCACAGCGAAAAAAAGGGTAAGATTACCTCCGTTAGCAAGGGGGTCATTGGATTTAATGTGGCCTCGTCCCAACAAGGCGAGGGCACGGGGCTACCGTTTTTTTGAGGTCAAGGGGGGGTTGCCATAAAAAGGGATTGCCATAATCCCAAACCCACCTACATACAGTACATATATTGGGTCCTATTACTTAGGTATGATTTGAACTAGTCATGAATACAGCCACGAATTCCATAGTGGCACACACACGCCCACACAGCAGTTAGCAGCAAACAAAGCGATTAATTTGTATTTTTTAAATTTCGTTCAATAAAATTTTTCAACTAAAGGTATTTCTTTTCTAATTTGGGCTCTTTAGGTTAAATGTTTGGTAAATTTTTACATTAAGACCTCGACACCTACTCGAATTAAGGAAATATGATTTCTGTTTACCTTAATGCATTCTGAGAAACATTTTCTCTACTATATGAGGTTCCGTCTCAAATCACTATCGGAGATGAAATTTTTTTAATACGATGGAGTGTGTATAGGAGATGTGGAATTTACTAAACTAACTCCACGTTTTAACCTCCTAACTGAAGCCAAATTCGCATTAAAAAGTGTCCACGGCAAGGAAAGCACCGAGGCGATGGAGGTCACAAGAGGAAAAAGAGTGAGGCGCACGTAAACACTTCCTCCATATAAACAACATGTCATTATCTCTAAAAGTAATGATTTGCGACGGAAGTTCATAGAGATAATGTTTCCTAGAATCCATTAAGGTAAACAGAAACCATACTCCCAATTGTGTAGGGAATTCTGGTCCTAGTGTAAAATAATACCAAATGTTTTCATTTAGTTCATTAGATTGAATGTTTTGTATTAATTCATTTTGGTTCAGGCTTATTTCAAAAGGGACCTATATATTTGTTTCTTTTTCACTGTAATTAACGTCAATAGGTGTGTTAAAGATGTATATTATTATGATTGTATTAACTATTAATATTAATATTATTATTATCATGATTATTTTATTATTATTATTATTTTTATCACTATCATTATTATATATTACGACAGCAAGTATTTTATTAATTATCGTCATCTTTCTTGGTTTATGAGCCCTGATTTGGAAGGTTGTCACATCTATTCATAAAAAAATACCTCATACACAAATCAGCTCTTAAGTAACCGTATCTTACCGGTAAAGAGTGACGATAAAACACACGGGGATTGAGTCAGTGGTGCGAGCAGGTGTTACAATGACTCTGAATTGTAGTCAAATAAATGAAAAATTAGAGTATTACGTAAGAAGTTGAGATAGTGAAAATGAAGCAAATAATTGAGAATGTTATAGAACAGAACTCATAGAACAGAAAACTAAGGGAAGTGATAGATAACAAGAAAGGGAGGAAGCATGCGAAAGGAATATGTTGTAACTCACTTTACATTAATGGCTATACACTGTCCATTACGTGTGTATGTGTGTTAGCTGAAATATCACTCCATACATTCCGGTACTTGAGAATGGTGTTAGTAATGGTTATATGATAATGATGTTTGAAAGAGAGAGAGAGAGAGAGAGAGAGAGAGAGAGAGAGAGAGGAAGAAGAGAGAGAGAGAGAGAGGAGAGAAGAGAGAGAGAGAGAGAGAGAGAGAGAGAGAGAGAGAGAGAGATATAAAACATACAGATGGACCAAACATACATAACATTGATGAGAAAATAAACCCCATGCGAGTGAAGTCTTGTCTCTTTTTTTTTCCGATGCCGGTATCACATGCAGTGCAACAACAGTGCCTCGTGATCCAAGGTTTTGTCCCTGCTATTATGCGGGGTTGGCACTTGGGTCGCCTTGCCTTGTGTGTTTTACGTGGGAACAACAACAAATAGATTAGTTTTAAAGCCTTACCTGTTACTTACAGGTTGTCAAGGCTACATGAATGACCTTCGCTTATTAAAATATACAACCAGACGAAAACATGGTATTGAGATACATTTATCTGTGTTCTTTCTCTTTAGTTTTCGCTCGTTCTTTGTGATTCAAGACTCAGGGTGACCGATACTTTTTTGCTCCCGGTACTGTAAAATGTTTATCTTTAAGTTAGATACGCTTGATTTAAAATATTTTCGTTTCTTGATTAGATAACCTTTGTCATTGCGTCTTCTTAACCCAAATAATCAATTGATTAATTCTTGACTGTGAATATCTTTTAATTTGTTTCTTTTTGTTATCCTTTCCTTTCCTCTGTTTTCTTCCTGTATATACCAGTAATTGATTGGTAACCATTTCTTGTGCTCATTGCGAATCTTGATTATCCTCGGTAATGAATGATTCTTAGGATGAATGTTGATGCCACTGTGACTTCAGCTCATCATTATTACCGTTATTTTTATCATTTTTTTTTCCCTCGGTGGTTATAGTGGTAGTAGTAGGATGTTGTAAGTTATTATAAATATCAGTAGTTAAAGCATTTCAATCATCAACATCAGCACCACCACCACCACCAACACCTCCACCACAATCATCATCATCAGGTATTCATGGTGGCCTGGTGGATGCGTGTCGGTTCGAATAATTAGGAAGATCATCAGGTTTCGAGTCCCAAGTACCATTAAGTCCATAACATAAGTCCCATTAGATAGTAATGGCGCGGTAATCAACGTCATTTGAAATGCAGCTATTAATCAAAGCTGTAAAAAAATAGTAGCCCCCGTTGTAATTTGTTTTTGTTGTAAGATTCATATATTTATTATTATCACTGTTATCATTATTATTGTTGTCAAAATTATTACTATTGCCACTTTTTTGTCACATGAAGCCTTGTTCGTCGTGTGTTACATTAGACGTGACCAAAATCTATTATAGATGAGTATATGCTAAGCCACTGAGTGATAATGGTGATAAAATGTACCAGAAATAATATGAATACAATAGAAACCATTTTTTCATTTGTCATCTTTTGTATAATATCTTTCATTGTTTGTATTAGTCTCTCTGTCTCTCTATCTCTCTTTCTCTCTTTTTCTTTCTCTCAGCAACAGCACTGGATTATTCCAGCACAGAACAATGAAACTAGATATGTTGCTCTACTAGAGAGAGAGAGAGAGAGAGAGAGAGAGAGAGAGAGAGAGAGAGAGAGAGAGAGAGAGAGAGGTTAATGGTAATAGCCGGGTACACACACGCGAACATTACATCGTGACGTAACTCCGTCGTGTAACAAAAACGCCAGTGTGGACGGGACCTCGTAACGTCACTGCGTAAAGCGGGCGTCATACATTCACGACTTTAATCCTGACATGTCCCGATATCGGGTCAGTACGACACTCATACGACGTTTCAGGGCATGTCGGCATGTTCATTGTAGTCTTGTGAAGTGTCGGCAAGCTTCCCGAGTTTTGAACCCTCGCGCTCAAAAGTCGTGGCTGACCCATTTTTTTGGACATTGTCGTAGCTTTGTCGCCATGTTCGTACTTGCTTCGTATCGGCTTCCAGCTATTTCGTATGGGGATCGTGATGTTTCATACTGATATCTTCCACAAAAACCGCTGCGAGACACGCGCGTAGCCCTCACGATATCCCATGAAACCCGTACGACCAGGCACGTGCTACCCATGCGGTGTGCACGATATGCCACGAAATGTACTTGACTTGGCAATGCTGCTCGAAATCACGGCATCGCTGTGCCCCCACGCTGCCAATAAATACGCCCAAGGCGCCACGTGCTTGATCACTTTCTTGAATTTCATCGTGCTGCACCATGGCCACTCCCAAGAATCCTCGTGTGCGAAGAAAGGTGATTGTAGAGCAAGCAAGCTGAGATTTGTTTGAATCTGAAATTGTAGACTTGCAAAAGTCGCAGACGAAACATTTCAAGATCTATATCCACTATGTTCACTTGCAACTCCAACAACGTCACCACCGCCTGCAGATTGGTAGATCCCGGTAAAATGTCCGTAAAGTTCATCCATGGTGATAGAGGCCCATATGCAAGAAATTTTCTCGACCCGTTGCACCGCGCAGCGGCAAGCAAGAATCATTTGAAAACACTCCACCCGTTGCGTTCCACTGGTTGCGTTGCTCCATTGGTTGCGTTGTCCATGCCTTGTCCTCTGTCCTTAGTCCATCCTATTTCTTCCCAAACCATTACAGGCGAGTTTTCAACATAACCGAGAGTGACATACATACACTGTGAATGCACACGTGTCATAATTAAGGTACAATTATGTGCAGGAGGCCTTATATTGTTGTGATAAGTGGTGACGAGGGAGAGCGGCGGTAGTGGAGGTGGTCAGCCATATTGCTTTGTGGCGACTGGCGGGACGTTCAAATGTACTCACAAGCATCACTCAGGCCCATTTTTTTTACATCAACGCCTCAGATAAGTGGCGAACACTAACAAAGCTATTATTTTTATGGCAGAAATGATAAATTAGGCTAGTAAAAGGAATTCGATAGGTGTAAAACAGTCAAGATACTGATGCCGCCTTGAACTCGCTTGTGTTGGTACGACTGCCCAAATCTCCACTGGCCGGGCATTTCTTGACTATCCCACCGGTGGAGATACGACGGTCGGGAATCTCCACCTGCCGGGATTTGACGAGCATTCTTGCATTTAGCCCAGAGTGGGCGACGTGTACTGGGTGGCAGTCGGCTAGGAAATCGTCGCATATGGTGTACAGGGCTCCTTATATACTCCGCAAGATTTTTTTATTATTTTGGCAAGGCGTGATTTCGTGAGGGCGTCGTACATATATAGCGTACTAGTTTCGTACAGCTGTTGTGTAGCTATCGTGCCATTTCGTACGGGTATCGTGCACCGGAAATGACCGTTATTTAATTATTAATTTTTTTTTATCCAACGTACTAGTGTCGGCGGATTTCGTAGGGGCTTCATGGAAATGGCTAGAAGCCTCGTGAGGGCTACGTATGGCTACTTACAGTTTACGTACAGGCTACGTGGCAATTACGTACGGACATGTCATTTTTCCGAAATCTGCCGACTTTTCGGGTTCTCGCGTTTCGGGCATGTCGGGATCAAAGTCGTGAATGTGTGACGTCCGCTTACCACCCCAGCGAACATTTTGTTACTCGTTGGGGTTCGCTCCCGTCCCACCAAATGTCGGTTTTTGAGCGCCGCATCAAAGGATGTTACAGAGTGAGGTTACGCAGTGTGTGGACCGTGTGTATGTTCGACGCGTAACAACTGGCAACACAGAGTCTGCTCAGACTTGATTATGAGTTTCTTGTTGTTAAAAATCTGAGTTTAAGTGCAACTTTCTCATAAACTAATTGCTGGTCTCATGTGCTTGTCCTTTTTCATAACTTTAGGTGCTACCAATCTGATGATACTCTCAAAATCTGTCGACGACATTATGTTGAACTTTTTGTAGTGGCCAAAAACTTCTTGGAACTTTATGTCTCATGCGAGTAATTCCCGACCACTGTATTCCATTATTCTAGAGTCTAGACTCTAGACTCTAGAGCAGGGGCGGGCAACCTTTTCAGAGTGAGGGCCAGATGAGACTTTCAGGAGCAGCCCGTGGGCCACAGAGTGACAAACGAAAACCCCAAAGTGACTATATACAAGAATTTAATTGAAAAACATACATATCAGTGAGACGGCTGGTGCTGCTTGCCATGAAGAAGTGTTAATATAAAGTGTTTCCAATACTGTTCACTTGCTAGTGGCAGTTTATTTTTCCAAACTTTACTGACCACAAAGCGTACCTAATCTCAATGCGAAAGTCCAATGGACATTGGTGTCTGGCAGGATCGCGGAGTGAGGCGAGGGTGTGGGTGATGAGATAAGTTGCCAAACAATATCTGCCGGCAGATCCTGTTTGGCAGATTTTTTTTGGGGGGGGGCTGGGGTTTCGCGGGCCGCATTGCAAATGTTAATGCCGAGCAGGGTGGCGGGTCGGACGCTAGGCCTTCTCGGGCCGGGTCTGGCCCCCGGACGGGAGGTTGCCCGCCCCTGCTCTAGAGTATAAGTGTGACTGCCACCATCTTCTTTTCTTTCTCTTCTTCACTGTATGATAATGCATGTAAATATACGCGGCAGCTGCGACTGGTAAAATGGCCATAGTCCGTACAACCTCCAAACACCGACTGACTCCGACTGAGCGAGGTGAAACCCATGAAAGTTCGCGATACGACGAGGTTCGGTTACGATCGATATACAGTAAACCCTCTATAATTCGATTAATTGGGGGGAGGCCTGGGTCGAATTAGCCGAAAGTCCGAATTATCCGATGGTTACCTCTAGCCCCCCCACACAATAAGAACTCACTCTAACATGCCAAAACATCACAGATTGTATTACTTGTACTCGCCAAAACATGGCTAATACTGAAGTCTAGAAATGCAGTACTACTGTAAACGGAGCACTTAGGCGTCACTAATATCGTCTTCAGGCAAAGTCTGTGTTCAGTAAAGCAACGCGCACAGGTGCACACGGAGGCGCACGGTGACGTCAGTATACAGTATGCCTAGTGCAACTACCCCTGCACTACAGCCCATCTGGGAGGTGGATCGCTACTGAGTTGCCAGCTCGCGCCACAATTAAGGTATGTAAACAAAGGGAAAAGAAAGCTTCTGCTCTTCGCTCTCCTCTTCTTGTCTCCTTAGTATTTCATTTCCTGCTGCTATAACTTCTGCTGCATCAAATACAGGGTAAGCAGCAACTTATTCTTCAACAATAAGAATAGCCATAGAGATAAACTTTGACAGCTGCTATTTTGGTAGCAATGTGTATTGTGAAGCGTTTAGTATCGTTCAGTAGGAAGAGTGAGGGGGGGGGGGGGTGACCGCTACTGAACGCAGGTGTCACTCTGGTGTAATGGTGGTATTGGTAATTATCATATGTTGGTATTCTGGCAACCGCCGGCTGACGCTTGGCGCCTGTACTTTGTCTAACGGGGCAGCTCAGGTCGCCCGCTGCCCAGTGACCTCACCCCCACTTCATCAGTCTCTCACTGCGAGAGGTCGCTTCCACACACACTCCCTCACCCGCAGGGGGGTGGACGCTTCTTCCCTGGCGTCCGTTATAACCACGTGTACTTTTATCTACTGTACAATATACATACTCAGACTGTGTACAGTCCTATATCAATCCCCTGCATCATTCATCATCGTCAAGTAAGGAGGGACATTATCACTCACCGGGCAAGTCCTGTGAAGAGGACGTGTTTGACCTACACCACGTGTCTTGGCCGTTCTCCGCCACTTGCTACCTGACCTCGCTACCTGCGACACCACGTGTCGCTACCTGGGCTGTTCTCATACCCTGCAGCCACCACAACTACACGCCTTGATCTCCTAATACACTGGTGTCACTCTGAGGATTTGTAAGATAAGGTCTTCAGTGCTTGAGGTGCTTAATGTGTTGGAGGCGATGTGGCTGACGAAGTGGATGGCACAGAGGAGATGGAAGATGCTGCAGAAAACTCTGAAAATTCGAACTTCAGTTCTGATTATGGAAACTTGGGAAGTTGCTGAAAATTTTGAACTTGGCCTGAAACAGGTCGAATTATCCTGAACTGCGATTTATACGTGTTCGAATTAGAGAGGGTTTACTGTATTTCGAACTCAACATTTCCACACCACACCTTGTAACGCGTATCTTCGTCGCGCAACACGGCCTTGTTACGATACGGTGTTCTGTTCACATGTGTGTACCCGGCTTAATTAAGGAGATTTCAGATGCAGAAAACGTTCTGTCCAGCTTCAGTCACTGCATAACTCCTCCTCCTCCTTCTTCTCCTCCTTCTTCTTCTTCTTCTTCATGATGCTTGTCTATAAGGAAACCTCTTTATGAGACTTGTAGGTCACACCCACACACATACACACCCACACACACACACACTCGATCGCGAGTCCGGCTCGCGTGGACAAGACCATGGGTGAATTACACACACACACACACCACACTCACACACTGCCTTTGTGGTACAATGGTAAAGTATATGTATGGCACTTGACGCGCACTGGTTTGAGCCCCGTTTGAGCCTGTCTTTAACTGGAAACGTAGGTACTTATTGTCCCCCTTGACAAAGGTGATTGGGTGTGTGTGGTGTGTAAGACCACAACTTTACGTCCGAAACCAAAGATGGGTCTCTATGAGGTCTAAGCTCTTTCGGAGAAGATAGCATATCAGGTGGTGGTCGCATGCCCTATGCATGATCAAGGCGTGGTTGTATCACACGCGGAAGGATCTCGCCCATATGCAGACCGTGTGTGTCTATTTATATTTATAAGTATATAAATATATAGTATATTCGTATATTTTGTATAGGAAACGGACAAGCAAATGTATATTTTCACAAAAGAAACAATCTGCTCCTGTAAAATAACGACCATGAATATAACGGATAGCAAAATGAACATAAATAAATCTTATACAATGATGAAAGATTGCTGCAGTTTAAATGGGACTTTGGCATCCGTGGCATGAACGGTGGGTGTACCCATATATTTCGTTAATTCGACCACTTATCCTCATGGTACCAACTGTTTTATGTAATTATTTTGTTAGCTGAATGGCTGATGTTCAATATTATTTAAAAAAAACCTTACAGGTATAAACACATAAGACTGTAGCCAACGTCAACTTCCTTAACCGCGGCTTGAAAAAAGTGAGTTCTACAGCATGTTTTACTGTACTCTGTGATGAAAAGTGAACAAACGGCATTTTAAGCAGTGTATTTGAATTGTATTCTTCACTACGTTCAATTTGATATACTGGTTGTCATAGTTGAATCTATATTGAATTAAACATTTTTTTTTTTTACTTGCGCGTCGCGAGTACCTACAAATACTATACAAATCAAAATATAGTACTATACAAATCATTCAATACAAAACATTGCTCAAGGGTGCCAAGGTCGCACTTGTCTGATTATGACTTAGAATACCCTAAGGAGGCTGAATCCATAAAAAAACCTTGTATATACCCAATTTCACGGTTCAGCTCTTTGGGGACTACTAGAAAGAGGCTTGTTCCAGACGGTGTGAGGAGAGGGAGAAAAGACCTTCTCTGGAGGAAGTGACGCAATACTGCCTCCTCCTCCTCTTCAACGCTATCTCCTTCCTCTTCCTTCTCCGCCTCCTACTCTTCTACGTACTTCGAGTGATTGTGTTTGTGTGTGTGTGTGTGTGTATGTGTGTCACTGTGTGAGATGGGAAACAAAGAGTAAGAAGGCGGAGAGATGACAGTTTTACAAAAGCGTCTCTCTCTCTCTCTCTCTCTCTCTCTCTCTCTCTCTCTCTCTCTCTCTCTCTCTCTCTCTCTCCCTCCTTTAAGCGACAACCCACTCCACCTTACGTCATGTGGATCAATGGTGGACTAAAGTAATGATTCCTCTATCCCTCCTCCCCTTCCTTGCCTCCTCTCCTCCATCATCCTTCCCCCTACCTTTCCCAGTCCCTCAAATCTTCCTTCTCTTCCTTACTTCTTTCTTTCTTCTCTACATTTGTTGTCGTCTCTCTTCCCTTTCTTCAACCAATCACTCCACCTACTCCTGTTTTTGTCTTTTTTCCTTTGTTTGTTTTTATCTTGCAGCTCCACTCTACCTTCTCCTCCACTCCCCTCCACTCTTTCCATCTGCATTCTTCACACTTCTCTCTTCCCGCTCTGCCCAACAATCATGCTGACTAACTTTATAAGGGACCAAAACAAACACAAGAGAACAGTCGCCTTAAACACCACAAAACGTTACGTTAACTTTGAACTTTGGATGAGTTTTCTATTTTCTCTCTCTCTCTCTCTCTCTCTCTCTCTCTCTCTCTCTCTCTCTCTCTCTCTCTCTCTCTCTCTCTCTCTCTCTCTCTCTCTCTCTCTCTCTCTCTCTCTCTCTCTCTCTCTCTCTCTCTCTCTCTCTCTCTCTCCAGCAAAACTTACAAGTCTTCATTTTCCTCGGGGAACCTCCCTCACCACGGCCTCCTCAATACTACTACTATTACTACTACTACTCCTTCTACAACAACAACTACTACTACTATACTACTACTACTACTACTACTTTTGATGCTACTGCCACTTTACTGTTGTTAATAAGATAACTTATTATCATTACTACTACTACTCTTCCTACTACTACTCTTGATACTACTACTACTACTACTACTACTACTACTACTACTACTACTACTACTACTACTACTACTACTACTACTACTACTTCTACTCATTAATGATTATATGAATAAATATTCCCTGAACTTGATGGAGCATGCATTAGCTATTAAAGATAAAGAAATAAAAAAATTCACAACATTACGCTGTTATCTTTCACATTTCAAGTTGAGGACACTTATATTGAAGAGACGAGATAAGAATAGAGTGACGCATTTCTTGATAATACAGAAGGAAATGCATGAATTCAGTGCGACGTAAAAAGAGATAAATTACGAAATATAAAGAATAGAAGTCAAGTGAAGGGGAAATACCGAACAATCGGATAAAAGGGAAGACGCTACAAATCACGCACAGCACACGCACACACACACATACGCACACACGCTCACACACGTGCACACACACACACACACACGAGTTATTGTCATATACAGAATGTGTATTACGAAGTGTGATAAAGAAAAGAGAAAGGAACAAGAGGAGGTAGAAGTGAATCTAGAGGTAGAAATAAAAAAAAAATGAAGTAGAAAAATCAATGGAGTAGGAGGAGGAGGAGTAGTAGTGGAGGAGTAAGTAAGGCGTAGGGAGGAGGGGAGAAAAAGGAATGTGCATCCTAAGCAACTTTCTCTTTATCTTAACAACGAATGAAAAAATGAAGGTCAAGCTTATGCGGTGTAATTTTAGCTTTTACTGTGTGTGTGTGTGTGTGTGTGTGTATGTGTGTGTGTGTATGTGTTGTGTGTGTGTGTGTGTGTGTGACTGTGTGTGTATGTGTGTGTACTAGTAGCAGTGGTATGTTAGTGTTGCCACCCATTTCATTATCTGTCTATTCAGAAAAGAGAGAGAGAGAGAGAGAGAGAGAGAGAGAGAAGGAGAGAGAGAGAGAGAGAGAGAGAGAGAGAGAGAGAGAGTATCACAGGCATACAGATATACCGATGAGAAATCGAGCGAAAAGTAGTATTGATCCACAGACTTATACGGCTTTGTCAAGGGTGTGTGTGTACATTCCCACTTGGTCGATAATGTATGTGTGTTACTCTTGCTTAATGGATTTGTAAATAATCACACACACACACACACAGATGATTGCATAACCCTGAAGGTAAACCTCTCTCTCTCTCTCTCTCTCTCTCTCTCTCTCTCTCTCTCTCTCTCTCTGTACCTAATGGCTGGTAATGATTAGATTCTTACTTTATTACCATAGTGAGAGAAGAGACCAAGCGTAATAGGTGGTGGAAGAGGAGGAGGAGTGGCTAAAGCCCCCGTCACACATTCCATAATCGAACCACGAACGCGCCAACAATGCAATGCGCAGCGCCGTCATGGTCCTGGTTATGGGTCCATCGTGACCGATCGTGACGCTCGTGACGCGCTCGGCCGAGGCCACGAAAAGTTAGTGCGTGCACTAAAAAATCGGGAAGCTCCCCGATGTTTGTACCCAACGCAGCGCAATCGTAAGTCTATCGTGACGCTATCGTTATCTATGTAGCAGCTTCGTGACACTACCGTGATCGTCTTATGTCTATCGTGACGATAAGAAACCTTTACGCGCGCTTCATCCCTACCTTCCCCCCCTTTTTCCCACCCCCTTCCGCCTTCCCCCCCTTTCTCATTCACCTCCACCCTCCCTCTACTACCTACCCCCTCCTCCCTCACCTCATGGTGACACCCCCTCTCGTCTCTCTATCCCCATACTCCCTCACCACGCGGTGACACCCCCCCTCGTCTCCCTACCCCCCTACTCCCATCACGCGGTGACACCACCCTCCCCCTACTTCCTACTCCCCTACTCCCTAAACACGTAAAGATGCCACCCACCCCCTTGTAACCACACATATCCCCACCAACACCACAACGCCTTCTCCATCCCCAACCCTCCTCCCCCCCGTTTCCCCACCAACACCCCCTTCTTTATTACAACCCCCTCCCCCGTTTCCCCCCCTTCTCTATCACCAACACGTACCCAACCCGGGTTTCTCCCATCTTTATCTTCCTTCTCCATTACCATGGCAACATCCACCCACGTGTGAGGCTCTTGACGCTATCGTGGTACGTTCATGGCACCGTCATGGCAGTCGTGGTTATCGTAGCTCTATCGTGACGACAAAATGACCGTTGATTTTCCATTCGTGATGTAGTCTTACAGCTGTCATGACTCCATCGTGACCATCTTACGACCATGATGACACATACGTACAGGCAGCGTGACATTGTTGTGAGGCTATCGTGGTCTGCGTTTATCGTGGTCAAATTAAACGATAGCGTCAATAATAAAATTGGTGGCGCTATCGTGGTTCGATTATGGAATGTGTGACGGGGGCTTAAGTGGAGAGATGGAGGGCAGAGAGTCGCCAGTTCATTAAGGAAGTGTTACAACCTATCCACCTGTGATGCATTGTGTTGCTGTGTGATGAGCTGTATTGCAGTGTTGTGATAGGTGATGGTAGTAAGAACAATAGTAATCGTGTTAGTAGCATTAAAGTGGTGGAGGTTGTTAGTGTTATTACCGTTGTTATTGTTGTTTTTTCTATTGCAGTTGATGTCATTTACTATTATAAGTTAGTTTGCTTTTTAGATACGTCTGAGCTTTCATCTATAAAGTAGGCAACTATATAAAATACTAACGAGTTTTTGTATACTGTATTCATAGTATAGTATATCAGCGGTGTACAAGTGAGGACCAGGTCTAGTATGTATTGTAATCAGTAGTGTATGGTTACATATAAGCGTGTGTAGCAACTTTATTTTGTTTTTGTTTTTGGCCTCCCGTAAAGTATTGAGTTCCAGCGAAGACGAGGCAGGTGTGGTTGTAGTTGTTGTTTTGTGGTTGTGAAATGGAATATTTAATACTCTATCTCAAGGGAGTTTCTGATTACTTTACTTTTCCTATCTCCTTCTCTTTATTTTTACATTCCTTTTCTCCTCTTCCTCTTCCTTTTCCTCCTCCTCCTTCTCTTCTTCATCTTTTCTTCGTCTTGTTCTTAGTTTTTTACGCCTCCTCATCTTCCTTCCCACAACCATTCCCCCCTCTCTGAAGCCACACATGCCCCTTTCCACTCCCTCCCAAGCCCTCTTCTTCCCCCCTCCTTTCTCCTCCTCTTCTTCCTCCTTCTTTCACCTTCACACACTAAAAAAATACTCACTAGGAGATGAAATCCTTTCCATGTTCCCTTATAAGGTTTCTGCAGGGAAAGTATGCTGTGTGTGTGTGCGTGTATGTGTGCCGTGCGTGCGTGCGTGCAAAGAATAATCAACACACACACCACCACGATGGTCAAGTGGACCGTTGGTCTGCCGGTTCGAATCCTCACTGCTCCCGGGGATTTTTCACTGACAAATTAGGGCGTTTACTGTCCCCTTTGAGCAAGGGAATGGGAGTGTGTGGCGTGTGAGGTCCCAGCATTACCCAAAGATCAGTAATAATGGACTCCAAGCTCGGTCTGGGAGGGGGTGGAACTGACGATCGCGAGACCGACTCGAATGGACAAGACCATGAGTGAGTAACACACACACACACACACACACACACACACACACACACACACATTCGTAAGCAGCACATCACGTCGTCCAAAAATGTACCTCTTGAGTACGTAGTACACATAATTGAGCGTTAGGTGTGTAAATAAGAATTAGCTTCCCTTAGTTAACATTTTTTCTCTCCCACCACCATCTTCCTCATCACACTCCTCACCTATTCCTTCCCCATTCATCCCCTACCTTTCTTTTATTCCTCTCTCCTTCCTCCCTCATCCATCGCCCCCTCCCCAACACTCTTGGAGGCTCCGCATGGCGTCATCAGTGTTACATAGTTTGAAAGCAGCTTGTAGGAAGAAGGTCGCCCTAGGTCACAGTGTTACAAGTATATACCTTGTCTAGGAAGTTCCATATTTGAGCCACAAGTGAATAATGTGACTGTTTTAAATAAATTCTTTGTGTTGCAAGGAAATCCTATGAATGTTCTAAGTAAATTCTATGGGTGTTCCAAGTGAATGCTGTGAGTGTTACAAGTTAATTTATCTATATTCAGTGTTGCTAGTTGAATTATTTATTGGTAATAACAAGTAAATTTTAAGTACGTTGCAAGTGAATTGTCTAAAATTACGTGTACATTTCGTGAGTATTTTCCTTCGTTATGCTGAATGCAGTGACTGAGTGTTTAATGAAAGTCAACATTGCATCTTCAATTAGTGGTGTTGACACGGTGTAGGTGATAGTGTTGCTGAGGTGGCGATCAGCTTATCATGTGGCAAATCGACTGACGTGACGTGAAGTACCTGACGTGCATCACAAGTGTACTGTACCTGATGTTTTTGGGGTGTTTGGGTGATGCTTGTGACAGGTTGTTGCTTTAAGAGAGTTGCATGGATCTATATGTCTCAGAAGCTAAATTGTCTTTTTATTCGGAACTTGAGTACTTTCAGGGGAGCTGCTACAAGTTTTCCCTTATTTTGTAGTTAGGTCTATAGGGAAAATATATCGCTGTGCATTGTTTTGATATCTGAGGTTCGTGCATGAGTAAGTCGCCAGATCAGAGGGTGACGGAAGCCATTGCAAGCACGGCGGTAGAGCGCAAACCGTCAACTGTCTGCACACATCAGCTAACTTAAGCTTAGATAAGATTTTTTTTATTTCTCTCTCTCTCTCTCTCTCTCTCTCTCTCTCTCTCTCTCTCTCTCTCTCTCTCTCTCTCTCTCTCTCTCTCTCTCTCTCTCTCTCTCTCTCTCTCTCTCTCTCTCTCTCTCTCTCTCTCTCTCTCTCTCTCTCTCTCTCTCTCTCTCTCTCTCTCTCTCTCTCTCTCTCTGTAGTATACGTAGGTGAATATATATGTATGTATGTATGTATGTATGTATGTATGTATGTATGTATGTATGTATGTATGTATGTATGTATGTATGACTATGACTGTATAACTATGTATGGATGGATGGATGGATTGATACATTGGACTAAAATTGGCTCACCCCTCTGTTTTTATTTTATTCTCCTACTGTCTTCTTTATAGGGACTGGCAACTAAGCGGGCTTTGTGTTACCCATTTTTGTTGTGCCCTTGGCCAGTTCCTTGTGATGTAAAAATAAATAAATAAATAAATAAACACACACACACACACACGCACACGCACACGCACGCACGCACGCACGCACGCACGCACGCCACGCACGCACGCACGCACGCACGCACGCACGCACGCACGCACCGCACGCACGCACACACACACACACCACACACACACACACACACACACACACACACACACACACACACACACACACACACACACACACACACACACACACACACACACACACATACATGTGTATGTACCCCTGTGTGCGTGCGTGCGTGCGTGCGTGCGTGCGTGCGTGCGTGCGTGCATGTATGCATGTATGCATGCAAGCATGCGAATATTACATAACATTTCAAGTAATACACTATATTTGATATCATACATGTAACTGAAATATTTTGTATGTATTGTAAGAGTTCAGCCATAAAAAAATGAATGTCTAAAGTAAATTCCATTCAATTTTCTAAGTTACCAAGTTGCGGGACGAGGACCCACTCTTACACGAATACTTACATGATAATATTTTACATGAATAATTATTATTGCAAAGGTAACCATACTGTGTTTCATCTTGAGAAACTGAAGGACTTGACATGTGCTCATGAGTATGCGGTGGCAGTCTCAAATCGGTTTGATGTGCTCGGTGCTCTCTGGGACCCTGTAGAACTGTGGGATACCTTCAAACGTGAAACTCTACAGGCTGCCAAGGAGTGTATTGGGGAGCGCCCGAGGTCAAGGCGTGGTTTTGTCTCGACGGAGACGCTGGAGAAAATCGAGGAGAGTCGCGCTGCCAGACTGGCTGGGAACCGGGACCAGCACAGGGCTCTGTCACGCCGGACTAGAACCCTCCTGGGGAGAGACAATAAACAAAGGACAAATACCTCTCCTGACAAGGAGAGGTATGTCAGGAGTCTCGCTGAGGATGTCGAGGATCATTTGAACGCTAATGACCTCCGACCCGCCTACCGAGCCCTGATGAAGCTCCGTTCCAAGTCTCCTTCTCGGGCGAGTGCTATTCGAACAGCAGATGGGCGCCTCGTGTCGGACATGGATGGGCAGATGGCTCGTTGGGCTGAGTACTTTGGGCAGTTGTTCACGGTGGACCCTCCAACTGAGCAGCTTCACACCACTGGGTTACAGGCAGTGGATGCCGATCCTCCCATTGACGAAAGCGCACCCTCTCTTGACGAAGTCAGAGAGACTGTAGCAAAGTTGAGGGGTGGAAAGGCAGCTGGTGTTTGTAATATCAGTGCGGAGCTCCTCAAAGCTGGGGGTGAGGCCATGATCCACGGATTGCATGCTGTCCTGACTGCCGTGTGGCAATCAGGTACCATTCCTTCTGACTGGAAAAGGGGGCTGGTCGTCCCTATCTGGAAAGGGAAAGGGGACCGTCAGGACTGCAACAATTACCGCGGTATTACACTGCTCAGCGTACCAGGCAAGGTGCTTGCCCATCTATTGCTGACACGGATTCGCAGCCATCTGGTGAAGCATCAGAGACCTCAGCAGTTTGAGTTCACGCCTGGTAAGTCAACAACGGACCGTATCCTAGCGCTTCGTGTCCTGGTGGAACGCCGACGTGAGTTTCGACAGGGGATACTTGCAGCCTATGTTGATCTCAAGAAGGCGTTTGACTCAGTGCACCGTGAGTCACTCTGGGATCTTCTGCGACTTCGAGGGATTCCTGCAAGGACTATTGGTTTGATAACTGGTCTGTATTCTGGGACTGAGAGTGCTGTGAAGTGTGGAGCAGGTGTATCCGGCTTCTTTCCTGTGAATACAGGAGTGAGGCAAGGGTGCGTCCTTGCCCCATCACTTTTCAATTTTTGTATGGACTGGGTATTGGACAAGGTTGTAGATCAAAGTGATTGTGGAGCATCCGTCGGCAACACCAAGATCACTGATCTTGTTTTTGCCGATGATGCAGTAATCTTTGCTGAGTCGCTGGAGGTCCTGGTGATGGCTCTCGAGGTGCTGCACGAGGAGGCAAAGCCTTTGGGACTTGAGGTCTCCTGGCTCAAGACCAAGGTCCAGTGTTTTGGAGACTTACTAGATGAAGCAGTACAGTCTGTTCATGCGTGTGGCGAGGACATTGAGATCTTGGAAAGTTTTACATACCTTGGTAGCGCAGTCCATAATGACGGCGGGTCACGTCAAGAAGTCTTACGGCGGATTGGCATAGCCCACGGTGTTATGGACTCGCTCAGCGGGAGTATTTGGCGTTGTCGGTACCTGTGCAGGAGGACAAAGATCCGGATCTTCAAATCGCTTGTGATCCCTGTCTTACTCTATGGTTGTGAGACATGGACACAAAATAGTGACTTGAAGAGACGAATCAATGCCTTTGGTAATAAGTGTCTTCGCAGAATCATGGGGTATCGCTGGGAAGATTATGTGTCAAATCAGCGATTGCACCGTGAGACTGAATCGAGGCCTATTACCTGCATAGTCCGTCAGCGCCAACTTCGGCTATATGGGCATGTGGAATGCTACCCTGAAACCGATCCTTCCCATCGGGTTGTATCTGTAAGAAACAATCCAGCGTGGAGGAGGCCAAGGGGGCGCCCACAAGGCTCGTGGCTTTGGGGGAAGTTGATGTTTTCTTGTCGAGAGCTGCTTGGTATGGGAAAGGAGCCTGCATGGGAACTCGCGCGTGGTGACCCCCGGGAGTGGCGTCGTAGGGTGGGCGAGGCGACGCGCCCCCCGGCGTATGCCCCCAATGATTGATTGATTGAATATCACTAGAGATAATCTCGAAATAATCCCAAACCACACTGGTGTGACTGGACGTCATAACGCAGTAGTCTGCTGCAACACTGTTCTCTTTTAAAGAAAGTTGATTGTGCTCGTGGGGGACAGAGAAGATGCTTAATAGACTCGTTTTGGTTAAGGATATAGATACTACATACCGCCAGAACTTTAATTTCCTAATTTTTTTTGTGGACCTCGGAGATTGTTCATATACGAGTGGTTGTTCATAAAATTCTTATCTACATATTCTTATAATTCATTTAAAGTTGGTTTTTGTGTCTTATAATGAGGTAAAAAACATTTTGTTGAGTTATGTTGATGTGGCCATATACGTCAAGGGATGAATTTTTATCGATTTTTACACATGTGTATAAATATTTAAATGCAGATAAATCTGCTAATTTGACTTTACAGCTATATCTATGACTTTACGATGGTGTGGGTTCATATAATGAATAATATTAATAGAGTTCCTTAGTCGTGCTGATCGTTATTTACCCTATACATAACAGATTCTTGCAATGGTTATAATGGTTCATAATTGTAAAATATAAGCAGTTTTACGCGTATAATCTGTAAATAAAAATACATTAGACATATATTAACTCTTATTTGTTTCTCAGATAGTGAATAGTTCCTGCATACATGAGTTAAGAGACGAAACATAAGCTTCTGTGCCCAATTTGTTCCTTTGCGCCGGTAGTCTCTGTCGATGGGAACCGTAATCTCTTTGACGAAAATCTTGATTTGTTGTTTTCATACCTTTGCTGGTGACCATTGGGAGTATTCAAATAAAAGTGTAGATCAAGAAATATTTATACACATGTGTAAAACCGATATATATTCATCCCTTGACGTACGTATATGACCACATCAACAAAACTTCACAAAATATGTTATTACCTCATTATAAGGCACGAAACCAACTTTAAATGAATTATAAGAATATGTACATACTAGCCGAAAAGCCGCCCTCCGGGCGGACTTTTTGGCTAGCTCCTGCGGAGGGCTATTGGTGGGCCTTCGGCCCACCACCTGTGTTTGGTGGGCCAAAGGCCCACCAAACACAGACTCTCCAGATAGCCCCTTCTAACTTTCCTGAAATCATGGATGTAGAAATGTATGTATTAACGCCTTACCCATCACCACCCATTCACTCACCCATTACCCATCACCCCCCACCCATTCACTCACCCATTACCCATCAACACACACCCATTCACTCACCCATTACCCATCACCCCCCACCTATTCCCTCACCCATCACCCATCATCCCCAACCCATCACCCCCCACCAATTCACTCACCCATCACCCCACACCCATTACCCATCACCCCACCCATTCACTCACCCATTACCCATCACCCTACATCAAGGTTTCCTCAATTCTCGCAACCCACTTTTTTTTCTTCACAATTCTCGCTAATAGGCTACTAAAAAGAAGAAGAAAAAAGTGATCGGATCATCCCACAAGTAAGCTTAAAATGTTCCCCTGCTCGACCCGGTTCCAAAACTGTGCCATATGATGGGATTGCGCCACGGGGGGCGGCACTTATCGCGGACACACACAACACACACACACACACACACACACACACACACACACACACAGACACACACACTTTCGCTTATATTATTATAGAAGAATTTTATGTACAACCACTCGTATATGAACAATCTCCGAGGTCCACAAAAGAAATTAGGAAATTTAAATTCTGGCGGTATGTAGTATCTATATCCTTAACCAAAACGAGGCAATGAGTTACATACTGTTACAATGACCTTGAGAGTAGCGGCTGCTATACTCTGTTGGAGGATGGAGTTAGTGTTCAAGGGACTATGGCCTTGCCTACCACTACGCCTCTTCACCCCATTCTTTTAACTAACGCTCGGCTAAACTTTTAATTTATTTATATGTTTGTTTGTGTAATATTATGTTGAGTGTTTGTTTTTTTGTAAGTTTATTGATTTGGGCAAAATATTCGCATATTCGCAAACAACTGCGAGTGGGAGTGCGAATGCAAATGCGAATATTAAAAAAACATGCGAATATTCGCAATTGTGAATGCGAATGCGAATATTCGGTCCATCACTAGTATGTATGTATGTATGTATGTGTATGTATGCATGTATGTATGTATGTATGTGTGTATGTGTATGTGTGTGTGTGTGTGTGTGTGTGTGTGTGTGTGTGTGTGTGTGTGTGTGTGTGTGTGTGTGTGTGTGTGTGTGTGTGTGCTCATCATTTAGTTCATCTAATTGTATTTTACAGGGCCAGAGCAACGCTCGTATGGCCCAGTCTCCATATCAACATTTTTATCATTCATCCTTAGTGGTTAGTGTTGGCCGAAGCTACCACCCCGGGAGGGGGGTCACAAACCCCCGGCTGACACCCGGTACCCATTTACTGCTGGGTGGACAGGGGCTGGGTTTTTTTTAAGGAAACAGCCCATATGTTTCCGCTCCGCCCGGGGATCGAACCCGGGACTTCTCGGTTGTGAACCGAGCGTGCTAACCACTACACTACGGAGTACCCCTCCGTACACGGAGTGCGGAGTGTGTGTGTGTGTGTGTGTGTGTGTGTGTGTGTGTGTGTGTGTGTGTGTGTGTGTGTGTGTGTGTGTGTGTTCATCTAGTTGTATTCATCTAGTTGTATTCATCTAGTTGTATTTTACAGGGCCAGAGCAATGCTCGTGTGGCCCCGTCTCCATATCAACATTTTTATTATTCATCCTTAGTGCTTTGTGTTGGCCGAAGCCAGCACCCCGGAGAGCAGGTCACAAACCCCGGCTAACACCCGGTACCCATTCATTGCTGGGTGGACAGGGGCTCGGGTTTTAAGGAAACTACCCATCTGTTTCCGCTCCGCCCGGGGATCGAACCCGGGACTTCTCGGTTGTGAACCGAGCGTGCTTCCCCTACACCACGGAGTACCCTGTGTGTGTGTGTGTGTGTGTGTGTGTGTGTGTGTGTGTGTGTGTGTGTGTGTGTGTGTGTGTGTGTGTGTGTGTGTGTGTGTGTAAGGCAATGGTCCAATATGTAAGTTATATCTGTGCAGTGCCTCCTCCACAAGTGTTCTGTTTCTCACCCCAACACTTGTCTTCCTTTAATTACATAACCCTACACACTCCAACATTAATCAGTAAACCCAATAGAGATTATCCATATCGTAATCACCAATAGGTATCCCCACACACTTGTCCTGAGGGAAGAAAATATATAATAGTTTGAATGGAAATGAAGGTGGGAATGGAAAGGAGAGTAGGCGTAAGTATTGAGTAAGGTGTTTAGGAGGAGATAAGGGGAATTTTTTTTGCATGGGGGGAGGTGGAAGGCGAAGATGATGTTAGAAAGTGGTGATGTGCGGGCAGTGAATGGAATAATGAGGGACAGAATGAGGTGTGATGATATGAAGCAAATAGGAGGAAGGGAAGAGATGAGTATGAGGAGTGAGATGAGGTGAATGGTCGTTTGAGTAACCTCTGCCTCCTGTTTTGAGTGTGTCAGATAAACAGTTACTGATAGATGATGTACACCATATCATTATCACCTATATATTGTTGTTATTATTATTATTAGTATTGTTATTAGTATTAAAAATGTTATTTTTGCTATTATTGCTATCATCACAGTCAGCATTAGTTGTTGTTTGTAACCTTATGTAATAACTAGCCGCAAAGCCGCCCTCCGGGCGGACTTTTTGGCTAGCTCCTGCGGAGGGCTATTGGTGGGCCTTCGGCCCACCACCTATGTTTGGTGGGCCTTCTCCAGAAAGTTTTCTGGAGGAAAGTTTTCTTTTTCCTATGTTTTGGTGGCCTTCTCCAGAAAGCTGTGTTTGGTGGGCCTTCGGCCCACCAAACACAGCTTTCTGGAGAGTGTGTTTGGTGGGCTTCGGCCCACCAAACACAGACTCTCCAGATAGCCCCTTCTAACTTTCCTGAAATCAAGGATGTAGAAATGTATGTATTAACGCCTTACCCATCACCCCCCACCCATTCACTCACCCATTACCCATCACCCCCCACCCATTCACTCACCCATTACCCATCACCACACACCCATTCACTCACCCATTACCCATCACCTCCCACCTATTCCCTCATCCATCACCCATCACCCCCCCACCCATTCACTCACCCATCACCCCACACCCATTACCCATCACCCCACCCATTCACTCACCCATTACCCATCACCCTACATCAAGGTTTCCTCAATTAGAGAGAACTGCAACTCCGAAATGCCAGTGGTCGCTGGCAGTTTTAACTCACAATTTGGTGAAAAGTTGGTCAACTTGAAAGAAAAATATGGGCTTATTCCACTGCACTTAAAACACACAAGTATAATATTAAGAACGATTTTCTTCTATATGTATATTGTATAGAAGCCTGATTCTGTAAAACATTGTATATAACCAAATAACCAAGTAGGTTATAGTTGAGGAGGCGAGGTAAATGCTACTCTATGATATTATATAGTCAATAACGAATGTTTAGAAGTTATCTATACCTAGGCAGTCATATTTTCCTGTTATTATTGTGTATCAATCAGATAGAAAACCTAGAAGTGCAATGAGTCGACGCGTGAAGTGGCAATGTTTTGATTCAATCTCCCCGCCACAATCTCCCCGCCCACCACTCCCCGCCGCGGCGTGTCGCCTCCACAATTATAACCTACATTGTCGCAGCAACAAGCCGATTTCGGCATTCTTTATTCTTCGTTTTTCCAAGGCATTGCTTATTGTATTTTGACAAGCGTTTGCCAGACGCAGCAGTACTGTCTTAGAAAACAGTGTGAACATCGCCCAAATTTTACATGCCACAATATACGTGTAAAAAATATATTAAGCTTTGCTATTCGAGGTGAGTAATTTGTATTAAATTGCTATTATAGAACGTTCCATCGTAATGCATGTCATCCATATAATTAGTAGAACAACAGAAGAACTATATTTTTTGGTATTCAGATGCGGTGCATCAATATTTATCGCGAAATTAATTTATGAAAAATATTAGTCGCGGAGCCAAAGCACAGTAGACCAACCTTTGAGTTAAAACTGCCAGCGACCACTGGCATTTCTCGAGTTTCAGATCTTTGGAATTCTCGCAGCCTACATTTTTTTTTCACAATTCTCGCTAATAGGCTGCTAAAAAAAAAAAAAAAAAAATTATCGGATCATCTCATAAGTGGGCTTAAAAGTTGCCCCTGGCCGAGCTGGTTCCAAAACTGTGCCATATGATGGGATTGGGGCACGGGGGGGCGGCACCTATCGCGGACACACACACACACACACACACACACACACACACACACACACACACACACACACACACACACACACACACACACTTCTTTCGTTTATATTATTATAGATAATAACATACTACGTAACCTCACATAATTACTTAATAATCGTTCCTCTAAGACTGCATTATCAACACAATAAACCAGGTGCCGGATATGAAGTAGGTAAGACAGGCAGTGCCCTCAGGAGGACGCCGCGTGCAGGACAAGGTTCAGGACCGTGCCGAGGCGTAACAGAGCGAGGCCACTGTGAGATCTCTCTCACGGTGGCCTCGAACAGAGACCTTGGGGCCCTTGGTGTGTAGGCGAGCGCAGTGACTGTCGGGTCGTCAACTGATTAGGGAACATGTAAGTGTGGACCCTGTCTGGCGGTGATAGGAATGTGGAATCGTGGGTCTCAAGTCGTCGAGGGCGTCGCTTCTTATGTATCTCTGAAGTATTGTTAGTTGACGCATACACAGACTTGTTTATGGAGTATGTGAAGGGAGAAAGCGGAGAATATCTTCGGAAATATAATATTGATAATTGATGATAATAGCAGTAATGATAGCTGTAATAGTAATACAAATGATGAAGATAAAGATAATTCTATAAATAGTCATGATGATGAATATAGTTTAAGATCTGTCGGCTTCTATATTAATGAAGTACGTTTGATAATATCATGACAGCGAGATTGCACTATCGTATGATGTCACATAAATGAAAACACAAAAGCAATAACAATTTTGTATGAACATGAATATTTTTTGCCTTTCCTTAGTGAGGAAGTCAAACAAAGATGTCAAGTTCTAACAATGTCAATATGTACCGATATTCAACATTGATCCACAAATACTATTCATCCACAAGTCATCCAGGTGAGCCGCTCGGGTGGTGGTGAGGCTGAGGGGTGTCAACTGTCTTACAACAAACAGTTCAAAGCGACAGTCACGGGTGACACTTGTACCGCTGCGTAATGATGTGTAACTCACCCCGCGATACCTGTTTGCGGGAAGCAGCTGTGACGTCCTTATCTCAACGCGCCTGGTCGTTGGCTTGTCTTTCTCATTGGTGTGGCGCGATTGATAAGATATAGAGCTTAAAAAAGATTCATGACGGTTTTGAACAATTTAGTCATGTATTTTGATGCTTGCGTGTATATTCATGCTTGTATAATCCCCAGTAACAATAATTTACACGTTTTTGGTACTAAATCACTTAACTCTACAAGTGTGTATACGCGTGTGTGTGTGTTATTCACCCATGGTCTTGTCCAAGATTAATAGACACTATTCTATTGATCTTGGTCTTGTCCACGCGAGCTGGCTCGCGATCGCCAGTTTCACCCTCCCGGTGCGAGCTTGGAGCTCATTATTACCGATCTTTGGGTAATGCTGGGACCTCACACACCACACCCCTCCATCCCCTTGCTCAAGGGGGACAGTAATCGCCCGAATTTGTCAGTGAAAAATCCCCGTGAGCAGTGAGGATTCGAACCGGCTACCACAGAATGGCAGGCCAGCACGCTGTCAACTTGGCCATCGGACGGTGTGTGGCTGTGTGTGCATGCGTGTGTGCATACAATAAAAAACAATGTACATACATAGGTACTAAGGGAGTTCTGGATGGGATTACGTAATGTTACAGGAGAGAGAGAGAGAGAGAGAGAGAGAGAGAGAGAGAGAGAGAGAGAGAGAGAGAGAGAGAGAGAGAGAGAGAGAGAGAGAGAGTAATGGAATTGTCTTAGAAATGTTTTATTGTTTAAGTGGAGAGGAGTTGGATGAAAGGGAAGGGTGAGGGGAGGGGGAGGGTGAGGAGAGTGCCACGTGACACTGGGAGAACAGGGCCATAGCAAACTGCACTTATTGTGTCACACAAACAGTGGGCTCAGGCGGGCACCTTGCATCCCTGCCCTCCCACCATACACCCATCCTAGTATTCACGCTCGCCACTACTTCCATCCCCTCTCCTCTCCTCTTATTCTTCTACTACTCATCCTTGTATCCCTCGCTCTTATTATCTTCCTCCTCTCTCTCTCCTCTCTCTTACTTTTTTCTCTCTCTTCTCTTCTTCTCTCCTCTCTCATTATTTCTCTCTCTACTCCCTCTCTCTCCTCTCCTCTCTCTTCTATCTATCTCTTCTCTCTCTCTCTCTCTCTCTCTCTCTCTCTCTCTCTCTCTCTCTCTCTCTCTCTCTCTCTCTCTCTCTCTCTCTCTCTCTCTCTCTCTCTCTCTCTCTCTCTCTCCTCTCTCTCTCTCTCTCTCTCTCTCTCTCTCATATTGACTATCTCTATCAGTATCCATCAGTTCCATTTTTTCCCCGTCTCCACTATTGTTTAATTTATCTTCACACTTTTTTCATTACTCGATTATTTCCTTGGCATTATTTCCTAATTGTACCTTAATATTTTCTCCAATCTATTTTAGTTCCTCTTACTTTATTCACTCTTTGCATATCTCTCATCTCCCACCTATTATCTCCGATCTCACTTTTCCATGTACGCATGTACTTTACATCACTTACACCTACCCCGTAACCTCCCCTTATATATATATTTCACCTAATTCCCCTTTTCCCCCATTTACATCCCTAGTTTCTTTCCCCTTACTTTATGTCCTTGCCAAGTGGCGCTAAGCAAGTCTTTGTTTATCTGGCGGGGGAACGGGAGGGGGAGTAGTTGAGCAGGATTAGTATATTTATCTTAATCTAAAATAAGCTTGTCGTAGGTAATATTTTTTCTCTATTTGCGAAGTTTGTATTATATCTCCAGTTGATAAAACATGAAGAAAAAGTTGTGTGTGTGTTAGCAGAGCTTTATTTATTTCGTGTTTCATTATGTTTACAAGGCGCGTGTCTAAACAATAAATGACAGGAGTACTAAAAACCCTCCAACTGAGCAGCTTCACACCACTGGGTTACAGGCAGTGGATGCCGATCCTCCCATTGACGAAAGCGCACCCTCTCTTGACGAAGTCAGAGAGGCTGTAGCAAAGTTGAGGGGTGGAAAGGCAGCTGGTGTTTGTAATATCAGTGCGGAGCTCCTCAAAGCTGGGGGTGAGGCCATGATCCACGGATTGCATGCTGTCCTGACTGCCGTGTGGCAATCAGGTACCATTCCTCCTGACTGGAAAAGGGGGCTGGTCGTCCCTATCTGGAAAGGGAAAGGGGACCGTCAGGACTGCAACAATGGACCCTACCCATAACTACGTCACGGTTTGTTTACATCGGTGCATTGTGGGGATAAGGCGGGGTCGCCGCGGGTGGACCTACGAAGGGAATACTACGGCGATGGAAGAATTTCGAGTTATTTTGCGCGAAATTGATATTCCAGGTGCTATATTACAGTGCTCTGTTCTCGCTGACAACACTATAGAGAAGACCTGAGGTAATGGCTGATGTGCAGAGGCTTTTAAACCAAGAAAACAGAGTCATAACAGAGCCTCGTCAATAGGTAAGCAACTGGTAGGTACGTAATGTGTCCCTATCACTTGCTTGCTTCTTAATGAGACTCTGCTGTGACTGTTTTCCTGGTTTAGAAGCCTTTGCACATCAACCATCACCTCAGGTCTTCTCTATGTTGTCAGCGAGCACGGAAATATAGCACCTGGAATATCAATTTCGCCCAAAACAACTCGAAATTTTTTCATCGTCGTAGTCTTCTCTTTGTAGGTTGTACATATTCATGGTTATGATAGTATTAAAATACCTTATTAATTGAGTTCCTTTTGTTGTCTTTCCTCATAATAAGTAGTGGTACATCATGGTTTAAGTGTTACTTGACGAGCCAATGAATACTCTTGAGTCTATACCAACATCACCAACCTTTGCTTTGATTTATCTTCTTACTCCATCCATAAACAAGTTGCATAACCACCGTGACATTACCCATCCTTGCCTCATGGTATACCTGGTACTGTCGTCTACCGATATTTTTCTCCCTACACAAATCGGGAAAACTCGCCGACGGTAATGGCTAGGTTAGATTTTGCTTTGATTTATCTCATTACTCCATCCACAAACAAGTTGCATAACCACGGTGACATTACCCATCCTTGCCTCATGGTACCTGGTACTCTCGTCTACCCAAATGCTCGTCCCTACATAAATCGGGGAAAACTCGCCGACGGTAATAGTTAGGTTAGGGGTAATAATGGACGAGAGTTGCGCGGTCGTTTTCAGAGACACAGACTGTTTTTTCTTGGCCTACAGTAGGTGCTTGTTTTAATGGAGATAGTTTTTTTAATGGGTTTGCGCAAAAAAAAACTATCTCCATTAAAACAAGCACCTATTGTAGGCCAAGAAAAAATAGTCTGTGTCTCTGAAAACGACCGCGCAACTCTCGTCCATTATTACCCCTAACCTAACCATTACCGTCGGTGAGTTTTCCCCGATATATGTAGGGACGAGCATTTGGGTAGACGAGAGTACCAGGTACCATGAGGCAAGGATGGGTAATGTCACCGTGGTTATGCAACTTGTTTATGGATGGAGTAATGAGATAAATCGAAGCAAAATCTAACCTAGCCATTACCGTTAGCGAGTTTTCCCGATATGTGTAGGGAGAAAAATATCGGTAGACGACAGTACCAGGTATATCATGAGGCAAGGATGGATAATGTCACAGTGGTTATGCAGCTTGTTTATGGATGGAGCAATAAGATAAATCAAAGCAAAGGTTGGTGATGTTGGTACAGACTCAAGAGTATTCATTGGCTCGTCAAGTAACACTTAAACCATGATGTACCACTACTTATTATGAGGAAAGACAACAAAAGGAACTCAATTAATAAGGTATTTTAATACTATCATAACCTTGAATATGTACAACCTACAAAGAGAAGACTAACTACGACGATGAAAAATTTCAAGTTGTTTTGGGCGAAATTGATATTCCAGGTGCTATATTTCCGTGCTCGCTGACAACATAGAGAAGACCTGAGGTGATGGTTGATGTGCAAAGGCTTCTAAACCAGGAAAACAGTCACAGCAGAGTCTCATTAAGAAGTAAGCAAGTGGTAGGGACACATTACGTACCTACCAGTTGCTTACCTTTTGACGAGGCTCTGTTATGACTCTGTTTTCTTGGTTTAAAAGCCTCTGCACATCAGCCATTACCTCAGGTCTTCTCTATAGTGTTGTCAGCGAGAACAGAGCACTGTAATATAGCACCTGGAATATCAATTTCGCGCAAAATAACTCGAAATTCTTCCATCGCCGTAGTTTTCCCTTCGTAGGTCCACCCGCGGCGACCCCGCCTTATCCCCACAATGCACCGATGTAAACAAATCGTGACGTAGTTATGTCTGGGGCCCATTACCGCGGTATTACACTGCTCAGCGTACCAGGCAAGGTGCTTGCCCATCTATTCCTGACACGGATTCGCAGCCATCTGGTGAAGCATCAGAGACCTCAGCAGTTTGAGTTCACGCCTGGTAAGTCAACAACGGACCGTATCCTAGCGCTTCGTGTCCTGGTGGAACGCCGACGTGAGTTTCGACAGGGGATGCTTGCAGCCTATGTTGATCTCAAGAAGGCGTTTGACTCAGTGCACCGTGAGTCACTCTGGGATCTTCTGCGACTTCGAGGGATTCCTGCAAGGACTATTGGTTTGATAACTGGTCTGTATTCTGGGACTGAGAGTGCTGTGAAGTGTGGGGCAGGTGTATCCGGCTTCTTTCCTGTGAATACAGGAGTGAGGCAAGGGTGCGTCCTTGCCCCATCACTTTTCAACGCTTGTATGGACTGGTTATTGGACAAGGTTGTAGATCAAAGTGATTGTGGAGCATCCGTCGGCAACACCAAGATCACTGATCTTGTTTTTGCCGATGATGCAGTAATCTTTGCTGAGTCGCTGGAGGCCCCTGGTGATGGCTCTCGAGGCGCTGCACGAGGAGGAAAAGCCTTTGAGACTTGAGGTCTCCTGGCTCAAGACCAAGGTCCAGGTGTTTGGAGACTTATTTAGATAAAGCAGTACAGTCTGTTCATGCGTGTGGCGAGGACATTGGAACTTGGAAAGTTTTACATCCCTTGGTAGCCAGTCCATAATGACGGCGGGTCACGTCAAGAGTCTTACGGCGGATTGGCATAGCCCCGGTGTTATGGACTCCCCTCAGCGGGAGTATTTGGCGTTGTGGGTACCTGTGCAGGGGGACAAAGATCCGGGATCTTCAAATCGCCTGTGATCCCTGTCTTAATCATGGTTGTGAGACATGGACCTAAATAGTGACTTGAAGAGACAAAATCAATCCCCTTTGGTAAAAAGTGCCCTTCGCAGAATCATGGGGTATCGCGGGGTTGATTACGTGTCAAATCAGCGTTTGCACCGTGAGACTGAATCGAGGCCTATTACCTGCATAGTCCGTCAGCCCCAAACGTCGGCTATATGGGCATGTGGCACGCTACCCTGAAACCGATCCTTCCCATCGGGTTGTATCTGTAAGAGACAATCCGGCGTGGAGGAGGCCAAGGGGCGCCCACAAGGCTCGTGGCTGGGCAAGTTGATGTTTCTTGTCGAGAGCTGCTTGTATGGGAAAGGACCCTGCAGGGGAAAACTCGCGCCTGGTGGCCCCCGGGAGTGGCTTTCGTAGGGTGGGCGAGGCGACGCGCCCCCCGGCGTATGCCCCAATGATTGATTGAGACTAAAAAAGAAAATAAAGAGAAGTAGTAAGACCCAAAACAGGACAGAACCAAACCCACAAATAAACAAGTACAGATATTTTGAGGTCGCCATATCCGGCGATTATTGTTATTTTCTATTGATCTGAATAATAACATTTTGAGCATGGTTTTGATATAAAATTTATGTATTTAACCCCCTCACATTAACAGCAACTACCACAACAAAAACAACAACAAATATACAACAACAACAACAACAACTATAACAACAACTATAACAACAATAACAACAACAACTATAACAACAACAACAACTATAACAACAAACAACAACAATTATAACAACTATAACAACAACAACAACTTAAAACTATAACAACTACTATAACAACACAACTACTATAACAACAACAACTACTATAACAACAACAAATACTATAAAAACAACAAATACTATAACAACCAACAACTATAACAACTATAACAACAACAACTACTATAACAACAACAACTACTATAACAACAACAACTACTATAACAACAACAACTACTATAACAACAACAACTACTATAACAACAAAGGTGGACGTTGAATAGTTTGTAATTATAAAGGTAACTCATGTTCGTATCTGACAATAATGATCTGGTTTTTTTGTATCTTTTATAGCTGAAAATTTCCCTTCTCCCCTTTTTTATGTAGATATTTTTAGATTCGGCAGTGCGTTAATTAAGGATAACAATTGATTTAAGACATGTTTGGCCTCATTACTATATTTCAAGAGTATCTGTTTTTTTTTTACATTACGCATAGTTTAAAGAAATGAAACAGTAAAGATGGAAAACAGTAGAAAAGGAGAAGAAACCAAGTACATGATGGTAAGCGAAGATATAAGGTTAAAGGTGGTGATGGAGATTAGGAAATAAGGTGGTCAGCAACATGTTCGAATATTTAATGACATGCAGGTGTTTGTTGATAGACTTTCTCCACGTGTGAGATTCTGGCAGCTGCTTTTCATGCTATTGATGAGTCATTTGTCTTTTTTTTACATCTTACACACGTTTTCTATTTCTATCACTTTTCCTTCGCATTATTGGTCTCTTCCTCTCATCTTCTTCCTCATCTCTCCCTGTTGTCAAGATTAATGTCACTCTGCCATATTTCCTTCCTTACCTTTCTCATCTCTCCTTGCTGTCAGTTTCATTTGAGAGGCTTTTCCTGACGTTTATTTCTTTATCTTCTCATTATGTTATCAAAATCTTACTGCTTTCGTTTTCTTTTCATTCCAACTTTATGATCGCGTTCTTGAGGTTTCGATACAGCAGACAATGCCAAATTCTTTAATTACTAAAGCTAAACTTTAATTACTAAAATCTAATTACTACAAAAGAAAAATCTGACATCAGACACCAGCGTCTGGTGAATGACTGACGGGTCGCAGCTTTGCCCGCCAGCGAGCGACCACACAAGTGGTCCGTGTGTGTCCAAGCCACAAAGCTACGCCACGCGTGGCGGGGATCCGCGTCTCCTCGCCACGGTCAAAACAATGGAAACCTATGGAAAACCACATTCCCGCGACTGCGTGGCGCCACTAAGTCGAACCACAGAGTGGCCCGTGTGTCTGGGGCCTAAACCTCCCAGCCCTGCCTGATACAAATACACGGAGACTCAGAAAAAAATATAGTACTTGAAGAATTTTGGGTGTTTCTGATATATATGTTTTGCGATATGGCATATACTTGCATCCTTCATGGGTACAGCAAGAAAGCTGTGCCTTTCCAGAGAGCTTAGCACCCATTTCCGACCTATTTGGCCAGGTTATATGTGTGCAGTGCCCGTGAGTGGCGGGTGAGAGGCGCGCGGCTAGACAATGTGCTTCACACCCGGCGACTCTCACCCGCCTCTCACCAGTGCTGCACACACATAACCTGGCCAAATAGGTCGGAAATGGGTGCTAAGCTCTCTGGAAAGGTACAAGGATGCAAGTATATGCCATATCGCAAAAAAAATCTATCAGAAACACCCAAAATTCTTCAAGTACTATATTTTTTTCTGAGTCTCCGTGTATTTGCATCAGGCAGGGCTGAGAGGCTTACTCCTGTGACGTCACCGAGCCGTGGTCCGTCGTCTGCTGGTCATCAGTTGTGTTTTGAGAGCTCGAGGAATTTTCAGATTTTGAATGCTGATCATTTAAAAACGGGTGACTGGATGCAAAAAGTGACAACATATTGTTGATATAATCGATCATGGCTATATTTTGAATAATAAATATTAATACACATTGAACTCTACGTGGAATGCACGGAATATACGACAGTTACGATATCCAACTGCTAGTGAACGATTATTGTAGTGTTTGGACTGATAAGTATATTATTCCCTTTGTCTGCATTTAACCCTTTCTTTCCTTCCATCCGTTCCTTTCCATCGTCGTATGTGTTTTTCTTTACCCTTCCTTGCGCCCCTGTCTTCTCTTTGTCTACTCTTTCTTTGTTCAAGGCTGTCCCTCCCCCTTGTCCATTATTTTTCTTACACCAGTCTCTTTTTCTTTCTTTTCGTATGACAGTTCCGCACCGCAAAAAGGAAAAAGGGGACAGCGAGGGGAGGTTGGATATAGGGTAGACACACACACACACACATACACACACACCTTGTATAGTAACATAATAATGGGGAATGGGTTGGGTAGGGCGCAAGAGACAGGCATTTGGCGAAGAAAACTGCATTCTATCAAGGCATGACTCGACCAGATTTACTTCTTGTGATTATTGGTGTTGGCATCTGTCACTACTTGTTTTTAGATGTTCTCTCTCTCTCTCTCTCTCTCTCTCTCTCTCTCTCTCTCTCTCTCTCTCTCTCTCTCTCTCTCTCTCTCTCTCTCTCTCTCTCTCTCTCTCTCTCTCTCTCTCTCTCTCTCTCTCTCTCTCTCTCTTGTTATATTTTAAACCGATGTGGAGCTGTACAGGTTCAATATACTTTTAATGAGCAATGATAATGTGTATTGATATGTCTAAAGTGGCAGCCTGTAGGTATGCACAACGTAACATTATCAAAGTAACACGTATATTAGTCATTTTGGGTATGCATATTTTACATTGGATCATCACGAAGGGAGTTGCCGAGTTTGCGTTGACCCTTGTGTTATATTGTTGTGGCGTCGAAAGTGCAGTGCAGCATAAATTCTTGGAGTGCACCGCCATCCCAATGAT
>JACEEZ010024581.1:362500-372500 GCA_016584305.1 Chionoecetes opilio
TTGTTGTGGTTTATGACGTGGTCACATGGGGCACTGTGATCCAGTTCAGGGGCTGGATGTTCGAACGTTCGTAACTTTCCGCCTCTAAGATCATCTTAGAGTGTTCATAGCGGCCATCTTAGATCTTGGGTTACGAACACCACAAAAATGTATTTTCAAAGGATCGTCCGAATTTTCTTAGCTCACGATGATGCGATCTTCAAGCTCGTTCCGCTCCGTTCCGACCATGAGGAATGGAACTCAGCTGACTGTCGCTTGGCCAATCAGAGGAAAGATTTCATCAACCTTTGAGATTGTTAGCCAATCATAATGCAGTTAGAATGTAAACAAATATCATGCCTCCCCAAGGGAAATATCTGAAGACTGAAGACGTATGCTCACTAATAACCTCCTGGTGCGTCCCCACACAACAAATTACAAACTTATAACCTCAATATAACCTGAACTGGTAAAATTATATTTCTTTCCTGCCCTTAGGTCTCGCAAGGAGGTTATTGGTAGGGTTAGATAAGGTTATAATGAGGTTAGGATAGTATTATTTTGGAGGGTCATTTAGGACTTTAGGTGGGGTAAGGGGATGTTAAAGGGGTAACTCTCCCACTTTATAATTACGTTTTAGAGGTATCTGAAGGGATTTGTGAAGGTCTGGAGAGAAAAAAACACTAATAAGGGCGGGAAAGGATTATAATTTTACCATTATAGTCAGCGCGAATAATTATATATGAATTGAATGATTAATAGCTGCCACTTACACCCAATTAGTAAAATTTCGGTAGTGGGCTTTCAACGATTTCGAGGCCGAAACTTAGTTTTCCTGAATCGTTTTAATGTGTATTGAATGAATATGGCACTCGTTTTTGTCGGAAATATTTTTTTGTTTACAGGTATGGGGGGATGTATGCCCCGCAAACCTTGCACCGCCTCGCACTGCCATATTATTGATAATTTTTTTCTTCTTGATATCATGTTACTAAACCAAACCCCACCTCTAACCTAACCTAACCTAGTCTGATTTAATCTAACTTAGACGACTAAACCAAACCCCACCTCTAACCTAAACTAACCTAATCTGATTTAACCTAACTTAACCGTTTATGGCTGAAATAACGGTAGATTTTTGGTAGTACGTACATGTAACGCCATTATTATTCAATTGTACCATGGGAAATGGGGTTCAAAATACTCAGAATGAAGAAATCTACACGATGATGTAGGTAAGAATCCTAGGACTTTTGAAAGCCCACTACCAAGCTAATACCCACCCATTCTAGGGTGGGTATTATTATTGGGATACATTATCCAAGTAACTAGACAATACCTGGAACTATCGCCGATAGGAATTCTCGCCGACGTTCCTATTTTTTTCGTCGGCGAGTGTTCTTATTTTACCCGAGTTTCTGAATTCAGGGATTAAATACCAGCAATAGCCTGAACAGTTAGGTTAGGTTAGGTTGGTCAGTTGACTACATGTCTAGGTTAGGTTAGTGAATGAGCGGGGGTGATTCCCCCCTAGCTCAGCACCGAAATAATACCGATTTGACATATTACAGTAGATGGGTTAGGTTGAAATGAAAGCCTGCATTCTAGTGATTTTTCTGTGCTTTAGCTCCACAATTTCAGTGGTCGTGAACCTGCCTAGAATAACATCTCACTACCCCAGCTTCTATCATTGAACCATTCATTCATTACTTTCGTTTTACTCACATACCATCTCTTAGAGTTGGAGTAGAGTGTACCTACTCTTCTCAGACATCCTTGCCCACCAATCACACATTCCTTTATCCTCTACATACTCTTTTAGGTAAATATGCAGTTTCAACCAATACTCCCTATTGACCAATACTCTACCATTCAAATGTACCTACTCTTCTCAGACATCCTTGCCCACCAATCACACATTCTTTTATCCTTTACATACTCTTTTAGGTAAATATGCAGTTTCAACCAATACTTCCTATTGACCAATACTCTTCTGACATAACTGGGGGGGGCTACGCCCCCCAAGACCCCCTGCTAGTTAACTAATCTAACCCGGGCATTGATTACGTAACCTAACCTCACTGGGGGGGGTTTCGCCCCCCCAGATCCCCATTTGTTATTTTTTCATTCCCGACAGCTTTTATGTGGGTTAGAAATACTCCTTATAATAAGAACGAAACGTTCAGGATACTTAAAACCCCGATTGGTTGCGTTGTATTGTATTGGTCTAAACTGCACTTATACCTTTTTGTATTTCACTTTTCCACCTACAGTAGGCTACATGCATTCCACGCACTAGTCCTTTCCTCCCCTAAACACACACATCAAGGTTACCTAGTTTATCTGCCGTTCCAGCACACATTTTACATAATCTGCTTCTCTATCCATTCCATTCATACACCTTGCGTACCTACCGTTCGTTCGTTCCAATCTCACTTTATGCCACTGCCATCCGTATCCTTCACTTGACTCATTCTCTCCATCTCATCCTTGTCTCCTCTACTTCCCGCATCTTCCTCTCTCATATCATCTTCTCTATACACTTCTAGCACAAGACACATTTCTTTTTTATTTGCACTTCACTCATTCCAGTCACCTATAGGCATTCGGCAGCATACCATTCATTGCACCCTTCACATTCCCCCTACAGCGTCCTGACCAACCATAAACAACTCAACATGAAATAAACAACTAATAATATAACATTATATGGCTTGTATATTAGAAAAACCTTCATCATGCGACCCTACGAACAGTGTGCGAGTGCTCTTCTGCAACCTTAGCACTATGAAAAAATATGGTGGAAAAACGAACAAATATGGCGGATGAATGATCGCAAAGATCGTTTGAAAATACCTCTAAACGCATTACGAACGTTCTAAGATCAATCTAAGTGCAAAGATAATCTTTAGAGACCGTTACGAACGTTCGAACATCCGGCCCCTGGTCTGTGTAGCGCAGTTGTTTTCGTTATTTATATTAATTTATCCCACTCAAGCTCTTTCTTCTGTATCTGCAAAGTGCATTTCAGGTTAGGATTTATCATGAGTCCCATGTGTAGCATGTGTAGCTACTCTCACACGGTTTCAATCTAGTCTGGTCTGGTATAGCAATTTTTTCTTACCTGATAAATGTATACAAGTCAGTGTAGCAGTCAGTTTCTATTTCGTGTCGTGCAAGTTTTAAGTGTTGCAGCAACATAATTATTTTTTACATGGACAGTCAGTCTAATTTCTTGATATTGGTTCAGACCAACAGCAGTTTCGTTATATCCTTGATATCGGTGCCTCTTTTTTATTACGGTTGTTATTTTTCTGTCGTTTACTGTGTGTGTGCCATTTTCTATCATTTGGATACTTCAATATCGACTGAAAGTTCATGGAAGCAGTATGTAATATGTTTTTTACATTAGTTTTATATTTTCTTCTGTTGTGATTTGCTATTCTAATTTTCTTTGCAGGGAGGAGTGTGATGGCCGGGTCGGGGTTAGGTAAGGGCGCGCTGCTCCTGGTGCTGGCGCCGTGGGCCCAGGCCCCTCCCCCTTCCCCCACTTATCGTCGATCCCTACAACACCCAAAGTCTCAGCCTCACCCCTTGACCTGCTTTGCCTGCTCCGGGGAGACCATCGGCGGCAGCAGTGTGCTTCTTGCTTGCGGAGTGACGTCCGGTCCCGCTAGGACTTACTCCGCCGCCCCCTGGTGCCACAAACTGACTCGTAGTGAAAGTACTGATATATGTGTTGAACCTTTATTAACACTAAACTTAAGTAACTGGTCAATACGTGGCCGGCTAGTGTTAGTGTAATAGATGAGTGAGTGGAGTGCTGCGCCGCTTGGCTTGTGTTGTGTTAGAGAGTGTGCCGAACCGGAGGCTCTATGTGGGCGGTGGATGTAGTGAGCAGGCCGGTGCGGGCGGCAGGCATGGGTGGGGTTGCCGCTGATGCAGTGAGTGCAGAGGACTCGGATCAAGACGGCGAGTCACCCAACAGCGGTGGGGACGACAGTGTAGGGCTGACAGATAGCCCCTCCAGGCCCGCCCCTACTCACGATAACTCACTTCAGTACCACCTTGACGCGGTGAGCGTAGCTGTAGTCAAGGGCGGCTGTGTGGTGCAGGTGAGCCATGAGGGGCAGAAGGACGCAGAGATGGGCCTGGCGGGAAACTTCAGTACCTTGCCACCGGACAGCCTCGGCGATAAGTTGATTGGCGACTACAAGGAGAAGGTGTCGTTCTGCGAAAGTCCGTACAACGGTGAGACGACGAGTGGCAGCGAGGAATGGAGCCCCAGATCGATGGTGGACAGCAGTACTCAGACAGGGCCTGGATGGGAGGAGGGTGCCCTTCTGGCTGCCAGGAAAAGGAAGAGTCGTACTCTGGAAGATGTCTCGGACCAACATGAGGTGGAGGTTACCGAGATCAAGACGCACGATCGTGAGTCGCAGGCAGGACAAAGCTGCTTAGAGGTTAATATGCCGCTTTCATCAAAAATATCATTAGTTCAAAGGAGACAAAAACAGTCAAATTCTGACTACTCGTCGCTGTCGTCGTCAGACTCCCCGCGGGTCAGTGACACTAGCAACAGGAGCGACTCGGGCAACAGTCCTGGCAGCAGTAGCAGCAGCAGTAGCACCAACGGGGCTTCCATTAAAACCAGGGAACCTAAATTTAAAAAATCTTCTGCCTGCGGTGAGCTGAGTCCCATCGCGTCATGCAGCGGAGATTCCAGCGTACCAGCGGGACTAAGCGTGTCGGTTGGCCTTTCCCCCGACCCTAACGGGTTCGTTGCCCTCTCTCCTGATCCCAGCAGCAAGGATCTGGGTAGCCGCAGTCCATGCACGCCTACCAGCGGATGCCTCAAGGCAGGAACACGGGCATCCAGCGGGGCACATGTCCAGTTTCACACGCCGTATGACAATGAGGAGAAGGGGGAGGAGCAGCAGCGGCTGCTGCACGACACAGTGGTAACACAAGGTGGTCAGGTGACCCTGCGTAAGCCCCCATGTAGCGCCTCCACCCCAACCAGTGGAGACCTTTTGCCCCGCCTTTGGACCAAGCTGCCTGACACCTCCCCTGCGGAGGTTACTTCCAGTCTTTCAATACCTAAAAAGTGGCGTGGTCGCCACATATCCGGATCAAGCAGTATCAGCCTGGGCTCCAGTTCTAGCAGCTCCGAAAACTCCGGTGCTACAGAGCTGGAACGACGCGCCCCGGATGGCGGGTGGGGGTGGGTGATCGTGGCGGCGTCGTTCATGGTGCACTGCATCGCGGACGGCATCACTATGTCCTTCGGTGTGCTTTTCGTTGAGCTGCTGAGCTATTTCCAGGAAGGAAAATCTCTCACATCGTGGGTAGGCAGTCTATTCATGGCCATCCCCCTCCTGGCGGGCCCGCTCGCCTCCATCCTCACTGACCGCTATGGCTGTCAGACAGTCACCATCTGCGGGGCAGTGGTGGCCTCGCTGGGCTTCTTCGTTAGTGCCTTCGTCAACACTATTCCTCTATTGCTGCTGACGGTCGGCATTATCACGGGGCTCGGACTGGCGGTGTGCTACGTGGCTGCCATTGTTATTGTTGCGTTTTATTTTGAGAAGAAGCGCTCGCTGGCCACGGGGATCGCCGTGGCGGGAAGCGGCATCGGTACTTTCTTATTCGCACCGCTCATCCAGCATCTGATGGACAACTGGGGGTGGCGGCTGTCCTTCATCCTGCTGGCGGGAGTGCTGCTCAACATGGTGGTGTGTGGGGCGCTCATGCGAGATTTGGAGTGGACGCCCCGGGATTCATCCTCCCACCGTAACACTCGCTCCACACCGGCCCCCAGCAGCCACCGAGGCTCCACCTCCCAATCCTCGGAAACTGTCGGGGGACGCGCTGGTCACCTAGCGCTGCCCTCGCTGGACGAGCTGCGGCGGCTGGTGCAGTCTGGAGATGTGGCGGCATTGCTTTCGCCAGAAGAACATTCTGTCGAGACACTAAGAGAATCAGCTTCGATGGTGCTGCTGCCCACCTTCCTCAGTCGCTCCCAGGCGCTACCTCCAGACGTCATCCCGTGTCTGTCCTCGCGCACCAACGCTTACGAGGTGGTGTCTCAGATGTACCCGCACTTGCTCTCCCATTCATTCTCAGGAACCCTGGACCAGGTGCTGCCCCAAGGGGAAAAGAAGTCACAGAAATCACAGACCCACCAGGAAAATATGCCAGACTATGCCTCAACCACCCTCGCAAGCATTGGGTCTTCGGGGGGCTGCAGCCAAGACAACAGGGCCGCCGCACACGGCGAGGCTCATCCCTCCGATACCGACGACACCACACCTAGCTCGGTCCCGACCCCCGCACCTAGTACCACCTCTCAAGCCCACAAGGTAAGTCCTGGTGTGTGTGTCATTCACCCATGGTCTTGTCCATGCGAGTCAGACTCGCGATCGCCAGTTTCCCCCTCCCGGTACGAACTTGGAGCTCATTATTACCGATCTTAGTTAGGGTAGTCCCCTAATTTATGTTTTATATATTTTTTTCATTTTCCACGACCCATAAAGCATCATAAATATGCACAGAAACATGCTTGCAAACATATCTTAAACATGCGCAGAAACATGCTTAAAAACTTATATGATTAAAATTTGCAGATTAGTAACAATATAAGTAGTCTGAAAGAAGTTATCAGATGAGAAGCTAAAAAACATGTTTCGGGGCGATTTTTCAAAAATTTGGTTTCTCAAACATTTTTTACATCAGCTCCACCACTAATTGACCGATTTCAATGATTTAGGTATCATTTTAAAGAAGAAATGTATAATATCAATAAATATTTTTCTTTTAAGCCTTTTTTCGATTTTGTTTTCTTTAGTTTGATCAGTAAAAAAAAAAATCATATGCAAAAATTAAAAATGACAATGAAAGATATGGCTCTTTATTTAGATTCGAAATGTCACAAGCTACATATCTATGTAAAAAAAGGTGAATTGGTATGATAATAAATTTGGTTTTTTGATCTTTAAAATGTGGTTTTTACCATATACTTTTTTTGATTCTACCAAATCATTTGAAACTTGCACATCATACTCACATCTTAATATTTGTAACACATGGCAATATAAATTTTTCAGTTTGTATTTTAAAAACCACCGGACGGTACCCTTATATCAACAGTTGAATTTAGAATATTTGTTTAATCTTCTCAAGTACTTATACTTCCTGTACATGTAGTAATTGGGAAGGTGTGACAAAACTCAGTTGCATTGGACAGAAATCAGCTCCGGGAATCACATCATGAAGATCAGCGTTATATGTTAGTGTTTGTTTCAGTGAATCATGTTATTGTTTTAATTACCAACATTGTAATCAAGACATATTTATAGCTAGCAGTCATAATTCCCCTTTCTCTCTCAGCTTGACATACAGTTAGGCTCTTCCGCCGAGGACGACGGTGATGAGGCCGACAACGAGGAGGAGAACGAGGATCCGCAGGAAGGAACAGCGATGCTGGCACAGAGTCGTCCCACCAAGGGGCCACGGCAACCTGGCCCCCGGAGGATCTCTGGGGGATGCATGGGCGCTAGTTCACCCCCGCCTCCAGCCGCGCCCCTCCGAAACATGAAGATCAACAGGTATGTTATTCACCCAGGTCTTTCTCTTCATGAATCTTTGTAATGACTTCATTTCCCATTATGTATCGCCATTTGTATCTCATTTCCACTTTTGTCCATTTCCATCACATAACATTCACAATATATTCCAGTTCTATCTTCTTCTCCATTCATAGATCTTATTCAAGTCATTTTGTAGTGTTTCACAATATTTATAGCTTCTTATTTCTGTCAATAGTTTTGCATCCTCGGCAAACAAACTTATATAACTTTTGACTTCATCAGTCATGTCATTGATATAAATCATGAACATTATTGGTGCCAAAACTGATCCTTGTGGTACCCCACTAAATACCTTTCTCCTTTCAGATTTTTCATCCTTTACATCTCCTCTACATTTTACAAGTCTCCTCTCTCTCTTTTTTTTATTTTTTTTTTATTTTTATTTTTTATTTTTTATTAAACTTAATACATTGAAAACAGAAGGAGAGTTGATGTGCTCTCTCTCTCTCTCTCTCTCTCTCTCTCTCTCTCTCTCTCTCTCTCTCTCTCTCTCTCTCTCTCTCTCTCTCTCTCTCTCTCTCTCCCGCAATGTGCAGCGTCCCTGTGCATTCGGTCAGCGGTTCGAGTCCGCCTAGTTCGTGCTGACGTGGCGGCGCTTTGTATAGTCAATAACCTTGTAGTTGGTACTTGCAAAGTGTCTAGATAGGATGAAAATCTTATCTCTCTCTCTCTCTCTCTCTCTCTCTCTCTCTCTCTCTCTCTCTCTTCTCTCTCTCTCTCTCTCTCTCTCTCTCTCTCTCTCTCTCTCTCTCTCCTCCTCTCTCTCTCTCTCTCTCTCTTCTCTCTCTCTCTCTCTCTCTCTCTCTCTCTCTCTCCACCATATCCATAGCCGCAGCGATTTAATGAATTTCTCGGAAACTTAATCAATTTCTTCCTATGTAACATATTATTTTTCACCGTGGCTCGAGACACGGCGGCCATATTCCAGATGTTATTGTCTATATATACGGCAACGGTTAGGGTAACTTAAATATATACTGACTATAGTATTAGTTAGATCTCGTTAAGCTTAATAAATTTGCTTTTTTGCATTTATCCTCTAGGACTAATAGTTACGGTAAAAATTCTTTTATAACGAAACACAGAGTGAAATAGCCTATACAATTGTGATATTAAAACGAATAATGAGACAAAGAGAAAGAAACTGACTCCAGATTCGTGTTCAGCGTACCCAGAAACATCTGTGTCAATCATTATCTTGATGTTGCAGACAATCCATGACCTACCGTGGTGCCATGCTCAATATTCAGCGTTATCGTCTGAGGGCCTCCTCCTGCCCGGATATCTACCGTAACTCAATAACCACCATTGCCAAGGCGCAGGATGAGGTGGGTATATGTGCATGTGTATAGTGTGAACTTTTTTATTGGAGAATAATTTTGCAGAATAGGAGGTGCGATCAAAAAGTTCTGAGACTACCTATGAAAAACAGATAGCATACATGATTTAAATATGGCCGCCATGCCCTTTAAAGCAGTCACCTTGTGCAGCGATATACCACCCCTAACAATTTGTTCTTGATTGGAATGCTCCCTGGAAGTCCCGTTCTTTTAAGCGTGTCAAGCACCATCTGAGATTCGCGCTGGATCTCCTCCAGGGTGTCAAAACTGCAAACCTTCAACTTGAACTTCGTCTTGGGGAAAAGTAAGACACAGGGAACCAAATCCTATGATTAGTGGAGTAAGGATCAATAATCGTGTTGGTGCAGGCCAAATATTTGCGCATTCTTCATGCACTGTGAGCGAGCAAATTAACATGTTGGAGCACCTGATTGCCATTGCGCCACAGTCCAGGTTGTTTGCACTTAATGTACTTCCTCAGACCTCGAAACAGTACAGTAGAACTCACTATTGACAGGTTGGCCCTAGGGGGAGGAATTTACGGTACAGAACCCCTCAAATGTTGAAAAAAACGACAAATCATGCTTCATGTTGCACTCCTTACCTTCTGTACCTTTTTTGGTCTTAAGAGATTGTGGGGTTTTCCACTGCAAAGAGTGATGTTTGGTTACTGGTCGTAGCCGTAAATCCAACTATCTTCACCGAATGACACATGATGATTTCAGCAACATCATTGATGGTGGTCCGGCAATAATTATGAAGTCCAAATATTTCAACATTTTCAGGTGTTGTGCTCGATGAGAGCCACTCTGACTTCGCATCATCTTCTAGTGAGATTTTGCCCCTCTTTAAGTAGAAGTTCCACTCAAATAACTTTGCTTGGCTAATGGGACTTTGGGGAGGCAGTGGGCGAGTGGTTAGTGCCTGCAAGTGACGAGCTCGATGTAAAGTTAGATTAATGCCAGGTGCCAAAATCCAATGCCAAAAAAAATTCTGCAACCGTTGTGGGGTCGAAGAACACCCACATGCTGT
>JACEEZ010024581.1:377500-409085 GCA_016584305.1 Chionoecetes opilio
ACGTCACTTCCTACCGGTGTAATGTGAACACAGACTCCCCGCGCCCACCACATTGCTGGAGCAGTGATGACGTCACTGACCTTGAGACGCGCGTCTCAGCTCACATTATTCGGAGCTCCCAATTCTTTCTACGTGACTGCGGGAGTGGCGGGGCGACGTCACTGTGACGTCACTGATCGCCACACCCACGTAGACACGGACAGCAAAAACGTGTAGTGTGAACCCCGCCTAAGACCACGCGTTGGTCAATAGAAAGTGTCGTACCACAGACATCAACACACTGAGGTAAACATTAATGTTTCTTATATACTTTGCTGGTATTTGTCAGTTGCATTCAGATAAATATATAAATCAAGAAAGTTCTCGCTGTGCAGATTAAGTTTTATTTTTCTAGTCCTTGATTTAACCTCTTGAAGCCCAGAACGTAATTTTCATTGTAATTTGGTTACCATTAGACAATTTTAAGTGAATATAAGCAATATTTTATAGATATGACCTGTTTTGTATCGTTGTCGACTATCTAATTTGGTATATTTAGTTCTTTTTCGTAATTTTATGGCTAACAACAGACGATTTTTTTATAGCAAATGAAAGATCTGGGCGTGAAGAGGTTAAACACTCATGCCTATTAGTAGCGTGCTGTAAATTATTTTGACCAATGCACATTTTACAATGAATCTTCATCTTTGTTATCTAAAATACATGAGAAAATTATCTACCTATATTAATGAACCAAAATCGCAGCAGAAGTCTCATTACAATGCCCGCAGTAGTAATTTTTTATCTAAGCTGAGATGAAAAAACTGGTGCTGTGTAGCATCTATGCTTTCTCAGCATTACCTCCTATGGGCAACTGCACTGATTTTATGATCCCGTTAGAGCCTGTGAATCTCACTCAAATATACATGTTTTGAAGACTTCATAGATGATTTTTTTACGTTTCTAATATGGTTTTTTCGAATAAAAAAATAATTCAAATTCCTTTAACAAATGTAAATATTGGTGTCTAGGATGTATGGAAAAAAATGAAAATATATGCGTACGCTAGTAATTATTTTCTCTATAAAATCAACTTGTAGCTACATACAATACCCGATTCGATAAACGTTTTATTTAATCATTATAGCATTATATTACGGTAGAAATTTAGATGAATGCATTAATGAAAAACTATTACCATTTTATTATACTTGCTGCCAGAGAAGTGTACGACAAGACTTTTGTAAACATACCATGTGGGTGCCTCAGGCCCAAGGCTTCCTACAAGGCTTCCTAGAACACCGGAGGCTTTGCAAGGCCTCGAAAGGAAACAGTAGATCCTCCGCCTCAAATATGCCTTCTTGAGGAAGTTTTAAACAGCTCTCGCCTACGTGATTGCTTCACTAGACTAGAGTACCTTGAATAATAGAGTAGCGACAACTTGATTTATGGGCGCCATCTTGCTACCAGGGCCTCTTCGTTCACCCAAGACCCGCGGAAGTTCTCAAGGCATGACACCGCAGTATATCAGTTAACATGTATAAAGGATATACGTGTTATCTTCGAAATTTGTTCTATAAGATTATTACATAAATACCAGTAAAACACATTAAATAAAGGTCATTATGGACGTGAAGTGCATGAACTTACAATTCACTTAAACCGTCGTCCATGTAGACTTTGTGGGACAACTTATATGATGGAAGATATATATATAGAAGCAGAATTTTATTAGCTTTCCACTTGACACATTTCGTTTTCTCTCTACTGCTATAGTCCACTCGCAACATTAGCGTTAACTATAAATTACCGTGGCGGTCCCCGCGCGCTCTCTCTCTCTCTCTCTCTCTCCTCTCTCTCTCTCTCTCTCCTCTCTCTCTCTCTCTCTCTCTCTCTCTCTCTCTCTCTCCTCTCTCTCTCTCTCCTCTCTCTCTCTCTCTCTCTCTCTTCTCTCCTCTCTCTCTCTCTCTCTCTCTCTCTCTCTCTCTCTCTCTTCTCTCTATATATATATATATATATATATTATATATAATATATATATATAATATATATATATATATATATATATATATTATATATATATATATATATATATATATATATATATATCTTTCACGGAGAGAGAGAGAGAGAGAGAGAGAGAGAGAGAGAGAGAGAGAGAGAGAGAGAGAGAGAGAGAGAGCGCGCGGGGACCGCCACGGTAATTTATTTAGTTAACGCTAATGTTTGCATGGTACTACTGCATGTATCAGAAAACGAAATGTGTCAATGGAAAGCTAATAAAATTCTGCTTCTATATATATATCTTCCATCATATAAGTTGTCCCACAAAGTCTTACATGACGACGTGTTTAAGTGAATTGTAAGTTCATGCATATTTCTTCAGTCTCATAATGACCTTTATTTAATGTGTTTTACTGGGTTTTATGTAATAATCTTATAGAACAAACATTTCCGAAGATAACAGTATATCCTTTATACATGTATAACATGATATACTGCGGGGTCATGCCTTGAGAACTTCCGCGGGTCTTGGGTGAACAGCGAGGCCCTGGTACTAAAATGGCGCCCAGTAGCGTTTAACATAGGGCCTATGAATGACGGTACCCTCTTTACAGGGACCCTACACTAGACTATATACACCGTACGTGTGGCAGACGGCCTGAGACGGGTCCGTGTTTATTTCAGAAATGTCGAACGGCGAAATTATTCATGGCGTTAATCATGGTTTTTATAGAATAAGAAATCATACTACCCCTGTGCGAATAATCTAGTCTTTCAGCATCAATGGAGATATATATTCACCCAAACATTTTGACGTATCACTTCTTTAGGGGCTTTCAGGATATGCAGGAGTAGAGCATAATTTCAAATACTATTTCTTCAAACCAATGTTCATGATATGGACATGAGTATATCAAAACCATTGGTTAATTAGTGAAAGCCTGATAATCAACATAACACTTAAGATTACCTTATTTTGGTTAAAATAACATCAAACATTGGTCGCTAGCACCCTTATTACGTAAATTACCTATCTAATCAAGATTTCTGGACATTTGGAACGGGATCTTAATACTCAGTGCAGTTGCCCATTGTACACTCCTTAGTATTCCAAGGCAAATAGTATATATGAAATTAAGTGTTCATGTTTCACTAAAAAGATACCTTAAGACAGAAAAGTAGACAGAAGAGACAAAAGACAGACCATAAGCCTTGAGATTAATGCTGGAGCGTATATGTATAAATGTTATCTCAAAAGTGAATTGCAAATTACTGGATTTCGTAATTCTAGGTTTTCGTAACTTCTAGATTTCATAAGTCATGCATCGTGTTAATTTTGCATTGTATTGAATTCCTGCAATCTGATCTCTCTCGGGTGTCTCCTCACGTGTTTGGAAGATGGTCAGTTGTATGGAAAAAAGTAGTATTTAATTTTTTTTGTGTGTATATTCCATTGTGATTTTTTATGACCTTATTTCCGACCACCATGAATTAGAACTAGTGAAAAAGGTTGATAGTCCATCACAATGACCAACACTTCCCATAGATTAAGTGAAGCCCTCGGTGATCAATTCGTTAACATGGTATTGACTTTTGTTGTTTAATGACAAAGTAATTGACTCTTTATATAATTTAACATGATAACATTAAGGCTTGAAGTTTTACAATTCTCATTGTTTAGACAAGTTAACTAGTTTTTGCAAGAATTAAGTGGGATGTGGTACTTTATGCCGCATCTTTGTTTGAAATAATGGAATGGGAGCCCGTTCTAGAAACATAAATATTGGCTGCAAGACCTTTCAACACAATTTTTGGTAGACTGCATATCAATTCCTTGGGCCTAGTAGTAGTTATTTTCAGTATATAGATAGAGATCTGTTGTTCTGTCAACCACATGTGGAACTGAACTCTTAAAGTCCCACTTGCCCTCATCCAGATTTTGTGATTGATTAATTCAGGATAAGTACTAGTGCTACTACTCAAGTCATCGACATTGAGAGAGCATGTAAAGACACATTATGCACTATGCAGAACAGAAGTGGCAATGGCTGCCCTATGCACACCCTATGTCTCTGCTGCCAGGTGGCAGGTGATACTGGCATTACTGGTTTATGTGGTCACTCATTTGGCAGGGCTCATATGCAATATTTTTTGTGTTGTGTTTGTGTTTTACTGCATTATTGATGTTAATTTGGCCCCACAACTGAATTCAGCAAACAGTCTTTATTATTCTTAATTGAATATTGTAAAATCTGAACCATATTTGAACAGTTTGCTTAGATGGCATTTCATGATGGTAAAGAGTTGGCGAGAAAAGAGAAAATCCATGGAAAAAACTTATTTTTAAGATATTCAGATGTGTGAATGTAGCGATATTCTTCATTGGAATGTCAACACTAGGGATTATTTTCTTTACTAGTAAATGAATTTGGTCTTCACTACTGTGCTAAAATATTCATTGAAAGCATGTATACGTTTCATCTCCAATGATTTTGTCCCCTCGCTGAGCTGTAGTGTTCAGGATCCATGCATGTAAAATAAAGAGAAATTGGATATGATAGACACTGACTTCATCAATTCTCATGACTTTACTCCTCCACAGGTCATGATGGGGTATATGGGAGACCGCTCATGGTCTTCCCCGATGCTGATGTATAACATCTCCATGGTGATGTGTGGCCTCAGTGTGCTGGTCATGCCTTTCATCACCAATTACTGGCTCATAGCACTGGCAGCGGCTGTCTTTGGACTCTTTATATCTGCAAATTATGCTTTAACCTCAGTGATTGTGGTGGAGTTGGTGAGTCTGGAGTCATTCAGCAAGGCATATGGACTGCTGCTGATGATCCAAGGCGTGGCCAACTTGATTGGTCCTCCTCTTGTAGGTGAGTACTGATGCTCAGTGCTTAGGAAGGGTGCATGGTAACTGAGCAAAAGTGGGGTGGCTGACATGATTGCTTAGTGCTTTTGGTGAGTGTCTGCTGCTGTGTATGGATGAATGCCTGGTGCTGTGTGTGTGGATGAATGCCTGGTGCTGTGTGTGTGGATGAATGCCTGGTGCTGTGTGTGTGGATGAATGCCTGGTGCTGTGTGTGTGGATGAATGCCTGGTGCTGTGTGTGTGGATGAAGCCTGATGCTGTGTGTGTGGATGAACACCTGGTGCTGTGTGTTTAGATGAATGAATGATGCTGTGTGGATGAATAAATGCATGATACTTTGTGTGTGGATGAATACATGATGCTGTGTTTGTGTGTGTATTCATCTAGTTGTAATTTTACAGGGCCTGAGCAACGCTCGTATGGCCCGTCTCCATATCAATATTTTTATCATTCATCCTTAGTGCTTGGTTTTGCCCGAAGCCAGCACCCCGGAGAGCAGGTCACAAACCCCGGCTAACACCCGGTACCCATTCACTGCTGGGTGGACAGGGGTTCGTGCTTTAAGGAAACAGCCCATATGTTTCCGCACCGCCCGGGGATCGAACCTGGGACTTCTCGGTTGTGAACCGAGCGTGCTACCCCTACACTACGGAGTACCCTAACTGTGTGTTGTGTGTGTGTGTGTGTGTGTGTGTGTGTGTGTGGATGAATGCGTTATGCTGTGTGTATGTGTGTGTGTGTGTGTGTGTGTTGTGTGTGTGTGTGTGTGTGTGTGTGTGTGTGTGTGTGTGTGTGTGTGGATGAATGCGTGATTCTGTGTGTATGTGTGTGTATTCATCTAGTTGTATTCATCTAGTTGTATTTTACAGGGACTGAGCAACGCTCGTATGGCCCCGTCTCCATATCAACATTTATTTTATCATTCATCCTTAGTGCTTAGTGTTGGCCGAAGCCACCACCCCGGGAGGCGGGTCACAAATCCCCGGCTAACACCCGGTACCCATTGACTGCTGGGTGGACAGGGGCTCGGGTTTTAAGAAGACCGCCCGTCTGTCTTCGCTCCGCCCGGGGATCGAACCCGGGACTTCTCGGTTGTGAGGCGAGCGTGCTAACCCTTACACTACGGAGTTCCCTAACTACGGAGTGTGTGTGTGTGTGTGTGTGTGTGTGTGTGTGTGGTGGATGAATGCGTGTGTGCGTGCGTGCGTGCGTGCATGCGTGCGTGCGTGTGCGTGCGTGCGTGCGTGCGTGCGTGCGTGCGTGCGTGCGTGCGTGCGTGCGTGTGTGTGTTTGTGTGTGGATGAATGTATGTCTGGTGCTGTGTGTGTGGATGACTGCCTGATGCTGTGTGTGTGGATGACTGCCTGATGCTGTGTGTGGATGACTGCCTGATGCAGTGTGTTGATGAATGTCTGGTGCAGTGTGTGATGAATGCCTGCTGCAGTGTGTTGATGAATGTCTGGTGCAGTGTGTTGATGAATGTCTGGTGCAGTGTGTGGATGAATGCCTGCTGCAGTGTGTTGATGAATGTCTGGTGCAGTGTATGGGTGAATGTCTGGTGCAGTGTGTGGATGAATGTCTGGTCCAGACATTCATCCACACACTGCACCAGGCAGTCATCAACACACTGCACCAGATATTCATCAACACACTGCACCAGGCATTCATTAACACACAGCACCAGTCATTCATCAACACACAGCACCAGGCATTCATCAACACACTGCATCAGACATTCATCAACACACTGCACCAGGCATTCATCAACACACAGCACTAGACATTCATCAACACACAGCACCAGACATTCACCAACACACAGCACCAGGCATTCATCAACACACAGCACCAGACATTCATCAACCCACAGCACCAGACATTCACCAACACACTGCACCAGGCATTCATCAACACACAGCACCAGACATTCATCAACACACAGCACCAGACATTCACCAACACACAGCACCAGACATTCATCAACACACAGCACCAGACATTCATCAACACACAGCACCAGACATTCACCAACACACAGCACCAGGCATTCATCAACACACAGCACCAGACAATTTAGACCTGTTCAGAAAACAATGTTTTCCTATTTTTATACCCTCCTGCACGGTTTCCAATGCTTTTTGACCTGGAAAAGTCGAAAATTACAACCATTATAAGCCGAAATGTCAGGAACTCTTGCCTCATGAAGCATGAAGTTCTATTCTATACACGTTTTCTGAAACGCCAGTTTCGGAGCATTTTGATGTTTGTTTTCGCCATTTTTTCACCAATAAATGGGCATAAGTAGGTTAAAGCAAGTAATTAGATGCTGACTGAAACATCAAAATGCATAGAAACATTTATGGAAATATTACATGTGATATATACAGACAAATTTTCAAAAAAATTAAACTAAATATAATTTATTTCACTCTAGTCACAAATTCACAATGGTTTTAGCATGACATCTAATGGTCTGTTATGTTTGTTGCAGATCTGTTGAAACCTGCTAACAAATCCAGAGATACTTCACAAGATAACTTCACTATGGCAGTAAGCAAGGAGCTCCGAGGACGCAAAGTTGACATCTCAGAACCTCCACCTGCAGTCCAAAGACAAGCTTTCACGCCGACCTGCTACTAGATCTGCTACGAAAACCTCCTGATCGGCTACCCATCATCCAGCATCAGTGGCTCCCAGTTACCCACCAACAGACAGGCCTTCCAGTACTCCTCCATCTCCAGAGTTTGCCAGAAAAAAACAGGGAATCCTAAGCATCAAGACCTCGCCAATGAAACAGTGGAGGCTATCATCCCATTCTGGCAGATGGCCAGGATCAAGACCATGACCAAGTCAATGCAGCGCAGCATTTCATGACTTCACAAAAAGCACAGAGATCTAGCAAGGAATAAAGGTAGAACAGGTGACCCGGAGGGAAAAGGAGTGCCTTTGTCCGGGAAAATTAATAGCCTGTTCGACAAAAGGAGCTTCAGATGCCATCCAAAAATAGAGAGAAACCGACTGCTTCAAGGAGAAGAAGGACAAGGACATCAGGTTCTACCGGGATCAAAAGACAGAGAGAAAGGCCCACATGTCTGGTCATGACAAGATATTTGAGTCACGGTCCCAGCAGCAAGCAGAGAGGGCTGCAAGACTGCAGCAGAGGAGGAACAAGATATGAATTTTGTCACAAAATTTCTACAATTTTTCAGCTGCCACACAGCGAAGGACTGCTGTTGATGTGTCTACGGGGCTGACCCAACCGACAGTGAAGGGACTGCAGGGGGACATGGATTACCAACAACCTCGTCCTGGATGTTCACATCACCAAGACACTGTGACTCTCACATTTCCCAGGGGGGTCATGGAGTGTGTTGACATCTGCAGTACCGCTGATCGTCTGGGATTGTCTGACAATCAAGTGACAGCCTTAGTCTCTGCTACATTGAAGGCTGGTGGAGCTGACCTGGACAAGTTTGTCATCTCAACCTCAAAACGAGACGGAACAGGATGCTGACAAGGTACCACATCAGCCAGGAGTACATGGCAGCATTTAGCGAGGACCCTCCCAAGTATGCTGCTCTCCACTGGGATGGCAAGATGCCGAGAGATGTCCTGGGAAGTGATCCTGGGACCACGTCAGAGACTCTGGCTGTGCTTTCCTCAGGACCACCTGCATATCCTGAAGGCAAGCTACTGGGAGTACCAGTGATAGACAGCTCAACAGGAACGGCTCAGGCAGAGGCATCCATGGTTTTGCTGGAGGCATGGGGGCTTACTGGAGTGATCACTACCCTTGTGTTTGACACAACGGCCAGCCCCAGTGGAGTACATCGGGGAGCTGCCAAGCTTCTGGAGCAACAGCTTGACAGGAAGGTGTTCTACCTGGCCTGCAGACACCACATTCTAGAAGTGCTGGTTGGTGCTGTATGGAGAATCTGTTTGGCAAGGTCAAGAGCCCAGAGAATCCTTGGTTCAAGCATTTTCAGGACGTTTGGACAGATCTTACCACAGACAACCCTACAACCCTGTCCATCAGAAAAAAATGGTTGAATAAAAGAAGAAAGAGTGCAAGGAAATACTACAGGAAATCCTGAGGTCGAGGGAAGCCTCCTAGAGCTGACTACCGTGAGATGCTGAGCTTACACTGATCGTCCTTGGAGACACGCCTCCCCCCGGAATCCCCCTGGAGTCGTCCCTGGAGCCATTCATCAGGCCAGGTGGGTGGCCAGAAACCTGTATTCTATGAAGATGTTCATGTTTGCTGAGCACTGGAGTACGAATGAAGAAACTGTTGTGAAGCTGGAACGCCCAACCTCTTCCTAGGACTGTTCTATACACCCATGTGGATGTCATCTACACTTGCTGCAGATGCTCCTGCAAATGATCTGGGAGTTCATGAAGGACATGATGAAATTTTAAGAGAACAGATCCAGAGATTGCTCAGCAGTGCTACAAAAAAATTGAAAACCAAAGTGGTACCTGACACAGGAGGGTTTTGCCGTTCGCTCTCTTCGGTAGCAGACTCAGTGACAAGAGAAGCAGGACATTGCTGCCAAGCTGCACGCCACTAAGAAGCCAGATAGCTTAAGACGAGGGAAACCTATGTTCCTCAGGTTACAGCCAAGACGACTCTGGCTGATCTAGTTGGTCCAGAGAGTCAGCTTCTCTTGACACCCTTGGCATTGAGTATGACTGGCTTCTGCAACCTGTGGCGACATGGCCAAAGGGGTGATGACTACAGCAAGGCCCTGGATATGTCAGCAATGTAAAGTAGTGAATGACATTGCTGAGCGGGGAGTCCCAAAATGATGACTGATTTCGCAAAAATCATTACCACAGATTCTCAGCAAAAAACAGTACCTTCTTCAAACTGTGGAATACAACCGTGAGCGATTTGATAGCTTCAAGAAGCAAAACTCTGAAAAAATGACTGTGAAGTGTCCTTCTGACATAGACAATAGAGTTTTCTGCCCCTTGAAAATAGTTTTTAGAGTCTTTGGCACACAATTTTTTGATGTCAAGATTGTAATATTTATGAAATTTATATGAAATTTTCAGAAAATTTTGCTTTTTTTTCTGGATATAATGTGTCCTTTTTTCTTGAATGTTTACTTGGATTGTTTTTCAGAAATAATATTAAAATGCTTCAATTTGATACCCAATTTGTTGTTCTATCCCAATTGTAACAAAAGTCTCAGGTGAAAAAAGTCTGGCGGAAGGCAAAATTAGGCGCTTTTTCTACTGTTTCCCGGGGTTAATATCTGAGGTCCAATGAGGCAATAGTTCCTGACATTTTAGCTCAAAATGGTTGTGATTTTCGGCTTTTCCAGGTCAAAAAGCATGGGAAACCTTGCAGGGGGGTATAAAAATAGGAAAAATTGTTTTCTGAACAGGTCTATAAAATTGTCTGGTGCAGTGTTTTGATGAATGTCTGGTGCAGAGTATGGGTGAATGCCTGGTGCTGTGTGTTGATGAATGCCTGGTGCTGTGTGTTTTTGAATGCCTGGTGCTGTGTGTTGATGAATGTCTGGTGCAGTGTGTGATGAATGTCTGGTGGGAGTGTGTTTTGATGAATGTCTGGTGTGTGTGTTGATGAATGTCTGGTGCAGGGGTGGTTGAATGAATGCCTGGTGCTGTGTGTTTTTGAATGCCTGGTGCAGTGTGTTGATGAATGCCTGGTGCTGTGTGTTGATGAATGTCTGGTGCTGTGTGTTGATGAATGTCTGGTGCAGTGTGTTGATGAATGTCTGGTGCTGTGTGTTGATGAATGTCTGGTGCAGTGTGTTGATGAATGCCTGGTGCTGTGTGTTGATGAATGTTTTGGTGCAGTGTGTTTGATGAATGTCCTGGTGCAGTGTGTTGATGAATGTCTGGTGCTGTGTGTTGATGAATGCCTGGTGCTGTGTGTTGGTGAATGCCTGGTGCAGTTGGGGCTGATGAATGCCAGGTGCAGTGTATGGGTGAATGTCTGGTGCTGTGTTGATGAATGTCTGGTGCAGTGGTTGATGAATGTCTGGTGCGTGTATGGGTGAATGCCTGGTGCTGTGTGATTATGAATGCCTGGTGCTGTGTGTTGGGGGATGCCTGGTGCTGTGTGTTGATAATGTCTGGTGCTGTGTGTTGATGAATGCCTGGTGCAGTGTATGGGTGAATGCCTGGTGCTGTGTGTAGGTTGATGAATGTCTGGTGCAGTGTGTTTATGAAAGCCTGGTGCTGTGTGTTGATGATGCCTGAAGCTGTGTTGATTTAATGCCTGGTGCTGTGTGTTGATGAATGCCTGCTGCAGTGTGTTGATGAATGCCTAGTGCTGTGTTTTTGATTATGCCTGGTGCAGTGTTTTTGATGAATGTCTGGGGCTGTGTGTTGATGAATGTCTGGTGCTGTGTGTTGATGAATGTCTGGTGCTGTGTGTTTTATGAATGTCCCGGTGCTGTGGAATGATGAATGTCTGGTGCTGTGTGTTGATGAATGTCTGGTGCTGTGTGTTGATGAATGCCTGGTGCAGTGTGTTGATGAATGTCTGTGCAGTGGGGTTGATGAATGACTGGTGCAGTGTATGGGTGAATGTCTGGTGCTGTGTTGATGAATGTCTGGTGCAGTGTATGGTGAATGCCTGGTGCTGTGTGTTGATGAATGCCTGGTGCTGTGTGTTGATGAATGCTTGGTGCTGTGTGTTGTTGAACGTCTGGTGCTGTGTGTTGATGAATGCCTGGTGCTTTTATGGGTGAATGCCTGGTGCTGTGTGTAGGTTGATGAATGTCTGGTGCTGTGTGTTGATGAATGTCTGGTACAGTGTGTTTGATGAAAGTTGGTGCAGTGTGTTGATGAATGTCTGGTGGGAGTGTGTTGATGAATGGGCCCGGTGCTGTGTGTTTTATGAATGTCTGGTGCAGTGTATGGGTGAATGTCTGGTGCTGTGTTGAGAATGTCTGGTGCTGTGTGTTGATGAATGCTTGGTGCTGTGTGTTGATGGACGTCCTGGTGCTGTGTGTTTTATGAATGCCTGGTGCAGTGTATGGGTGAATGCCTGGTGCTGTGTGTAGGTTGATGAATGTCGGTGCAGTAAGTTGATGAATGCCTGGTGCTGTGTGTTGATGAATGTATGGTGAAGTGTGTTGATTTATGTCTGGTGCAGTGTTTTTGATGAATGCCTGGTGCTGTGTGTTGATGAATGTCTGGTGCAGTGGGGTTGATGAAAGTCTGGTGCAGTGTGTTGATGAATGCCTGGTGCTGTGTGTTTTATTGAATGGGCTGGTGCAGTGTGTTGATGATGCCTGGTGCAGTGTATCGGTGAATGCCTGGTGCTGTGTGTTGATGAATGCCTGGTGCTGTGTGTTGATGAATGTTTGATGCAGTGTGTTGATGAATGTCTGGTGCAGTGTGTTAATGAATGTCTGGTGCAGTGTGTTGATGAATGCCTGGTGCTGTGTGTTGATGAATGTCTGGTGCAGTGTGTTGATGAATGTCTGGTGCTGTGTGTTGTTGAATGTCTGGTGCTGTGTGTTGATGAATGCCTGGTGCTGTGTGTTGATGAATGTCTGGTGCAGTGTGTTGATGAATGCCTGGTGCAGTGTATGGGTGAATGTCTGGTGCTGTGTTTTATGAAAGTCTGGTGCAGTGTGTTGATGAATGTCTGGTGCTGTGTTGATGAATGTCTGGTGCAGTGTGTTGATGAATGTCTGGTGCAGTGTATGGGTGAATGCCTGGTCCTGTGTGTTGATGAATGCCTGGTGCTGTGTGTTGATGAATGCCTGGTGCTGTGTGTTGATGAATGTCTGGTGCTGTGTGTTGATGAATGCCTGGTGCAGTGTATGAGTGAATGCCTGGTGCTGTGTGTAGGTTGATGAATGTCTGGTGCAGTGTGTTGATGAATGCCTGGTGCTGTGTGTTGATGAATGCCTGGTGCTGTGGTTGATGAATGCCTGGTGCTGTGTGTTGATGAATGCCTGCTGCAGTGTGTTTTATGAATGCCTAGTGCTGTGTGTTGATGACTGCCTGGTGCAGTGTGTCGATGAATGTCTGGTGCTGTGTGTTGATGAATGTCTGGTGCTGTGTGTTGATGAATGTCTGGTGCTGTTGTTGATGAATGTCTGGTGCTGTTTGTTGATGAATGTCTGGTGCTGTGTGTTGATGAATTCTGGGGCAGTGGTTGATGATGCGGTGCAGTGTGTTGATGATGTCTGGTGCAGTGTGTTGATGAATGCCTGGTGCAGTGTGTTGGAATGTCTGTGCTGTGTTTGATGAATGTCCCGGTGCTGTGTGTTGATGAAAGTCTGGTGCTGTGTGTTGATGAATGTCTGGTTTCGTGTGTTGATGAATGTCTGGTGCAGTGTGTTGATGAATGTCTGGTGCTGTGTGTTGATGAATGTCTGGTGCTGTGTGTTGATGAATGTTGGTTTCTGTGTGTTGATGAATGTCTGGTGCTGTGTGTTGATGAATGTATTGGGGCTGTGTGTTGATGAATGCCTGGTGCTGTGTGTTGATGAATGTCTGGTGCTGTGTGTTGATGAAAGTTCTGGTGCAGTGTATGGGTGAATGCCTGGTGCAGTGTGTTGATGAATGCCTGGTCTGTGTTGTTGATGAATGCCTGGTGCTGTGTGTTGATGAAAGCCTGGTGCTGTGTGGTTGATGAATGTCTGGTGCAGTGTATGGGTGAATGCCTGGTGCTGTGTGTAGTTATGGCCTGATACTGTGTGGGGGGTGAGGAATCCCTGATAGTGTGTGACCCTTTTAAAAAGGAAGTATGAATAGGAAAAGCCTAACCCCTTTGAATTGACACTAAGATAAATATTGCCTTGCAGGGTTCATGGCCGACACAACAGGTGACTATGTTCTGCCGTTCGTGGTGTCGGGTATTTTCATCGTGTTCTGTGGACTCATCCTGAACTTCATTCCCCTTATCAAGCGGTGCCGTGGACAGTATGCATCGTCTACCTCCTCCCCAGTGGGTACCCCACAGGATGGCTCACCCACTGCCACGCCACATAACAGCTTCAAGCAAAAGCCAAAGCAATACAATTGTGATCATCTGTGGGCTTCCTGTAGGGCACCAAGGTAATACTGGTGTTGATGCTGATAAGCCAACCAAAGGATGTGAGGTGAGGAAAGATGGGAAGCCTTGATGGTGATCTTTCTTAAAGCTTTCATTATACTTAGGATTCAAGTAAAACATAGGTGTACAAAATATTGTAATTAGGGTCCCCTCAGATTTTGGGCTCACAGGTGTAAGTAAAGTAATGCATGGAAAGTAAACTGGATTTTGTATACTATGAAGAATTTTTTAATATGCTCAATCCTATTCCATGTGTTGATTTGACATAGTATACATATTTAGAGGTATGTTTCCATTTAGGAGATTAGCTATTATGTAAGATGGAGTTCTTCAATCAGCTGTCTTTTCTTGGCTCAACATTTTATCTCTTGGCTCAACCGTATAATTGTCATAAAGTTATCCAAGCAGAAGAATCTAAGTTTGTGAATTTTGTCTACAGTAGTGAGTTCAAGCGTAGTCTGTGAGTCCTTTACTTTGCCTGCACCAGCCGTGGTTCCCAGCCGTGACCAAGTGTATTCTTCCCTCTTGGCAGAAACAAACTTGTGATTTTAGTTTTATAGTATAAGCTGATTGTTTACTTTTGTTTTGTCTAGATGCCTTCCTAATGTATATTGATAACATTGAATTCAATCAAAAGTTATATTTGTACATGTGGGTATGACAAGTAAATTCCTACAGTACAGCAATTGGAAATTATTTTCTAAAAAGGATAAAGTAAACTCCCTCTTATCCAGCACACGTCAACCCCAAGGGCATCAGATACTGGACCATGTGAGACATGCATCAGTAAAAAAATGGTAATTAGGATCACTTAGCATCATGTGTATGGCCATGTGTGGATCTTATGTGATTGTTATGACATAGTAAAGCTCCTGTATAGACATTGCCTCTAAAATGTTTAATTAATTTCTGATCTAATGATAAAATTATGGTAGGGTGTCAATATTGTCCTTCATTAAACTGTTGTATAATGTCGCTGGCTAAATGCACCATTACTACACAGGTAATGTTTCCTTTAGAAAATGTCTTGATAGTGTGCGCAAAATGAGGACTTAACATGCTCTTCAATGTTGAATGCATCAAAACCACACTGGCACAGCAGAAGTTCATGACGTCAGTGCTTACGTAATTATTGATTTTGCATGCACTAGTAATTCTTAGCTTATTTCAACAATAAATATTCCAGCATAGGTGAAGATGGTTTTTGTGAGTAATGTCACAATTAAGGCTCATCGAAATGGCTGGCACTAAGCTCATGAATGATGGCACTAGGTTAGTACGTTGGAACATTTTTGCACCTATGCTAACATTGTTAAATGCTAAATTTGGATTACCCACTCTATTTGGATAGCTGTCTAGCAGTACCCCAAGAAACTGCCATTATCGTGAGTGTTAACCCTTGATGGGGCAGGAGATTTTTTACCCAAGTATTATTCTGTAAACATCAAATATAAGTACTGCTATGTCATCTTTTGCATTAGTTATGTCTCTGTCATCATGGAGAGGCAGTGTGTCCCTGGTGAAGGGGCTGAAGTCGGCACCCATTATTTTCCTGTGAGCTAAGACTCCAAGCTGTTGGATTTATTTCCCACCCATTTGGAAACCTACAAGAATATTTTATATGGATAGATTAGTTTGAAGCCACTTCTAGTCCTAGTGGTTTAATAATTGACATATATAGCGTATATTTCAGTGTTTATGTAATCCAATAAACAATTAACTACGCAGTATGTAATTAGAAAGACAGCAATTTTTACTTGTATCCATATGTTGCAGCTTTTTGGATTGTGATCAGGTAATGTGAAAATCACAGGTTATCTTGAATTTTGTCTCAGTTTCTTGCGACTTCCTCCATCTTGTAATATTGAAGCTTAATTTACATCAACATGACATATATTTATATAGTTTTTGTAAATAAAATGTTTATTTCTACAAGCTGCATTAGTAATTATGTATTCATTTATCTACCTGTGATGAAATGTTTTTAGTCATGAATTGTCTTTATTTCTGTCTGTGTCTGATTTTTTTCCTCTCTCTCTCTCTGTCTCTGTCTCTCTCTGTCTCTCTCTCTCTCTCTCTCTCTCTCTCTCTCTCTCTCTCTCTCTCTCTCTCTCTCTCTCTCTCTCTCTCTCTCTCTCTCTCTCTCTCTCTCTCTCTCTCTCTCTCTATTTCTTTTTTTCAGTAGTGTCCTTGTTTTGAACGACTTTTGCATAGCAGAATCGGAGAAGCAGGAAGGTGCGTGTGCATATTATTGATGCTTAGGTTGAGTTACTTGCAATTATTTGTAAGTGAACTAGAGTTGGCATAATCATAGATAATGATCAACAGACCCTCTTGCAATATCAAACTATGCATAAATATCACAATGTTTTGAAAGTTTTGTCCTTGTGTAATTTTTTTCACAATAATCATTGTATATAGAATGTAGATCACAATTCAATCAAAGTTTGTATAGGTTACACAATATACGTGTGTGACACATTTTCCAGTCAGTGCTGTTCAGTATGAAGTACAGGACAGAACACACCTTGGAGTACTATGTGATATAATTACTCTCTTTTCCATGCATCCCATTAGAAATACATAGAAATATAGTTTATATTTTCTCAGTACAGTATTAACAAAATCCTCTGAATACAATTAAGATTAATAAGTTTATATAACTTTGATGTAAAAATGTACATAGGAATGTATGCATACATTGTGGGTCCTGGGTGGAAGTGTGGAGCACTGTGGATGCTTTGTTGCTCAGGATTCATTATGGTTGCCAGAAAGGTTCTCAGGCTTTAGCTGAACATCAGGTGTGACCATTCCAGTGCCAATTATTCCCTGGGATGAAAAAGTTTTGATGTTTGAAGTACATTCTACACTTTTGTTTTTGTTGTGATTTTGCTGGAAAACTCCAATAATTGTTTATTTTCTGAGGAACTGTGATGACCTCACCGTGTATATCAAACACTGGAGCAGAACAGACCTGTGATACCATGTGTTGTGTGTGTGGAGGGTGGTGCTGTGGCAGCAGTGCAGGGCTGCGGTGGTGCCAGGAGTGGCAATCACTCTTACGTCAGTGGCACTCTTCACCGTTGCAAGGAAATTATGGAAGGAATTACTGTAAGAAAAGTGTATGCTTGGCCGAATTGGCATAAATTGTTAATGTCTAACCATGCATGGAACCTATTTATATTAATCACCTAAAAGTGTCAAAAATTCTAATTGATATACTGTTATGAAACTAGTAATTGTCATCATAGCAACTTCTATTATATTCCCCAACAGTGAGATAATGAAATAAATGATGTAATAGTGTCACATTGTTTACAAATAGCTGTATGTAACTATAGAACCCAAAGATCTCATTCAATGCAGAAGCAGTTGCTGAACTACACAGAGACTGATGAAGGGTTGAAAGTGCCTCAGACCCTGATTTTCTACCTGTGTGTGGTGCTTTCATAACATCTTTTAGCCTTTTTATCCCTGTATTGAAGGTCCTTAGGCTTTGATAATCCCACAACATTTATTTATGTTATCCACCCCGTTGTCAGGCCCGCTTTCATCGTGGGGGGGCTTCGAGCCCGAGGATTGGGGCCTGACGCCCGGGGACGACCTCCTGGTTGCTTCCTTGGCTTCGGGCCTCTGTCTTCGGTCTGACGAATTTTGCCTGGCCTTTCCTGTCTTCCTCCTTTTTCCCTTCCTTCCCCCTATCTCTCCTCTTGTACCTCCTCCTATCCCCCTTTCCTCCTAAGGTGTAAGAGCCGTGCTGATGGGATATGAGGCTGGCTTCGAGTCAGTCATGAACGGCCTCAGGGTGCCACGGGCACGGTATACCCTTTGTACCTTTGCTCTTTCCCTTCATGGGGGCTTGAGGGGATGACCGGTTATTTCCCCTTCTTTACTCCAGGCTCACCATGGCCAATGATGATAATTTAACTTCTATCGAGGCTTTAGGACCGGCCCCTCTACCAAATGGCCCTACTGATCCCCCTGGTTTACCGACCCCTGCTCCTCTTCTGACTACGGCCCGGAATACTGATATGCCCGTACCCCAAATTCGACCCTCAGAGTCACTTAGTGCTCCTGAGACCTCTAGCCAGATCAAGAATCCATCCTCAGCACCAGGCGACACTACAGCCCACAATCCCACTACCTCTTCCATACCTTCTCCATCCTTGCCTCCCTGCTCTTCCCCTCCAGATCCTTCCTCCTCCCTAACCTTCTTTGTCCTCTTCCTCATCCTGTATAGCTACTCTTGCACCCTACAACCCTTCTCCCTCCGGGAGACCTACAGTCCGCACGGTCCCCGCTTCCTCACGCCCACGCACATCAACTTCTCACCCTCGCCCCTCCTTCGACACTCTTTTTGGTCCTTCCAAATGGGATCGTTTCTTCATCGTCCCCAGCGACGCCCCTCACTCTGCTTGCACCCTAAGTTTACAGAAATGCCTCCAACGACAAGTCGGCATGGTTATATTCCGTACCCGCGCTGATCGGTCCCGCTTGGTGGTAGTTGACACTGAAGCCCAAGCTAATGCACTGTTCGACCTTAAAGACCTGGACGGCAACCCATTATACATCATGCCCGACATAACTCTTAACACCTGCACTGGAACAGTTTCCATCCACCCGCATTCATGCCCAGTCTATGACAAAGAATGGTCCGAATGCGCGGCTCCCCTCCTCGACTTTTGGGCAGACATTTATGATGCCGTTGCAGTTTACTGCTACACCATCCCACCCCGGGGCCGCCGAAGGTACCCTACCAACATTGCCTAAGTCACCTTCAAAAGGCAAACGCTCCCTGACAGCCTTTATGTTGGCGGAGTACACTCGCCAGTTAAACCTTACCGCCCTAACCATCGCCAGTGCCAGACATGCTGGCGTTTTGGCCACCCTGCCAAGCACTGCCGATCCTCTGCCCGCTGCCCTCTTTGTGCTCAACCTGGCCATGCTCGTTCCACATGTCCTGCTACGTCGCCCACATGTGCTCACTGTGGTGGTTCCCACAACGTCTTCTACAGGGGTTGTCCTGTCTACCGCTTCGAATCAGAAGTGGCATCCATCATATTTGAGAAGGGCTTAACTCTGAGGGAAGCCCGCCAAGAAGCTCGCCGCCAAGGCTTTTCGCCTACCCCCGTCTCCCAGCTTATTTCCAATCCCACTTTTCCGGATCCCCCTACTACAACCTCTCATACCCTCTCTTTCCCTGTTCCTCCTCCTCCCGCTCCTCGTCGTTCCTCTGCTCCTCTTGCTGCCCCCTTTCTCTCCATAAATAACCCCTTTGCCGTCCTCAATCCTGATACTCCGACCTCTACCCCTTTCCTCAACGCACATCTCAGCCTACTCTTACCAGACGACCTAAACGTCTTCCCCCTTCCCCCCCCCCCCCCCCCTAGACCTCCCACTACCTCTCCCTCCTCCTTAGCTCCTTACACCCCACTTTCTACGTCTCCTCCTACTAAGAAACCCTGTGCCTCCCAGGTCTCCCGTCCTGACTCTCCAGTTGAGACCATACCTATGATCGAAGAGTACCTCGCTCAGTCTCATGACATGACCCCTCTACCCCCTTCCCAGACCACCTCATCTTCCCCACCTTCTGTCTCAACCCGCATAGTCTCAGCTGAGATCCATCCTCTTCCCTCCCATCTTCCGCCTACCCCTCTTCCTCCTGCCTCCCAACATTCCCCCTGTTCCCCCTCTTCTCCATCATTTTCCCCACTCCACCCTTCTTCCCTTCCCTCTGATCACCCTATGTCCTTTCCCCCATCTTCTACTTCCTCTGCCCGCCCTACTGTTACGTCTGTTCTTAACTTACCCCTCCCTCCTGGCTGTACACTCGCCTCCCTTTTGTCTCAACAACCCCCATCCCTGACCCCTCACCCCCTTGACCCTACTAACTGTCTTTCACCTACTACGTTCGATCCCTCCACCCGATACACCGGACCCTACTGATCCCTCTACTCCTGACCACCCGCCTGATACCCCAGATCCTCCTGACCCCTCTACTACCGCTGCCATTCCAACCCTCATCCACCCGATGACCTCTACACAATGTCTGTTCTCCAATGGAACATTCGCGGCTTCCGCTCCCGCAGGACAAGACCTTCGTCTCCTGATTTCCTTCTATGAACCTCAAGTTATCTGCCTCCAAGAAACTTTCCTTATTCAACCTCCTGTTCCAATTCCCAATTACCATTTTATTCCCTCTTCCCATTCTATTTCTTCCTCCTCTATCCTTGTCCACCAGAGAACGGCTCATATCTCCCCGAATGTCAATACTACTATCCCATGTATTAAGGGTATATATCCAACGTTGCATTACTATTGTTTCCATCTATTTCTCTCCTTCTCATCCTATTGACTTTGATACCTTACACGCCCTTCTCTCCCGCTTACAGCCCCCTTTGCTGGTAGTAGGTGACTTCAACTGCCGCCACTCCCTTTGGGGTGACTCCACCATAAACACCCGTGGCCGATCCCTTGAACGCTTCCTAGCCACCACCGACCTCATTATTCTCAATTCTAATCGCCCCACTCACTTTGATGTGAGGACTCAGTCATTTTCCTGTCTTGACCTCTCTCTTTGCTCTCCTTCCCTCTGCGCTCAGACCTGCATTGGTCGGTCCTCGACCGATACCCTTATAGGGACCTCTTCCCTATCCTACTTTCTCCTACCTCATACGTCCCTCTTCCTAACCCACCACGATGGTGTTTCCGCAGAGCCGACTGGCGCACTTTTGCCTCCCTTTCTGCCCTTCCGCTTCATCCTTCCACTTTTTCTTCCACCTCTGATATGCTCACCTACTTTTCCGTCTCTATTCTAAGTGCCGCCCTTACTGCTATCCCCCGAACCTCTCGTCCTTTTACCTCCAAATGCGTTCCCTGGTGGACTATAGATTGTTCAAAAGCCCACCGATTAAAACGTGCTGCTTGGAGCAGCTACAGCTGCAAACGCGGTACCCCCGGCCAACTTCCAGCTTTTATTTCATTTAAAATAGCCTCTACCCGCCCTAAGCGGACCATTAAACTCTCTGTAATTAATAGTTGGTGCACCTACGTCTCCTCCCTCACAACAGATACCCCCATTTTATCAGTTTGGCGCCGAATCCATAAATTGTCAGGTAAACACCCACCCCCTGTTGCCCCAGCCCTGTGCGTTCGTAATCAAATTATTGCAGAGTCATTCCAAGTAGCAGATGAATTAGGCTCCTTTTTTAGTCTTGTTAGTAGTGGATCCCACCTCTCTCCTCAGTTCACTAAAATCAAAGCTACCAGGGAACGCATTCCTGTCACCTTCTCTATCCTCTTCTGAACACTACAATGCTCCTTTCTCTTCTTCCGAACTAGCCTCCGCTCTTCATTCTTGCCGCAACACATGTGAAGGCCCTGACGGCATTCTACCTAATGCTCAGACACTTTCCTCCTGTTTCTCTCATCTTTTTACTAGCCCTTTTTAACCGGGTTTGGTCCCGTGGGGACTTTCCCCCCCCATGGTGCGAAGCCCTTGTCCTCCCGTTCCTCAAACCCAATAAATCTGGTACTCTCCCCCAAGATTACCGCCCCATTGCCCTTACTAGTTGCCTATGCAAGTTACTGGAACGCATGATCAATCTCCGTCTTATGTGGTTCCTGGAATCCAAAAGCCTTCTCTCCCCTTCTCAATTTGGTTACCGACATGCTCGAAGCACAGCTGACCCCTTAGCCCACTTGGAAACATACATTACCACAGCCTTTGCCCGTCACGAATCAGTCCTTGCTGTTTTTTTTTGATGTAGAGAAAGCTTTTGATACCACCTGGCGACATCATATCCTCCACCAGTTAACCACTTTCGGCATAACTGGAAACATGGGGGTCTTTCTCAAGTCCTTTCTATGTGATCCCTCCTTCAGAGTCAAAGTATCTTCCTCCACTTCCTCGTCCTTCCCACAATATGAAGGTGTCCCCCAAGGAAGTGTCCTCAGCACTTCCTTGTTCCTCATTGCAGTGAATGGACTCTTCTCCACCTTACCACCTGGCGTCCGGTTTTCCCTTTACGTGGATGACCTAGCCGTCTACGCTTCCGGCCCTTCCCCGGAACCCCTCCGCTGTCTCCTCCAATCTGCTATTTCCACTGCTTTTTCCTGGGCTACAGATCATGGCTTTCGTTTCTCTCCCACAAAATCCTTCTCCATCCTTTTCTCTCGCTCTCGTGTACCACTCTCTCCTCCACTTTCTCTATATAACATACATCTCAAGTATTGCTCCTCTGGTAAATTCCTTGGCCTCACTTTCGACTCCCAACTTACCTGGAAGGCACATATCCTATCCCTAAAAGTAAATGCCCTTAAAGTAAATGCACTAAATGTGTCTTGGGGTGCTGACCGCAAGACCCTCCTCCATCTCCACACCGTCTTGGTCCTCTCCACTCTTGACTATGGATGTCATATTTATTCCCCTGCCTCTGCCTCCCTCCTCAACCTCCTGGACCCTGTTCACCACCTAGGCCTCCGTCTGGCTCTAGGTGCCTTTCGTTCCTCCCCTGTTGAGAGCCTCTATGCTGAGTCGGGCCTCCCGTCCCTCTCTCGCCGTCGAGCCCTCCTATCACTTCGGTGCTATGCTCGCCTTCATCAATTTCCTACTTCTAAAATTGCAGTCCCCCAATCTCTCCTCAGTGATCTCCTCCCCTCGTTTGCCGCCGACCTTCCCTGTTCGCATGCGCACCCTTCTCTCCCACTCCTCCTTTCCTACTCTTAATCTTCTCCCTTTCTATGTTCATTCCTTCCCTCCGTGGCTTATACCTTCCCCCATATCTGCTCTTCTGTCCCCACTACCTCTCCCAAGTCTACCATTCCTCCTATTGTCTTACGCTCTCACTTTCTTGAACACCTTTCCACTCATTCCTCTAGCACCCACTTCTACACTGATGGTTCTAAATCCCACTCTGGATCTAGCTTTGCTATCCTCTTCCCCTCTCTTCACTATCAATTCCAACTACCTAACGAATCCAGTGTTCTTACGACGGAATTGTACGCCATCCTCTTCGCCTTAAAAAACACACTTTTCTACCCATCCTGTTCCTTCACTATCTTCACTGATTCCCGCAATTCCCTTTTTCATATACAATCCCTTCGCTCACTTCACCCTCTTGTTCGGGAGATCCAAGACTGGTTATTCCGCCTATCCGTACGCCAAAAAACAATATGCTTCTGCTGGGTACCGAGTCACGTGGGTATCTCGGGCAACGAACGCGTGATTCTTTAGCGACGCTCGGCCACTGTGTCCCAATGTCCCCATTTCTCAAACTTGCCAGCCTCCGACTACTACCCTTCCTTTAAATCTTTCCTTTTCGACCGCTGGCAATCCTCCTAGACCACTTTCTCTGTCAATTAACTTCGCCTGATCAAACCCTCTATATCTCCATGGTCAAATCCTTACCACACTAATAGACGTTGGGAGACTGCTCTCGCACGTTTACGCATAGGCCATACCAACCTCACACACTCCTCCCCAACCCTCTGCACACCCTGTCAAGCTCCTCTCACTGTCCATCATGTCCTAATATCCTGCCCCCATCTTACTCCTGCCCGTTCCAGTTCCTTCCCTCACTTGTCCTCCCTTTCCCGACCTCCTTGTCTTGCGGACATTCTCCCGGAAACCCCCTCCTTCTATCTGGACAATTTAACCTTCCTCCAACAAATCCACATCCTACATCTGATCTAACCATCCTTGCTGTAACGTTCCGTTCTTTCCCCTTCCCTCACCGTTTCGCTATTTTTCTTTAAGCCCTCCCCTTTTTATGCTTTGCCATAGTGCCATATGACCTCTGATGTCTGGCACATTCACCTTTTTGGCATTAAATCAAATCAATCAATTATATCATTAAATTTATGCTATGCCCTCTCAAGCTTATGACACCACCACTGTTTCATCTTATATCCTCCTTATTTTCCTCCTCCTCTTCAAACCACGACCTAAGGCAATCACAATCTTAAATGTAGATGCTCCATTATCCTCCAATCCACAAATGGTTCACCACCCCACATTACCTTGCTGCCTTCCAGCCACCCGCCATGCTTTTCTGGTTAATAGGTCATTAATGGTAAACGGCAATCAAATATGTACTCTGTATTGTCAAGCACAATATATTATATTGAATGGATATGTTACATCCTAATACATAATAGTGTATATACTTTTGAGTAAGTTTGTTGCATCAATAGGTATTTAGACATTCATGGCTCAATTCAGTCTGAATGCTTGTTGTACAGTTATGGCAGGTCACAGTGGCCAAGGGAGTACAAGTTCTACAGTTATAGTCAGACTTTTTTGCAGCTGTCACTGCCTGTCACCTCCTCATGAGACGCCTGTCAGGGTTGCACAGTTGGTAGACGCGTGGGCTTGAATGGAGCATGTCTGCGTTCGATCCCACCCACTGCCGCTTGGGTTCACTTGGCGTGGTGGCAATTTGTATCGTCAATAACCTCGTCGTTGGTAAATACGTGCAAATTGTTTAGATAGGATCAAAGTGTCTTATCCTCATGAGACCTTGCTCACTCTAGGCTGGCGGCTGCTGTGTTCACCATTACTGTATTACATTGATTAGCCTCTAATATAGATATGTAAATACTCTTCAATAACTTTTACCGTGAACATAATCATGGACACTAAATTTCATCATTACTAGTTAAAGTCCTCTGCGCAGGCAATTTTCAGTGAACGTGACATAATTTTATCATAATTTTCATTTATACAATAAGTCTGTCACTGCACTGACACTCCTCAACCATAAAGAGGTAAATATAACACTGAGATACCACTGTGCTCAGAACTTTAATCTGTGTGAATTCTGGCACTCTGACAACCCTTGTTACATACTCTTGCCTGGATGGTTGAACCACCATTCTGAATATACACAAATTTGATTGAATTTTCTTCAATAAGATTTTTTTTGCCTGCAATTAAATTCTAAGGATGTATTCAGTCCTAGCCACCCTAACTGGTGTTACTTCAAATGCTACCAAGGCATAATAAGTCTCTAGGGAAGTAGAAGTCTCACTCTACATACCTCAAATACTATGTTAAGTAAGTCATCGCATTATTCAACTACATACGTACATAACTTCCATACCCTTCCTTTGTGTACATGTAGTAATAACATGTGCAAGGCATTTATTATGGGCAGGTACCTTTATGGTTCCACGTTTTTATCATTATAATGTTCAAAATGCAATAAAATTATTTCCTTCACTAATGTGTAGTAACTGAGAACACTGCAGTATCAAGAACTTATAGCAAAATAGGACCCTTGGGTGTTTATACATGCTGTATTGTCATTAACCTTCTCTCACATATTGGTCAATTTGTCAGCTAGATAGTTAACCAAATACTATACTTTTTATAGCACATTCTATTTTTTTATCACAATTTACACCCCCTCACATATCCAGGCCCGCTGTCACCGTTGGGAGTGGGAGGGAGGGGGGGGTGGCTTCGGGCACGGGGACTGGCCCGACGACCTGGGAGATACCTCCTGGTCGCTTTCTTGGCTTCGGACCTCTGTCATCGGTTTGACTAATTTTGCCTGGCCTTTCCTGTCTTCCTCCATTTTCCCCTCCTTCCTTCTATCTCTCCTCTTCTGCTTCCTCCTATCCCCCTTTCCTCTTAAGGTGTGAGAGCCGTGCTGAAGCCTGATAGGATATGAGGCTGGCTTCGGGACAGTCCTAAACGGCTTCTGGGTGCCACGGGCACGGTATACCCTCGGTGCCATTGCCCTTACCCCTCATGGGGGTTGTGAGGGGCCGACCGTTTATTTCTCCCTCTTTAGCTCAGGTTCACCATGGCCAATGATGATAAACTTAATACAGAGGCTTTAGGGCCAGCCCCTCTTATCAAATGACCCTCCGGATCCCCCTGGTTTACCGATCCCTGCTCCCCTTTTGACTTCGGCCCGGAATACTGATTTGCCCATTCCCCAAACAAGACCCTCAGAGACCCTTAGTACTCCTGGGTCCCCTAGCCAGATCAAGAATCCATCCTGAGCACCAGGCGACAATCCTGCCCACAACCCCGATACTTCTTGTAGGAAAAGTTCTTACGGCTATTAACCAGGGTAGAACAAGAAGTAACGGATTCAAGCTGGAAAAGCGAAGATTTAAAAAATAAATATGGAAAAACTGGTTCACAAATAGGGTGGTACATGATTGGAATGGACGCAGTAGACAGGTAGTTAGTGCGGAGTAATTAATTAGAGAGCTTTAAAGGGAGGCTAGATAAATTCGTGGATGTAGGTAGTGGTAGGTAAAAGGAACTACCACGTGTAGGTCTCACGGCCTCTTGTAGCTGCCTTATTTTCTTATGTTCTTATGTTCTTCCATACCTTCGCCATCCTTACCTCCCTCCTCTTCCTCACCAGATCCTACCTCTACCCTTCCTCTTCCCCAACCTTCTTTTCCATCTTTCTCATCCTGTATAGCTACTCTTGCTCCCTACAGCCCTTCTTCCTCCGGGGTAATGACAGTCCGTACGGTCACCTCTTCCTCACGCCCATGCACATCTACTTCTCTCCCCCCCCTGATCCAAAACTCTCTTGATTCTGCAAAATGGGACTGATATTTCACTATCCCTTTCACCGCCCCCTACTCTGATAACACCCTACGTTTCCTGAGATGCTTCCGACAGCAGATTGGCAAAGTTACATTCCGTACCCGCCCTGACTGGTCCCGTCTGGTAATAGTTGAAACTAAAGGCCTGCCCAGACGAGTGGGCCTGATCGGCGGGCATGCCCGTTACCGGGCACATTTGATGGGCTAACCATCAAACTGCCCGAGCCCCCGTTGAGCGAAATCACCAGGCGGTGCCCGGTGGCTTGAGGAGCTTCAATGCTGCCAGACTAAGTTAACATTGTGTACCCATAGCAGGCTTGCCTCCCACATCCCACGTCGTTGTAACACTGTTCACATCAGGAACTTGCCATGTCTACACAATACTTTCTTCCTCTGGGTGCCATGTTTAATACTGGGTGCAATGTTTATCGTACCGCACTCCACAAGCTACTGGCATCGTCGGGCACGCCCGCCAATTAATCGATTTGGCCGTGTGGACAACATTCCCGGGCATGCCCGGAATAATTTGCCCGCCGACCGCGCTGCCCGCCGGGCACGCCCGCTCGTCTGGAAAGGTCTTTAGACCCAGGCTAATGCAATGATTAACCTTACAGACCTGGACAACAAGCCATTCAACATCACGCCCGACCCCACTCTCAACACTTGCACTGGGACTGTTTCCATCTCCCCGCTCGCGTAACCAGTCGATGACGTCGAATAGTCCATATGGGACCTTTTTTCGGGCATAACAGCCTCTACCACAGGGATGGGGTATACCTTTCGAGGAAAGGGGTTCAGATCTTGTCTGAATCTCTTGAAAGGGAAATAAGTGCTTGCAGACTTTTTAAAGATAGACAGCCAAGGATTCGACACTGGGGTCAGAGGAAAGGAAACCAGTGACACTAGTAATAGTTTTAGAAGGCAGGGAACTAAAGTGATTCGTAAGAAGAGAGAGAGAGAGAGTAAAGGCCTATCCAGACGAGCGGGCCTGATCGGCGGGCATGCCCGTCATCGGGCACATTTGACGGGCAAACCATCGAAATGCCCGATCTCCTGTTGAGCGAAATCACCAGGCAGTGGCCGGTGGCTAGAGGAGCTACGACGCTGCCAAACGCAAGTGAACATGGGGGATCCATAGAAGGCTTGCCTCCCACTTATCACATCGTTGTAACACGGTTCACATCAGGCACTTTTTACACATAACAACAATTATGCTACACAATACTTTCTTTGCAGTAGTACTGGGTACCAGGTGTATCGCACCGCACTCAACAACCTACTGGCATCGTCGGGCACCCCCGCCCATTCATTGACTCTGCCGTGTGGACAACATTCACGGGCATGCCCGGCAGAATTTGTGCGCCGACCGCGCTGCCCGCCGGGCACGCCCGCTGGTCTGGATAGCCCTTAAGGGGCTAGTTACAACTATAGGGAAAATTGACACGAAGAAGAAGAGCAGCTTAAAGGTTTACTATACAAACTGTAGGAGTAATTAAAAGAAGATAGATTTACTGAGAGGAATAACTAGTGTAGAAGATTTTGATATAATAGCATTAACAGAAACATGGTTAGATATGTCAGGCAAGGTATTTAATCCGGAGGTTGAGGTAGCGGGGTATAAGTTATTCCACAAGGACAGGTTAGGCAGGAGAGGTGGAGGAGCTGGGCTTTATGCAAGAGATACATTGCAGTGTTTTTTTAATAATGTTATAAAAACAGATGGTAGCATAGAGTCTATATGGGTGAAGGTTACAGTGGGAGCTGAGAAAATGGTTTTGGGTATAGGTCTCCAAACTTATGTAAAGAGGATTCATTTCCTATGAACCGTTGAAGGGGTTCTCTTGAATATAATATAATGATGAGTAGTGTGGTGTGGCAGGAACATAGGTGAGAGATGTGGTGGTGGGTAGCTGTGGCGAGAGCGGCAGGCTCGGAAGGTGTGGGGTCTGATCTGTGTATTGTCTATGCGTCCTTATAAATATGTGTGTGTGGGTAATGAGTACTCAACTTGTAGATTGAAGACAGAAGATATATTGGTCAGCAGGAGTGGAGTACAGGAGATGTTAGAATATGGGCCAGGCACACGTTGCCCAGCCAGCGGCGAGGAGCGGAAACTGACCTCCAAGATGAGTGAGAGTAATGAGCGCGGACTGACTGAGTGAGTGAGTGAGGTCGCGTGTATAACCCTATATTTATAAGCGGGGTCAAGGGGCGAGCTGCCATACAGAGTGTTGCCATAAATACCCAACCTACGATACAGTACATTACCCCCCCGTCGAAAAGAATACGTGTCCTCACGGATTATAGGGGATATAAAGATATGAACATAACATAGGAGATATATAAGGGGCCATAAGGGGGAAAAATTAAGCTGAATGGCAACACCAAAAATGGATTGAAATAAACCGATAACCAAAAAGGACGCTAAGGAGAACCATTTGACTGGAGTGGTCAAAAACATAAATATGGAGCCTACACCAAGGAGATAACACGAGAAAATCACACTAAATATTGAGATAAACCGTACGAAAGGAGACAATATGAGAAAATCACACAAACCTGGAAATATAAAATCACACCAAAGGAGAATATGTGAATATCACTCAGAAATGGGAAGATAAATAAAATCAAAGTAGATAATATATGTGAAGTTAACCACTCTGCCATGGAGGCGAGGAGGGGACTGAAATAAGCTGAGCAGGAAATACCAGGAAATATTTAATTATCCACAAAAATGCATATAAAGAAATTACATAATATACCAAAAATTACTCAAGGACCAGAAATTTACTCTAATCAGTAATTAACAAAAGTATCAAGGGTCTAAAAAATGTTTATGGGAAACTATGTGGCGCCTTAGTATTTTTTTCTTCATTTAAAAATATACTTCCATGTAATATATGTCATTTCCTATCAGCTCAACCTAAACAATTCAGCAACACTACTAAAAACAAAAATTTGAGACTAACATCGCATTTAAGATACATAAAATAAGATTACATTCCCACAAATTATAAGTTAAAAAGAAACACAAAGTACAAGAAAAAACTGTAAAATTCTAAAATCATCTATAACCTGCATGAAAACAGAAAACAAGGTAATAATACTAAAACTAATACTCAATAAGTTAATGATGCAAAAACGTGGCACAAATATAACATCAAAATTAAGAAAACCAATATAAAAAGAATGTTTTGCTAAAACATTGATAAGTTAAAATCGAAAAAGAGGAACAAAAAGAATGAAACAATGGAGAAATTCATACCAAAATAAGAGAAACGTTGATTTCAACCTTGAAATAGCAATAACATTTCATGCACAGCAGAACAAATCACGTCATAATCATTTCTTTCATTCATTAGATTTTCCAAAGTTGAAATTTGATAAAAAATCACGTAACTGTTGTGATAAGGGGCATTGCTCAAATACATGTTTTTCCGTTTGCACTTCACGGCACTCTCATAACAGTTCCTCGATGGGCAGTCTTCCTCTGCCCCGTCTGTTCCATCGACCATCTTCAATGGCAAGAGTGTGCGCGCTTAAGCGCAGCCGTGTCCAGGAAATACTGGGGGAAGACCAGATTCTACCTGACACAAGTCATTGGGGGTTGTTTTTCGAATCCCTAATAGTCTTTTTAAACACCACATATATAATTTATTGTTACGTATAACGTAAAGCATGATGTGGTGGGGGGAAGGCATGTCTGTGTGTATGTCTGAGTGGCGCGCGGTGGCACCTTGGAGAGGGGGTGTCGCGCGTCGCAAGTGTGTGTGTGTGTGTGAGGGTGGTGGTAGTTGCGACCTTGAACAGAGGGTTGAGAGGCGAGGCTGCTCGGGTGGGTGTGGGGAGGGGTCGGGGCAGGAGGGCGAGAGAGTGGGTGCGGGGTGCCTGCTCTTGGCAATGGCGCTAAGACAAGTAGTCCTTGAGCCAACCGGCCATATTTTGAAGTGAATGCTCCGGCGGGGGGAGTAATTCTCATTATGATTTTCCATTAGGGCAATATCTCAGGTATCAGAAAATGCATGATGGACATCTGAGAACGGTAGCTTAGTGCCCGGATGGACGCCATCTTTGAAACCACCCAGCGCGAAAATGCCCATTTGGTGGGGTACATTGTTGCACGTGTATCTGGACTTCTATACTAGCTATCGATGTGCGGTTGACGACTAAATATACGTCCAATGTGTACCGTCTAAATAAAAAATAATATGAAGCATTTTGTTATAGATTAATTATTATAAAAATCAATTATCGAAAAAAAATCATATATTTTTCAATATTTTATTATTAGACGTACTTTTTTTAGTGAAACAACACTGGTATGATTTTCCAAATTATGCATTTTGCTACACCGTTTATCTGTCTATAAAAATAACTCAACAAGTACAACATATCATCCACCACGAGTTTACAACAAATATATGTAAAGAGGCATAAAATGACTTAGGCCGCCGCTGGCATTATCTATTCTGACGATAACGCAAGTTAGGAATGTCGTACGGAGAGGATTTTAACACCATACGATATCTAATAAGCAGGCGGAAATTGTTACATAGGAAATCTGCACTTTGGTGGCCATCTTGGATTTCAAAATGGCCGCCAATTATATTAATTATTCATTACTAGAGTTTGGAAAGACGTATGGAGCTGATTTTAACACCATACGATGTATATTCCTAATAAGCAAGCGGAGGTATCATTGAACATGTCATGTTTTAGTCAAATAACACCGGTATGATCTTCCAAATTATACATTTTGCTAAACCGTTTATCTGTCTATAAAGATTTTCAGGCAATTTGGCCTGCATTATAATAGAGAACAACATATGCTATACAATATACAGTGCACACAAAGTTAATCATCAGAGTCGCATCAGAGTCATTGGCATCCTGAGCCACGATAGCATCATCCTGCACCATGTTGGAGCATCCCTGCAGCTTACACACAACAGTGCACTTCAAACCATTCAGTATGCAGGAGCAATCTGACGGTCGACACGTCCTTCTGCATGCAGAATGAGATTCAGACGACATCTGGATGTAGCCCGCACCATCATTCGAAGCATCGATGCATTCCGACCGAGCTATTTCACT
>JACEEZ010024581.1:413811-426311 GCA_016584305.1 Chionoecetes opilio
TCCTTATCTCACTTAACTATTTCTTCCTTTCCTGTATTTTTTTCTGATCTCACTTATTTCTTCTCCCGTCAGTTATTTTTCTTATCTCTTGACTTCTTGATCTCTTTTCTGTCTTGTCTTTTCTTTGTACCATTTTCCCATTCATCATTTTCTTCATTTTATATTCCTTCGCTTTGCCTTCGCTTCAAAAAAAAAAAAAATTCCCTTTCATTTTCTTCCCTCCCGAACTCTCTCTCACCCATCTTGTTTATGCCGTTTTTTTCCATACTTTTTGCCTTTCTATTTTCTTTCTTTCTCATCCTTTACTTTTACTTCATTTTCTTTTTCTTCATCCTCCTATTATATGCGTTCTTTCTTCGCTCCCTATAGTTCCTTATTTACTCCAACTTTCCTTTTCTTCTTCTCTGTCATTATATCTTGCCCCTTCCTACCTCCCCTAATTAAAAAACTTGCATTCCTCCTTCCCTGACTACCTGCAATGCTATCACTCTGATGTGTGTTATCAAAGACTCCTAAGTTAGTGTGTGTGTACGCCTGGATTGGTCGCAGTAAGCAACACGTAGCCAATAATAAAAAAAATCGAGGGTTGCTCTTCTGTACGAACCTAATCATGTCATTTTCGTAGATGTTTTCAGGCGTAAAAAAAAAGGAAAGCATAAAAAGTAAAAAAATGTTAGGAAGAGTACTGTATGTGTATGAGAGAGAGAGAGAGAGAGAGAGAGAGAGAGAGAGAGAGAGAGAGAGAGAGAGAGAGAGAGAGAGAGAGAGAGAGAGAGAGAGAGAGAGAGAGAGAGAGAGAGAGAGAGAGAGAGAGAGAGAGAGAGAGAGAGAGAGAGAGAGAGAGAGAGATGAGGGAGAGAGAGAGAGAGAGAGAGAGAGAAAATCAGAATCAGAATCAGAATCAGAATGCTTTATTCCATTAATGTACAATGGCTTTTCTCTTACTTACTAAAAAATAACATATACATGGTGAAATATAGTTACATGGAAGAATGTAGATTACTTACATAATAAGACATAATACATATATGTATATACATAATAAAGCATAGTGTATAAATAATTATGATATTTGAAAATTCTTAGCAAAGGCCACCTTGAAGAGCGTAAGTAGTTAAGGCTTTTTTGAAACTCGTGATTGACGGGAGTTCTTTTATATTAGAAGGGAGCTTGTTCCATGCTCTCGGTCCACTTACTAATAAAGAACGGGCACCATTGTCTGTGTTAACTCTTGGGACAAATAGGTTTCGATTTTGTCTTGTTATGCAGTCATTTATCTGTGTTACAAATGGTAAGTTCAATAGCCACTCAGGATAATACTTATGGGTCACTTTATACACCATCATGCATTGATCAAATTTCACTTTTCTTTCATCTTTATCCACTTAAGTTCTTGTATCACAGGAGTCGCACGGTCGCGTCTTTTGTAACCTCCAGCAGCCACTTTGGCAGCGAAGTTTTGCAGTTTTTGTACTTGCTGCATGAGGGTTTCATTGGTGTTGCCCCATATCTTGAGTCCGTAATTAATTAGACTTAACACTAGTGTATGTATAACAATCACTCTGGTGTCCTTGTCAAATAAGTCTTTCACTCTATTTATGAACATTAATACTCCTGTTACTTTCTTAGTGAGTTGGTGTATGTGTGTGTCGAAGGTCATGTATCTGTCAAAGTAAACACCCAATATTTTGACATGCTTGGTTATTGTTATATTATTACCGTTTTAAAGTGATGGTCATATCGTCTGGAATGTTCGATAACAATTGCCGTGTTCCAATAAATATAAATTGAGTCTTTTTAGAATTTAACATAAGACCACTTTTTAGGAAGTAAGTCTTGGCATTCGACAGCGTTACTTTAGCTCTGGTGATTAGTTGGTCTACGTTATTGATATTGCCACTGTGGATAAACTGTGTATCGTCTGCATACTGAACTAAAACACAATCGTTTACGTACCCCGAGATATCATTAACAAATACAGAAAAAAGAATAGGGCCAAGGATAGAGCCTTGTGGGACTCCATAGGTTACTATAGATTTGGATGATATGTTATTGTTTAGTCGGACTGATTGGGTTCTATTAGACAGATAATCTTGGATCCAGAAAGGGTCAATACGTAACTTAAGGCATCTCTGCAGTAGAATGTCGTGATTAACGCCGTCGAATGCCTTTGACAAGTCACACAAAGTTATCATAGTTATTCTCTTATTATCTAGGTTACTATATACATGGTTGGATATTACTGTGAGAGCAGATTCAGTGGATAATTTTGGCCTGAATCCATGTTGAGTGTCGGAAAGTAAATCATTCTCTTCTAGGTGGTCGGAAAGTTGTTTAGCTACAATTTTTTCTAAAACCTTTGATAATAATACAGGAAGGAGAGATATAGGTCTGTAATTAGAGCTCACATTACTATCCCCTCCTTTAAAGATAGGGACAACAACAGCATGTTTCCAGGGATTGGGAAATTTACCTGTAGCGATTGAGGTGTTGAATATACAAGTTAGGTAAAAAGCCGTGATTAAGAGGCTGTCTTTTATAAAACTTAGGGAAATGCCATCGCTACCTACAGATTTGGTCTCCTTTAGTTTGGATATTGTGATAATTACAGTATCAACATCAACTGGTTTAGGCCTGAAGAAATTATTTGTGACCGCATTATCATTATCTGGGTTAGTATCATTGTTAGTAAAATAATTTTTGCACTTCTCAAAAGTTTTTCTTCCTACGTTAGCAAAAAAGTTGTTAAATTCCTCCGCCTTGTCATTAACATCATCGTTAGTGATTATGTTGTGTGATTTATTGTTAGGTACGATACCTCTGATATTATTCCACATCTGTGCTGAGTTACCTTTACTTTGATGGAACTTATTGTGGTAGTATGTCTTTTTTGCCTCATGAAGCTTGTCCTTAACGCGTTTCTTTTCTTCTGTATATTTGTTGTAAAGTTGTACGTTGTGTCTATCTAATTTCAACTTGCCTTGTAAACTATCTCTGAAATTCATGTTATCTTTCATTTCCTTGTTAATCCAAGGAGCAGGTGGTCTATTTACATATGTAGTTACCATTGGAGCAACTTGGTCTAGACATGAAATGAATACTGTGTTGAATATTTTTACCTGCTCATCAATGTCATCAGTTAATGTAATATTGTTCAAGTAGTATGAGGTATTTAGCAATGCGTCACAAAAGTTATTTTTGTTGGACACAGGCAATGGTGGTTTCTCGGTCCCCCGCTGCCGGGCCAGCAGTGGAAGGGAGGCTGCGGTTTGGTGGCGTTCCTCTCCCACTCCAGGAAGCCGTCAAGGTTCTGGGAGTAGAGGTGGACCGAGAGCTAAGGTTTGACGGCCACATCAAACACATTGCAAAAAAGGCCTCTCACAGGGTCTCTGCCCTGCGAAGGGTAGCCAGATTCCTCGACAGGGGAGGGAAGCTCTTGCTCTATAAGGCCCAGATACGGCCTTACTTAGAGTACGCCGCCCTCTCCTGGATGTCGTGTGCAGCCTCGCACACTCGGAGGCTGGACAGCATCCAGCGTCGAGCCCTGCGACTGCTGGATGCTGCAGACCCCCCAGACCCCCCAGCCCTATTCGAGCCGGTGAGTCCTCTCGACTCACTGGAACACGGCAGGGATGTCACGGCGCTTGTGGTATTCCACAAGGCACAGGTGCAGGGAGTGCCACACCTGGCTGGGTTACGACAGCCTCCGAGAGTCGCCACGCAAAGCACGAGAACGGTGCTTACCAGTGGTGATGCAGTGGAGGTGCCGCGTTCCCGTGCCAGCCAGCACCAACGCACCTTTGTGGGCCGCGTCTCCAGGATGTGGAACATTTTCACGGCCGCTGTCCCTCACATCCAGGAGATGAACACGCAAAGTGTAAAGTTGGCGGCCAATCGGTGGAGACTGTTGAAGCCCACCCCGCTGAGGCTAGTGATACTGTGACACTAGTGACAGCAACAGTGCCTCAACAAACACTTTAGTGATGCATAAATGTATATAATGTTAGTTTTTAGGTCTTTATATTTATGTGTAAATTGCCCTTAAGATAGGTAGCACACGACAGTGCACCTTTGGGCTTTAGTTATATGTATGTTTAACCATGTATGTATATGTATGTATGTATGTAACATGTATGTTTATGTATGCCAGGACATCCCCAAACAGGGCTCCCAGGGTTCCTCCTCACAACACCACACACTAGACCTGTTCAGAAAACAATTTTTTCCTATTTTTATACCCTCCTGCACGGTTTCCAATGCTTTTTTGACCTGGAAAAGTCGAAAATTACAACCATTATAAGCCAAAATGTATAGACATAGACAATAGAGTTTTCTGCCACTTGAAAATTAGTTTTTAGAGTCTTAGTCACACATTTTTTGATGTCAAGATTGTAATATTTATGAAATTTATATGAAATTTTCAGAAAATTTTGCTTTTTTTCTGGATATGATGTGTCTTTTTTTCTTGAATGTTTACTTGGAATGTTTTTTCAGAAATAATATTAAAAATGCTTCAATTTGATACCCAATTTGTTGTTCTATCCCAATTGTAACAAAAGTCTCAGGTGAAAAAAAGTCTGGCGGAAGGCAAAATTAGGCGCTTTTCTACTATCGCGGGCTTAATATCTTGAGGTCCAATGAGGCAAAGGTTCCTGACATTTTAGCTCAAAATGGTTGTGATTTTCGGCTTTTTCAGGTCAAAAAGCATGGGAAACCTTGCAGGGGGGTATAAAAATAGGAAAAAATTGTTTTCTGAACAGGTCTAGAGTGCCTGTAGCACTTGGCTGCTAAATTAATAGTTTTGGTGTTATAATATCCTTACATAGACAAAAATATATTTCCTGGCAGATAAACTTGGCGTAATAGCACTAGTGGCCTGAAGAAGAGTCTTCGGCAGGGGCAAAAAATAAACTACCTGCAGTTAGAAATAGACTTCGAGTTAGTAGAGGAGATAATCTGAGGTGCAGTAAGGTTATTTTATGTTACAAACGGAGGTACTCGGAGGTGATTACAGTTATCCCTCAATTCAAGAGTTAATTCCTCAAACAAAAGGTTAACTTCCCTGTACTGTCATTTCCTGCTTCCTCAGAGACTAGGAGTACATCTGCTATACTATACATGCTAGCAAATAATTCACTCACATTCTAACTTTTGTTTAAGAGTCAATAAATTCATAAGTAAAACTTTAATTAAGTTAACTATTATCTCCCATCTGGCTTTTAAAGCAATTCAAGAAGGAGAATTGAATATATATATTACATATAAGGGAAGCTAACAAATTATTAGGAATTACAAAAATTATGAAATATTAGCGGTAAGCATATTTAAAACATCTATAGAAAACTAACTAACAAATTAAATACTTGAAATTCTTTCACATGGCTATTTAAGCAAAAACAAATGTGAAAATACATATCTCACCACTAAGTGTTATTTATGTAAACGAGTGGCGTTTTTAAAGTATGTCTCTTGTAAGGTCAGCTAGATGTTGTATACTCACTAACATTGTGTGAATTCAGCAAAGGCAAGTCTATCCGTACTGCTGAATCAGAAGGGCTTCCTCCAAGGGATGCCAATGCAGAATCCAGATCAGGAAGAGTGGGGGGAAGCAGGTGTCGGCTGGAGCGTTGTGATGACCTTGTAAGAAGTCGGGGCCTCTTCCGTACACACGATAACAGCTCCCGTCCTGTGTTCTCTTGATAACCTGTTCTTCCACGCGTCCTCGTCCTTGTCCTCGCGGAGATACGCGTCCTTGTCCTCGCGGTGTATACTGGGGAGTTATTAATTGATAACTCTGTTTGTTGTGGTTTGAGTAATGATATGAAATAGATCTTTAAGAGGAGATGCTGAATCGTGGAAAAATCACGAAGGCCAGGCCTGTCTGACACAGCTTTAAATTTTTTTGTCTTTCTCTGTGTCTCTGTCTACGTTCACCGACTCAATGTTGTTCCACAATCTATCGCTCACCTCACGTGTATTAATTAGTATGTACTCGTCCAGTTATTCACTTAAGGCACGTAACTTATATTACAATTTTATGTTGCCACATACCACCGTTGTCGTCTTTTTTTATGTTACGACATTACCATTATGTGTTGTAACGCAACACTATGCGTGATGTAATGTTATCTCATTCCACCGCTAATGCACCAATTATGTTACCCTTCTTAGTATGGTTATTTTACGGATAACGGGTTCACTCCATGTTGATACTGGTTGACTAACCTGTAAGGGGTGATTGCCGGATGATGCCCTCTTGACGGGCTGGTAACTTGCTTCGTTGCCCAGAGGTACACATCAAATAAAGTGGTATGTATGGGCTAAACGTGGTCGAGCGGTTCTTACGTAATTTATAAGTATTCTTTAGTGCCAAAGGATTCGAGTAAGACAATATACTACAAAAGATATATATTATATATATATGTACACTTGTGAGGGTTTATACAATAATAATGTCACGCAGTTCGTTAAGTAACGACCAATGAAACTAATGTCTAGGAGACAGAGCCGGGAACAGTTAATGACGTGACAAGGTACTCCACACCCCCAGGTGTAGGGTACACACAGACACCTAGGAAGGTGTGTCGTGAGTAGGAGCGCAAGGTAACACGTCTCCTGGTGATCTCTGTGTTCTGTCTGTCCCCTCTCCGGCCAGTTGCAGCATATAAGGAAAGGAGGCCGGAAGTGGCAGGTTCCGGTGGACATGTCTCTCAGGCCTGTTGCACTCTCGTCAGCGTCATCATCCTTGGGCAGAGCGCTGAGATGACGCACACACACAACTTGTGTGTGTAGTCTGGAACCAGGGCGAGGTGTCTACCTCAGGAAAAGGTGTCAGCACTCAGCATCCGCTAGGCGCCAGTACAAGACACTCAGACACTCGGACATCCTGTCTTAGTATCGATTAACACATATATATTATATATAACCAGTACGCTAATAAGACCTCCTCCAGTTCAAGGGACTTCGGCACATGCCAATGGAACTCAACGTGAACAGACTGGATGATGGCGATGGCGTAGAAGCTACCTTGAGGACACACAGGTGCTCAGTGGCACAAGAAATGTCGTTTAAAGTTTAACAAAAAATGTTTGACCAGCAGAGCAGAGCAGATCAGCTTCAGGACAGCAATCTAGTACCGGTACTCCAACCGTGCACACACGATCAGCAGCTGCCCACAGGCTTCCACAGTCAACCGAGCCTATCTGTTTCTTCTGCAATAAGCCAGCTGGCACTGCAGACTTGCACGAAGCAGCTACAAAGGAAATTGACAAGAACGTTCGGAGATGTGCCACTGAATTGGGGGACACTGAACTGCTGGCCAAGCTGTCTGCAGGAGACATGATTACCATCGAGGCAAAATACCATCGCAACTGTCTCCGTGCATTATACAACAAAATCAGACCAGCCGCACTCAAGGACGAGGATGCGGATCGTCTGCATGGCATAGCCTTTGCTGAGCTGGTGGTATTCATGGAGGACATGTATGCAGATGAGGACAATGCCCTGTATTTAAACTCTCAGACGTGCTAACCTCTACAAGACGAGACTGGAGGAGCTGGGTGCCACGGTAACCAACAGAATACACACAACCAGACTGAAGGACAGACTTCTTTCTGTGCTTCCTGATCTGAGAGCCCATTCTCAGGGCCGAGACACACTTCTCTTGTTTGAGAAAGATATAGGTCCCGCCCTGAAGAAGGCCTGTGATCATGACAGTGATGCCATGCACCTAGTAAGAGCAGCACAGGTAGTACGTAAATAAATGTTTCAGACCAGGTTCAACTTTGACGGTGCGTGCGTTCCACGCTGACTGCCAGAAAGATTCTGTGACACCATCCCTCCTTGCTCTGGTAAACATGATCCTCGATGGGGCGAACATCAAGCAGCAGACTAAGTTGGCCAACACAAGCACCACAACTGCTGCTCTTACAGTATCGAAGCTACTGGTGTTCAACAGTGTAAAGCATGCACGCAGTGTGGAGTCAACCTCAGTGCGCCACAGCCGCGAGAGAGAAACCCCACTCCCACTCTACTTGTCTCTCAAGATTCACGCTGTGACCAGGAGCAGAGGTCTGATTGACACACTGTTCAGCCTAGGGATGTGTGTGTCATATGATAGATTACTACAGCTCACAGCAGACATTGCCAATGGTGTCTGCCAGCGCTTCAAATGGAAGAAGCTGTTTGCCCACCCAAGCTGCGCAAGGGACTGTTCACTACCGGGGCTGTCGATAATATTGACCATAACCCCAGCTCTGCGACAGCCAAGGATTTTTTTCATGGCACAGGTATCTCCCTAATGCAATATCCATCACACACGAATGGCGGACCGACCGTCCTCGTTGTGCTGATGTAAGACCGCACCAGTGACACCATGGAAGTGAACGATGCTAGGAAACAGCTCTTCGCACACAAGTCTAGGGCTCTAGAAAACATTCCCCCAACGCAGGCAGCACTCCAGCAGCACATCAAGCGTGCACATCTCCAGGGCAACTGCTGGAACCAAACTCTGGTCCTGAATCCAGAGTTACCAATCCCATCTGACTGGGGCTGGACAAAGGAGGCCTCTGGGTGGCAGCCTCTTTGGACGACACTGCCAGAGGTATCAAAATCTTGCCACGAACTGATCCACTGCGGCTGCAAGAAGGGATGTACCGGCCGCTGCAAGTGCACCAAGGCTGCACTCAAGTGCACTGCATTATGTGCATGTTCGGGAGACTGTTAGGTGCAATCAGACACCTTTATATTTATGCGTCTATATGGATAATGTGTGTGTATTACATGTACCGGTATGTACTATGCATGTGTCTGAGGTAACTGACCTCACTGTACTTTAAGCTTATAGACTATGTTCAGTGCACATTGAAAATTAAGGTTGCACAGATGATCTTACAACACGATTTCATGCAAGCTGTTCTGGACACCACAATAACCTAAATGTGTAATTCAATAAATTTGTTTTCTGAGGTCACTGACCTCATTTAAAGCACTTGTTCAGTCATGGTTGCATCCTGTAATTATGTATAAATAGGCTCTCCAGAAGATAAAGGGACCAACACATGGCAATATACCTTTTTAATGATTCCCAAAACAGACAAACTGCACCAGAATCGTGAAAAAATGACAATTTCAATGTAATTGAAGTCATTGACCTCTCACTATCCTCAGAGGTCAAATCTGACTTACCTCCCGATCTGAAAATGAACTTTATGGTATGTACTAACACTGGTAAAAATTTCATGCTTTGGTCATAATTTGCACAATTATTATGATTATCTGCTGCACTATATGTTCATTCCTTCCCTCCGTGGCTTATACCTTCCCCCATATCTGCTCTTCCGTCCCCACTACCTCTCCCAAGTCTGCCACTCCTTCTATCGTCTTACGGTCTCACTTTCTTGAACACCTTTCCACTCATTCCTCTAGCACCCACGTCTACACTGACGGTTCTAAATCCCACTCTGGATCTAGCTTTGCTACCCTCTTCCCTTCTCTTCACTACCAATTCAAACTACCTAACGAATCCAGTGTTCTTACGACGGAACTATACGCCATCCTCTTCACTTTAAAAAGCCTACTTTTCTTCCCTTCCTTTTCCTTCACTATCTTCACTGATTCCCGCAATTCCCTTTCTCTTATACAATCCATTCACTCACCTCATCCTCTTGTTCGGGAGATCCAAGACTGGTTATTCCGTCTATCCGTACGCCACAAAACAATATGCTTCTGCTAGGTGCCGAGTCACGTGGGTATCTCGGACAACGAACGCGTTGATTCTTTAGCGCGTTCGGCCACTGTGTCCCCGTTTCTCAAATTTACCAGCCTCCGACTACTACCCTTCCTTTAATTCTTTCCTTTTCGACCGTTTGCAGTCCTCCTGGACAAATTTTTCTAGCAAAAAGCTTCGCCTAATCAAACTCTCCATATCTCCGTGGTCGGATCCTTACCACAATAATAGACGTTGGGAGAATGCTCTCGCACGCTTACGCATAGGCCATACCAACCTCACACATTCCTATCTCATGTCGCGCTCTTCCCTGACACTCTGCCCACCCTGTCAAGCTCCTCTCACTGTCAAACATCTCCTACTATCCTGCCCCTATCTTACTACTGCCCGTTCCAGTTCTTTTCCTCATTTGTCCCCCGACCTCCTTGTCTTGCGGACATTCTCCCGGAATCCCCCTCCTTCTCCCTGAATAATTTAATCTCCTTCCTCCAACAAATCCACATCCTTCATCTGATCTAACCATCCTGCTGTAACTTTCCATTCCTATCCTCATCCCTCACCGTTTCACACTTTCTCTATAACTCTTCCCCTTTTTTATGCTTTGCCATAGTGCCATATGACCTCTGCTATCTGGCACATTTTCCCCTTTTTGGCATTAAATCAATCAATCAATCTAACCCCTACAACAGCCATCGGAAATGAAAAATAACACAAGGGGGGTCTATTGGTTGAAACTGCATATTTACCGAGGAAAGAAACTCTTACATATCAATAGGAATTTATTACGCAAGTGTACCTGACATTGATTCGCATACTCATGTAAAAATCAGGCTTGCTTCATAACGTTATTCAAGAACATTATCGATATTTTATTCAACACTCAACTTTTCACTCATGGAACACTCTCACGCAGCTTTATGCAGACAGACTCCTTGCGGGCGAGTGTTTGGTTGGCGTGTTTTGTGCATTATTTGGGGAGGTGTTGCTGGTGTGTGTGTTGCGTGCCAGGACCAGGGTGACACCCCTCCCTGGGTGTTGTGCGTGCCATTGCCTTGTTATTGATTTGAGAGAGAGAGAGAGAGAGAGAGAGAGAGAGAGAGAGAGAGAGAGAGAGAGAGAGAGAGAGAGAGAGAGAGAGAGAGAGAGAGAGAGAGAGAGAGAGAGAGAGAGAGAGAGAGAGAGAGAGAGAGAGAGAGAGAGAGAGAGAGAGAGAGAGAGAGAGAGAGGAGAGAGAGAGAGAGAGAGAGATGATAACTGATGAAACAGTAACCAGAATAGCATTAGTGATGATAATGCTAATAATGATGATAATGCTAATGTATATTATTATCATTTCTATTATCATGATAAGTATACTCCCTTCATCATTATCATCATAATGTGTATAGTGCTTTGCAGTCCTTTCCTCAAACAGTTTGGTGAAATATTTCAAATACGATAAAGGAATAAATACACAAATAAAAAGGGGAGGCGGTAGCACAGTGGTTAGCGTTACCGAGTGGCGTTCTCGGTGACCCGAGTTCGATCCTGAGTGAGAACCATAAATCCACTTAAAATCTTTCTGCAACGTCGAGTGGCCTAAGAACACCCACATGCTGCCCATTAACTCTACCTTCGATTGCGGGTGCATCAGAGGACACAGAGGGGCGGCATGAACCTCTAATCACAGGCGCCACTATAAAAATCCTGTCTGTGCCACCACGGGCGAGGGCCAACCATCACAGCCCTTAAGTAAACACCCTCAGGGCCTACCATCCCACTCATGGAGATCACTGCCTACAGGCGTTATAGGCATAGATGTAAAAAAAAAAAATATATATATATAAATGGATAAACAGAAAACGTAAGTGACATATTTTATGTATGTTTCTCTCTCTCTCTCTCTCTCTCTCTCTCTCTCTCTCTCTCTCTCTCTTACTTGATCCCTCTCTCTCTCCCTCTCTCCGTCTCTCTCTCTTACTCGTCCCCTCTCTCTCTCTCTCTCTCTCTCTCCACCCTCCGATACAGAAGTTGACCAGCATCTTCGTTCCTTTCCAGACTTTATTGCAAAACTCGGGAGTGTCTGACTTTGCGTTTCTTTTTCTGTTTATTTTCATTTCAGTCTGTTTGTGAGTATGTGTTCGGTATTCATGTGTGTGTTCTGTGTTTCTTTGGTGTGTGTGTGTGTGTGTGTGCCTCTCTTTCTCTTTCTCTCTCTCTCTCTCTCTCTCTGCCAATACCACTACCACTAATGATACCATTACCACCACAGCACCTAACACCAGTACCACCACCACCACCACCACCCATACCACTGAAATCATAACCATTACCATAATTGCTACTATTACAACTGTAATCAAGAACAATCACCAACAGCCCCGAAAGAGGAGGAGAACTCAATAGGTTATTATAGCCACTTAATACCCCTCCGCCTCCTCTTCCTCCTTCTCCTTCTCCCCCCTTAATACCCTATCCCCAAATTCTTTTGTAATCTAATTAATACCCCTCGTAACTATTCACCCCCCGCCCCTCTTACCCCCTATGTCTCTCCCTGCTTACTACCTCTTAATGCCCTCCTCCACTACCACTCCCTACTCGTTCCCCTCTCCTACCCCTTATCCTTCCCATGTCAAGCCTTTTAGTCCAGATAATTCCCTGGAATGAAGAATGGACCTCAAAGTTTGATGGGAAAGGTGGAGGGTTTGTGTGTGTCGATCCTCTTCTGAGCCCTCCCCCCTCCTCTCTCTCTCTCTCTCTCTCTCTCTCTCTCTCCTCTCTCCTCTCCTCTCTC
>JACEEZ010024581.1:431311-573811 GCA_016584305.1 Chionoecetes opilio
GTTGAAGCAAAATAAGCAAGAAAAAATGTTTATACACTCTTTTACTTTCCTTCAATTATCTTAATATTAGTGTAATCTTAGTGTAATTTTTTTATGCTCATGATATGCAGCAATGTATTATGAACACGATGGTAGGCTCAGCTTTCATAAATATCATCTGGTAGTTTGGTAATATCGGGTAGGAGTACAACATTTCAATGCACTGAAAACCTAAAAGTCCGCCTACTCTTGTGATAGTCAGTCATGACTTTATTTTTTACCCTATTGAGTTATGAATGGCGTGTTGTTGTTGAACAATCACTGCCTGATTCACTGATGCAAACAAAATAGGCCTATCTTGTGTAAGAGATGAGTAAAGCCAAGAAATATGAATATTTTTCTAAGGCAAGGCAAGGGTTTTGGGTTGCGGCGAGGCAAGTACCACCACCATCACCACCCAGCTCGAGTCTATCAGCCAATCAGCGACGTCCTTACAAACTCGTCTAGGCAGCGAGCAGCTACCAAGAATCCAGCTTAAGTGAATAGACTATAGTGGGGTGCCTCAGGGCTCGGTCTTGGGTCCTACTCTTTTTCTGATATATATCAACGATCTGGACTGCGGACTTGTATCTAAAATATCGAAATTTGCAGATGACACCAAATTAGGCGGTAAAGCATATACTAGAGAAAACTGCGAACTCATACAAAGTGATCTCGACAAACTATCAGGTTGGAGTGATAAATGGCTATTAAAATTCAATTCCGATAAATGTAAAGTAATGCATATAGGCAACGATAACCTCAAATATAACTATCAAATGCAAAATAAATCGTTAACTGAAGTACAGCAGGAAAAGTATTTAGGTTTCATCATCAGTAATGATCTGAAAACCAGTCCGCATTGCCTAGCTGCCAGTAAAAAGGCAAATATGATGTTGGGCTTTATTAAACGCAACTTTGAACATAAAACTCCGAAAGTAATGACACAATTATACACGTCCTTGGTTAGGCCGCACTTGGAATATGCCGTTCAATTCTGGTCGCCCTGTTTCGTAAAAGATCAAGCCAAATTGGAATCAGTGCAAAGAAGAGCAACCAAACAAATTCCATCTCTGCGAAATTCATCTTATGAAGAGAGACTGCGGAAACTTAATGTTTTCCTTAAAGGATCGAAGAATCCGTGGGGACTTGATAGAAACCTTTAAGATCCTAAAAGGACCTTTCGCTAACTCGTTTTCTATGCGTCAAATCAAAATTTTCCCATAAGACGACCCCTATTTTTTTTACTTGTTTTTTACTATGTACCAAGTTTCAAAGATGTAGGTTTAATAATAAAGAAAAAAAAAATTTGGGGGAGTCGATCCCCTTAACATTTTATAGCTTTGGCGGCCATATTCTTTGACGTCACATTTGGACCCTTTGTGGTAACCATATTTTGGTAAACTTTTAGTATGTTTTTCCCTACATGTAATACTACCAAAAAAAACAATAAAACGCTTTCTTGGAATTTGTTCAGGGTAAAGGTTTTTTTTTTCGTATTTTGACTGGACTAATACGTTGAAACACGTCTGCCAGCCAACCCTCGCATGGCTTGACTCTTCTATCTGTGTGTGTGTGTGTGTGTGTCTTGTCGTCATGGGTTCTCGAGGGGCGCGGGAACCAGGATTTGTTTTCATGGCATTCCAGAGCCGTCCCGGGGAGATTACAGGGGATTTATGGCCCCACTAACACTGGGAATAAATCACTGGCTGCCTCTTAGTATTAATCCCTATCAATAATCCGCTGCAACCCTATAGGAATAAATCGCTGGTGTAGAGGCTATCTCTTATTATTAATCCCTGTAATCCCGCCGCAACCCTATAGGAATAAATCGCTGGTGTATAGGCTATCTCTTATTATTAATCCTTGTATCGGTAATACCTGTTATCCCGCCGCAACCCTGGGAATAAATCGCTGGCTACCTCTCATTAGTAATCCCTATATTAGTAATCCCTGCAATAATCGGTGTATAGGCTACCACTTATTAATCCCTTTTTTAATGCAATGAAAAGGCGTGGATTTAGAGAGAGAGAGAGAGAGAGATAATCGCCCCTCTATATTACATTGTACACGCTAATAACTGTTTCTTGATGAGGTTTGGCGCTGGTAAATTGGTGGTTGAGTGAGGCTGGGTAAGGCAGGCTGGGTAAGGCAGGCTGGGGAGGCAGGCTGGGTAAGGCAGGCTGGGTAAGGCAGGCTGGGGGAGGCAGGCTGGGGAAGGCAGGCTGGGGGAGGCAGGGCTGGGGGAGGCAGGCTGGGTAAGGCAGGCTGGGGGAGGCAGGCTGGGGCAGGCAGGCTGGGGCGGGGTGATGATGGTGTATGGTGGGGATCGGCGCCCCCTCTATTCCCCTCCCCTTTCCCCTCTCCCCATGGACTTGTAGTGGGGAGGGGGTAGATGGGGAGATTTTACCCTCTTGTGTGTGTATCAGCTTGCTATCCTCCCCCCCCCTCTCTCTCTCTCTCTCTCTCCTCTCTCTCTCTCTCTCTCTCTCTCTCTCTCTCTCTCTCTCTTTTCCCTCTTTCCGCTCTCTCTCACACACACACAGAGAGAGAGAGAGAGAGAGAGAGAGAGAGAGAGAGAGTATTGACACTATCCAAAAACAAGAAAACCAAACGTTTGAACAATATCTTAGTGTGTGTGTGTGGTGTGTGTGTGTTTGTGGTGTGTGTGTGTGTGTGTGTGTGTGTGGTGTGTTCTAAGTCATTTCGAACACTTCCCAAGGGCTGAACAATGCCCCTGAAGGTATCACACACACACACACATGCACACACACACGCACACACACACACACACACACACACACACACACACAACACACATACACACACACACACACACATGCACACACACACACACACAAACCACACACACACACACATACACCAAAAATGCCCCACACACCACACACACACATGCACACACATGCACACACATACAACACACCCCACACACACACACACACATTTGCACCTACACAACATGCACACACAACACACACCTACCACACATGCACACCCCCAAACACACACATGCACACACACAACACACACACATACCCACCACACACAAACACATACCAAATACACAACCACAACACACACACACCACAACACACCACACAACCACCAACACAAAACCCCACCCCAAACACATACCCCAAGGCGCAGGTAGTTTTCTTAGTGTATGTCTTTTCTCTTTTTTCTTAGTCTGACACACCACCACCACCCCCACCACCCCACCCCCAAACCCCCACCAAACCCCCCAAACCACCACCACCCCCCCCCCACCACCACCCCACCACCCCCACCACCATCCCCACCACCACCCCCACCCCCACACCACCACACCACACCACCACCACCATCCCCACCACCACCACCACACCACCCCACCACACCACCCCCAAAACCCCCCAAACCCCCACCACCACCCCCCCACCACCCCCACCCCCAACCACACCACACACCCCCCCCCACCACCACCACACCCACCCCCCCACCACCCCCACACCACCCCAACCACCACCATCCCCAACCACCACCACCACCCACCCCCCCCCCCAACCCCCAAACCACCACCACCACCACCACCACCCCCCCCACCCACCCCACCACCAACCCCCCCCCCACCCCCCCACCCCCAAACCACCCCACACCCCCCCACCACCCCCCACCCCCCCCACCACCACCCACCCCCCACCCACCACCACCACCCCCAACCACCCGGGCGCACAAAATTTCCCTTTCCCTTTGTAAAAAATCGAAACAGTAACCAAGTTAAAATGATATGAAAAAAGGTTCTAGCGCGTGACCTGCCCGTGTACAGTGAAATATAAGAATCAGGCTGAATAGGGAATCAGCTAATGCGGAAATATAGACCCCCGCGGCGACGAGAAAAACTGGGGGCTTTTGACTAGACTGCCCGGGCCCAAAAAACAATTCTTTACTCCCCTCGAAAAACTATTTGTGGTCCCTGGCCACCCCCACCCCACCACCACCACCACCCCACCACCCCCCACCCCCACCACCGCATGTGCACCTTGGCTTTTGGGTTTATGGGCGTCCTTGTTTTTCATGTTTGTTGGCTGACACACACCCCACCACCACCACCACCACACCCCCCAAAGGGACCTTGCTTTTTGGGGTCATTCAGGGTCCTGTTTTCACAAACAACCACACACCACCCCCCGCCCCCCCCCCCCGGGGATTTTTCCCTTTTTTTGAGTTTTGGGGGATGCTTCCCCCGGCCCCCCCCCGCTTAACACCCCAACCCCCCAAAAAAAACCCCCCCCATGTGATTTTTTTTTGGGGGCACCCCCTCCTTTTGGGCCCGCAGTTTTTGGTTGGGGTGAAAAGAACCCCCCAAAAAACCGGAGGCAGCTTTTAATTTATCTTTTTTTCTTCATTGTTTTTCAAAATGAAACCCCCCCCCACCCCCCCCCCCCGTGTGCCCCCGCTTTTGTTTTGGTGTCGGGGGTCCTTTTTGTTGCATTTTTGGGATAGGGAAAAAAAAAAACCCCCCAAAAGGGAAAGCTTTTGTTGGCAAACACTCCTTTTCATTCGGTTTTCTCTACACCCCCCCCCCAACCCCCCCCCCCCCGCAAAACCTTAAGCAAAAACTTTTTTCCCCCTCAGTGGTTTTTTTTGTTTTGCCCCGGGACCGGGGTTTTAAAAAGTTTTTTTTTTTTTTTTATACTTAAAAGCAACAACTAGTTTTAAAAAAAAATTATTTATCTATTTTCTCTTCAAATTGATGCACTTTTTACGCTATCGGTTTTTTTTTGGGGGTGTGTGGTGGTGCGGTGCGTTTGTGTGGGCGCGCGCGGTGTGTGTGGTTGGGGTGTGCTTTTAAGGGTAATTATATATTAATTTAAGGAAAATGTTTTAATGTGGAAATGCATCCCCCGGCAAGTCGTCCTTATGGCAACAAAACCACCATCGCACCATACCCCACCCCACCCCGCCTCCTCCCTCCCCCCACCCTCTCATTTCTCGATTTTTTCCCTCCCCTGCTGGCTCTCGCAAGGGGCCTCATTATTACACGGGACAAAAACCCCCTTCCCAATGCAGGTCTACGTTTATTCACTAATGGAAACCTTGGGAAAAACCTGTATAGGGGTCAGGAAAACCCTTGTCTCGCCTTCCTCCCTCCCTCCTCTATCCCTTCCTTGCTCTCTCGTCTTTTTCCCGGCGCGCGCCAACTTCCTGCTTAATTAAATGGGCCGCTCGACCACCCCACAGTTTTTAACTTTTCTACCCTTTTTTCTACAAAAAGGCGGCTATAACTAGGGTATAGTGTAAAAATGGTGCTCCTCTACACAAAATACGTCGAGACCCGAAAAGAACTGATAAACTCGAAAAAATACGGGTTGTGGTTGATTTACTTTTTTCTATTTGGGGGTTAGACCATGACCATCTTGGGATTCCCCGTGGCCAATCACAGGGGAGGGGGGGGAGGGGAGGTATGCTTCTCTACACCCCTTGAGGAGGAACAGAGGTGAGGCGGGGAAGTACTACGCGTGTCTGTGGGTATAGTGGAATCTTGCATTTTTTAGAAATGTTTACATTCTGGGGAACTGAAATAGTGAAAAATTACATAACGGAAAAGCTCTATTTCTAATTCGTTACAAAAACACCACAACCCCCCACCACCACCACCCCCCCCCCACACCACCACCCCCCACCACCACCACCCCACCACCACCACCCACCACCACCACCACCACCACCCCCCCCCCCACCCCACCCCACCGCCGCCCCACCCCACCCCACCACCACCACAAACTACCCCACCCCCACATCACCCCAAACCACCCCCACACCCCACCCGCCACCCCCACCACCCCCAAACCACACCCCCACCACCACCACCCCCCCCCACCCCACCACACCCCCAAACCCACCCCCCCCACACCACCACCACCACCGCCACCCCGCCGCCGCCGCCGCCGCCACCACCACCACCACCACCACCCCCCCACCACACCACCCCCACCCCCCCACCACCACCCCCAACCCTCTCCCAAGCGTGAAGTTAATTTAATTTTCTACACGCTTTTTTAGCATTTTCTGCCCAATAAAATGTTTGTATCTTCTTTAAAATAAACTTTTCTGTAATTTTTCATGATTTTACGGGGGGGGGGTTGCTGGTGGGGGGTTTTGCGGGGGGGGGGGAAAGAGGGTTACGGGGTTCTTGTATACCTTGCCCCTCCATGCCCCCCTTTCCTCTAGAAACCCACAGCCTCCGTCTTTCCCACCACCCCGGAGTCCCACCTGCCCAAAAAGACCTAAAAATGGGAGAAAATTTAAAAAAATTTTAAAGAAAGTGAAAAACTAAAAAACATTGAAATAAAAAAATTGTGAAATAGTAGACAATTAAAGACTGAAAAATTTAGAGAAATTGAATAAGATCCATATACCTTACCCAAAAAGACCGGGAAAATGGGGAACATTTTAAAACCCTTCACGCCAATCTTCCTTTGGGGTTAAAAATGGTCTGATGTCAGCCATAAATTACAAAAAAAATTTAATATGAAAATTTGTTAGTGGACAAGGATATAAACGGGTCAAGCTATAAAAATACGCTTATAGTCACAAAAAACGTCAATGGTCCCACTTAAAGGGCAATTACGTTCTGGCCTAAAGGTTTTAAAGCATTTAAGAAAATGAAATAGAAGATGTAAAAAATACTGAAACATTTAAAGAAAGTTAAAAAAGGAAAAGAAAAGAGTGAACTTAAACTTTGAAAAAAAAATTAAACTTAGAAAAAAAAAATTTAAACTTAAAAAAAAAACTTAAATTTGGTAAAAAAAATTTTAAAACTTAGTTAAAAAAACAAACTTAGAAAAAAAACTATTAGTAAAAAAAACTTAACTTAAAAAAAAACTTACTTAGAAAAAAAAAAATTAAACTTAGTAAAAAAAAAATTTATTAAAAAAAATTTATTTAAAAAAAAAAACTTAAATTAGTAAAAAAAAACTTAATTTATTTTAAAAAAACTTTTTAGTAAAGAAACCTAAAACTTAGCGCAAAAAAAAAAAAAACTAAGTAAAAAAGGTTACTTAGTAAAAAAATTTAAACTAAAAAAAACTTACGTTTTGAAAAAAAAACTTATTGAAATTTTTTTTATTTGGTAAAAAAAAAATTACTTTTTAAAAAAAAAAAAAAAAGTGAAAAAAAAATTAACTTAAGTGAAAAAAACGAATTTAGTGAAAAAAATTTAAACTTGTGAAAAAAAACTTAAATTTAGTGAAAAAAACTTAACATAGTAAAAAAAAAAACTTAAACTTAGGGGAAAAAAAATTAACTTGTGAAAAAAAATTTAAACTTAGGGGAAAAAAAACTTAAACTTAGTGAGAAAAAAAATTTAAAACCCTAGTAAAAAAAAAACCAATTATGTAAAAAACTTAAATTTATTTGAAAAAAAATTTAAAACTTAGTAAAAAAAAATTTAAACTATAAAAAAAACGAATAGTAAGGGAAGAAAAAACAGAAAAAAAAGAAGAAAAAAAACCTTTTAAATTCGGTCACCACGCCACATACACTATCTCCCCCCCCACATTCGCCCGCAGACTAACTGTAGGACACACGCCGCACAACATGGCTCGGGTGAAAACGTAAAAAAAAATAAATAAATAACTTAAGTTTATAGGGAGTTTTAAAATTCAATTAATAAAAATTTCAATTAATTTTTCTCCTATTTAAATACGTAGCACGTGTAGGTTCGTGGTGTGTAGGGTTTTTTTAGTGGGCATGGATTTTTTATGGGGGGGAGGGTGTGTGTGTGGCTGGTGTGGCATATCACCACCACATCCCCAAAACCAAATTCTCCAAAAGGTAAAGGCAAGTTAAATGCTTTTTCATGGGGGATTCCTTCCCTTTCCTTTTTCACACACACCACACACAAACACACACACACACAACACCCCACACACACAACACACCCCCACACACAAAAACCACCACACACACACACACACACACAACACACACACACCACACACACACACACACACACACACACACACACACCACACACCACACACACACACACACAAAAAACCCACACACACCCCCCACACACACATGTATTCCTACAAAAATATACATACTCTTTTCTTTAAAATCAAGTTTTAAACCTTTTTTTGATGTCGTCAAGTTTGTTTCCCCGTAAACTGTCCACCTCTTTTTTTTAAGATCTATAAAGTCTCACGGTTTTGACTTTGAAAATATACTATTCATTTTAAACTATATCATTCACACATGTATAGGAGGTAAAAGCGTTTAACTCTTTTATATAGTTTCCTATTTTCTGTAGGGGGTCACGTGCAGTCAAAAATTTTTAAAAAACAAGACAAAAAAAAAACATACCTGGGAATTAACAGAAAATGCATTTTTTTTTCATGAAACTGAAGTAAAATTGCCCCCTAATAGTTTATTTAGTAATCCAGAAAACAAAGCCTTTTCCTTCTTTTTAAAAAAATCGTGGCCTGGCTGCTTTTGAATTTGTCTGCTGTCACTTAAACGAGGCTCGGGGTTTTGAATACACGATTTAAATCCTTCTATAATTTTATTACCCCCTTTTATTTTTGCTATCATGCTGTGTATTGCAGTTAGCGTGTGGTTGCGGGTGCTGGGTGCTGCCAGATCCCACAAAAGGTGAGGTTCGGGCTGAGCCAGGGGTTTTGGTTTAAAATGTTGGCATTACTCTCCGGTATCTTATTATATCTAGATACCTATGACACTATGTCCCGTGTATTGTTTTCTATACTACCTTGTGTAAAAAAGGCCGTACCTTTTCTATAAAAATTTTGTCTGTGTTAGCCAAAAAATTCAAAAAGAAAGTTATAAAACCAAATTATTTAATCGACATTATAAAACGGGCTATCTCTAAAAATTGCTTATTTTCCTAACCTCTAAGTTTGGGGAAGTACAAGAAAATAACGTTTTGGGTCTAAAGAGGTTAACGCAGTTTTTCCCACTTGTCTTATGACAGGGGTGGGCAATGGGGCCCTTTCAAGAGACCTGTGCCCCTCCCCACCTACTAAAAAAAGCCCAAAATTTATCCTTAAAAAAAAAGAATAAAATCTGATAAAAAAGCCCAGTGCAATAGGTAGGTGACCTAGGTCCGGGTTCCCTGGGAAAATTTGGGAGAATTTTTTTCTTTTTAAAACTTGTACTTGCTCGTAATTTGCTTTCAAAATGTACCTGTGGCTCCATCAGCACGCTGCCCTGCCAAGTTTGAAGAAAGGCTACTCTCAAATGGGGGTGGCCGACCTTGTTTTTTGGGGTCAGACGGTCGATATACATTTCCCAAATTCTTTTTGTCGCGTTCATTTTTAAAATTTGCGGCATGATTTTTACCCCCCGGTTTCCTTGGGACAGGATCCAATTTAGGCTGGGGGCCCAGGTGATTCCCTGCCTGGCAACGCCCCGCCACTTGCCCGGAAAAAAATGATTCCCAAACACACCCCCACAAAATTTTTCCTTTTCTAAATATTTGTATGGAATCAAGCATTCCGTAAACCTTTGTACTGTAATCCCAATACGGGGAGCCACAGAAGGTGCAACCCCCATTCAGGGAAAATAATGTTTTAATGAGACGGGGTGCACCAAACATGACTCTATCCCTGATAGCTACACAAACAGTACAGAAAAGTCGGGATGAATCTTTGCCACAAAGGTAATGTATTTCAACACTTGCTCCAAAGGGGGGAGGCGGGGGCAAGGGGTTAGCGCCCAAATGGCTTTTCTGGAGACCGGTTCGACCCCGGTGAAAACCCATAAATCTACAAAAAATTTTTTCTGTACCGTCGAGGCTAGAAACCCCACTTTCTCCCCATTAACTCGCCTTGGTGCGAGTGCATCGGAGGACACGGGGGCGGCATACCTTAAAACCAGGCGTCACTATAAAATCCTGCCTGCGCCCCCACGGGCGAGGGCCAACCCCCAAAGCCCTCAAGTTGCCTCCAGGGCCCCGCCTCCCAGCCCCTTTGAAGTCACTGCCTAACGGGACTATAGGGGATAAATGTAAAAAAAAAAAAAAAAACTGCCCCGTCTTGTCTGAGGCAGGCTGGCTCCTTAGAGGGAAAAGGGGTGACCTCTGGTGCCACTCTGCCTCCTGGCGGCGCCCTCTTGGTGCCCCTCTGCCTTCCTACGGCTCCATCTTGGGGCCACTCTGCCTTCCCGGCGGGTGCCCTCTTGGTGCCACCGCCTTCCGACGGGTGCCATCTTGGGCCATCTGCCTTTCCCGACGGCTGCCATCTTTTGCACTTGCCTTCCTGACGGCTGCCCTTGGGGCCCCTTGCCTTCCTGAGGCTGCCTCTGGGGGCCCCTCGCCTTCCTGACGGCTGCCATCTGGGGTGACGGCCGCGCAATTCACCCATGGGTTCGGGGAGGTCCGAACTGGTCCTTTTGAACACATTATAAAAAGCCGCTGAAGCATTATAAAATCCGTGAAGCTTATAAAATCCTTGAAACATTATAAAAAGCCGTTGAAGCTTATAAAATGCCGTTGAAGCATTACAAAATGCCGTGAAGCTTATAAAATGCCGTTGAACATTATAAAAGCCGTTGAAGCATTTTAAAAAAGCCGTTAAGCTTATAAAAAAGCCCTTTAAGCATTTAAAATGCCCCTTTAAGATAAAATAATGCCCTTGAAGCATTATAAAATCCCTTGAAGCATTAAAAAAAACCGTTTAAGCATTAAAAATGCCCCTTGAAGATTAAAAAATGCCGCTGAGCATTATAAAAACCGCTAAGCATTAAAAATCCCCTGAAGCATTATAAAATGCCACTGAACTTTTAAAAAGCCCTTTAAGCATTACAAAATGCCGTTGAAGCATTATAAATGCCGTTGAAGCTTTAAAATGCCGTTTAAACTTAAAAAAATGCGTTGAAGCATTATAAATGACGTTGAAGCTTAAAAAATCCGTTGAAACATTTAAAAAATGCGTTGAAGCTTATGAAAGCCGTTGAAGAAAAATAAAGCCCTTGAAGCATTATAAAACCGTTTTAAGCTTAAAAATGCCCCTGAAGCATTTTTAAATGCCCTTTAAGCATTAAATAATGCCCCGAAACTTATAAAATGCCGTTTAAGCATAAAAATGCCACTAAGCTTTTAAAATGCCGCGAAGCATTAAAAATGCCCTTGAAGCATTATAAAATCCACGAATTAAAAATTCCACGAAGCATTAAAAATCCGTTAGCTTATAAAATGCCCTTGAACATCACAAAAGGGCCGGAAAACTTTAAAATGCACTGAAGCATTAAAAATGCCGGAAAACATTTTGAAATGCCGTTGAAAAATTAAAAATGCCGTTGAAGCTTATAAAATGCCGTTAACTTATAAAATGCCTTGAAGCTTATAAAATGCCGTTGAAACTTATGAAAAGCCGTTGAACATTTTAAAAGCCGTTGAAACATTTAAAATGCCGTTGAAGCATTATAAAAGCCTTTAAACTTAAAAATCCGTGAAGCATTTATAAAAAGCCGGGGAAGCTTTTAAAAAGCCGTTAAGCTTTAAAAAATGCCACTGAAACATTTTTAAAAAGCCGCTGAAGCTTTAAAATGCCGTTGAAGCTTATAAAATGCCTTAAAAAATTTTTAAAAATCCGTGAAGCTTAAATAATGCCGTTGAAACATTTTAAAATGCCGTTTAAGCATTAAATAAAGTCACGAAACATTATCAAATGCCGCTGAAGATTATAAAAAGCCACTAACATTAAAAATGCCGTTAAGCATTAAAAAATGCCACTGAAAACATTATAAAATGCCGCTAAGCATTATAAAAAGCCACTGAAACATTAAAAAAATCCCTTGAAGCTTATAAAATGCCCTTGAAGCATTATAAAATGCCGTTTAAAACATTATAAAATGCCCTTTAAAACATTATAAATGCCGTTTTAAACTTATAAAATGCCTTGAAGCATTATAAAATGCCGTTTAAGCATTACAAAATGCCTTTAAGCATTATAAATGCCGTTTTAAGCATTATAAAATGCCATTTAGCATTATAAAAAGCCCCGGGGAAGCATTAAAAATGCCAAACATATGGGACATGGAATATGCCCTTCAGCCCCCCGGGATTTTCGCGTGGCCTGCGGTGCCACCAAGACCTTTTATCACCCCCCCACCCTTGGGGTTCTCCCCGGGCCCCTCAGGGGCCCCGGGCATTGCCAGACCTACCCCGCAGGGCATTAGGGACCCCTGGGCATCCCAGGTCTCGAGGGAGGTGTGGGTATTGGTTTTTTACAGTGCAGACGGGCGGGCCGTCTGGTGCCCCGGGGACCGGGAACGCCGGACCTCGGGGGAGGGCGGGAGGGGTTTTAAAAAAGGCCTGGGGAGGAAGCCCCCTATCTCCGACCCCCGACGTTTTTACTGTAAGACTCAGACTACACGGAGCTGCCCCGCCCGGCACCCACAGCCAGGGTGGGGGGGTTTGTCACGCCCCTCAGCCCCCATGGAAAACCCCGAACGTTTTTTCCCTTGTAAAATTTGGGTACCATTTGACAATTTATGCTTTTGCAATATTTTATGCTTGACCTGTTTAGTATCCTTGTCCTAATTGATTTTGGATATTCAGTGACATTTGTAATTTTTTTGGCTGACAACATGAATTATTTTCTAGGAAAAAGACGTCCCCCACTAAAAATTTTAACTGTCCAAATCGCACAGGCTAAAGTCAATTTTTAAAAACCCCCCTTAAAAAAATTTTTTTATTTAAACCGCCTAACCCCAAACCCAACCTTTACCCCCCTTCTTGCTATTTTTTACTTTTTTTAAAGAAAAAAAAATGAAATTTTTCTTTAAAAAAGTTCAAAAAAAAATTTAAAAAAAATATGTGGAATGGCGGTGGGTGGTGGGGGGTGGGGGTTTTGGGGTGTGGGATGGTGGGGTTTTTGAGGTGGTTGGTTGTGGGGATGGGGTGGTTGTGGTGAAAGTGGTGTGGTGGTGGTGATGGTGTGGTGGTGGTGGTGGGGATGGGGGTGGTGGGGTGATGGGGTGGTGGTGGTGATGGCGGGTGGGGGTGGGGGGAATTTTTGTGGGGTGGTGGTGGTGGTGTGTTTGTCGTGGGGGGTATGGTGGTGGGGTAATGGTGGTAAAGGTGGGGGGTGGTGGTGGGGATGGTGATGGGGTGTGGGGGTGTGGTGGTGTGGTGTGGGTGTGGGGGTGGGGGTGGGTGGTGGTGGTGGTGATGGGGTGGTGGGGTGGCGGTGGTGGGTGGTGGGGTGGTGGTTTGTGGTAGGGTGGTGGTGGTGGGTGGTGGTGGAGTGGTGGTGTGTGTGGTGGTGGTGGTGGTGTGGTGGTGGTAGTTGGTGGTAGTGTGGTGTTGGTGGTGGGGGTGGGTGGTGGTGGTGGGGGGTGTGGTGTTGGGGGTGGTGGTGGTGGGGGGGTGGTGGTATGGTGGGTGGGGGTGGTGGTGTGGGGTGGGGGGGTGGTGGTGGTGGGGGGTGGTGGTGGTGGGGGGTGGTGGTGGTGGGGGGGTGGTGGTGTGGTGTGGTGGGTTTTGGGGGTTGGGGGTGGTGGTTTGGTGGTTGGGGTGGGGGTGGGGTGTGGTGTGGTGGGTGGTGGTGTGATGGTGCTGCACGGGGGTGTTGGTGGTGTGGGTGGGGGTGGTGGTGTGGTGGGAAGGTATGGGGTGGGGGTGGTGTGGTGGTGGTGGGGGTGGGGTGGTGGTGGTGGTGGTGGGGGGTGGGGGTAGGGTGGGGGGTGGGGTGGTGGTGTGGTGTGGTGGGGTGGTGGTGTGGTTGGTGGTGGTGGTGGGGGTGGGGTGGTGTGGTGGTGGTGGTGGTGCTGTCGTGGTGGGGGGGGTGGTGGGGGTGGGGGTGTGGTGGGGGCGGTGGTGGTGTTGGTTCTTGGTGGTGGTGGGGTGTGGGGGTGCTGGGCTGGTGGGATCGGGGAGCGGCGACGCTCAGAGCCTAGACACTGTTTTTGGAGGATACGAACAAATTTATTTTTATTGCACTAAGCATACCCCCGCCCTGCACTATTGTCTCCAGCCAATATATTTCGAATTTAGTAAAGGGGGAAAGCCGCTTCGCTCGCTTGGCAATGAGTTTAAAAGGGCGAAAAAACTTTCTGCGCCCAATTTTTTCCCTTTTCACCTGTTACCGTTTACAAAAAATAGCACAAAAAAGAAGAAGAGGGAAACATTTACAAGTTATAGACACCTGATTTCGGGTGAAAAAGGGTCAAAACCGCTTGCTCGTTGCGAAAGCTCGCTCTGACAATAAAAAAAGGAACGCTGGGTGTGAAGGGGGGTTTAACTTATCCGAGACAATTAAAAAGTCTCAGTTTTTCATACTTACCAAGTATTAAGTTTTTTGCAACAGTTCTGATAAAATTTATTCAAATAAGGGGTTTTTCCAAGTCATACACTGTGTTGATGGAAAATCACCAAAAACTTCTTTATTTTTAATACAAAGCGTTTTCGAGCACTTGTCAATTCAAGAAATAGACCACACGCCCCCCCACGAGGTGGACTTGTCATATCCTATTTCCCCTTGATTGGGGGTGCGTGATGGAGGTTTTCCCCCAAAATGTACACTAAACACTTCCCTGTGGTTTTTCCCCACCCCCTAAACGGTTTTGATTCCCAGGCTCCCCCATCCCTTTGTTAATCCCAATTTTTTCCTTGACTCCTTTCTTCTCCTCCCAGAAGAAAGGGCTCGTCCTTTCTTCAAATTGTTTAGCTATAAATGAGACCCCTAATGCCACAAAAAAAAAATTTCAACCCTTTTTTTTAATTTTTATAGTTTTGGGGAAAATTCACGTGGCAACAGGTAGGTTTCGGTCTTCACCTTGACCCGAAATCCTCAGGGGCGGGTCCGAGCCGCAGGAATTACCCCCCCATGCCCCGTTATCCCTTGGACCTTGACCACCAAAACACGCACCCCCCCCACCCCCCCCAACCCCCCCCCCACCCCCCCCCCCCCCCCCCCCACCCCCACACCCCCACCACACACACACCACAGTTATTAAAAAAGAATTTTTTTTTTTTTATCTCTTAATGACCCCCTCCCCAAATTATTAGTAATTTTAAAGCTTATGAGCAATTATACATAGGAAGAGGAGGAAGGAGAAAATTATTAAAATTTGTTGAATTTTTTTTTTTTTTTTTTTTTCTTCTCTCTCTCTCCCCCTCTCCCTCTCTCTCTGCTTCTCTCTTTTCCCTTTTCCTTTTCCCCTCTCTCTATCTCTCTCCCCCTCCCCCTCTCCCCTTTTCTCTCTCCTCCTTCTCTCCCCTTTTCCCGAGGGTGACCTGTATATCGCCTAAAGGCGGCCGGGGTGGGGACCCTGGGGCCCGGGGTTTTAGCGCGGGGGGGACAGGTCAGGTTAAGGGTTTACTTGTTTCCCTCTAAAAGGTGACGGCGCCATCAGTTGACTCTCTTTTACCTCCTCCCCCACTCGAATTTTAAAAGAACCTTTATATTTCCCTCCAATATCTTTTATGAAGAGTTTTGGCTTTCTTTTGGCCATGTGATAAACCCCTTTATAAAGATGGGGAAACGAGGACTTTCATGCACTCAAAGCAAATTATGGTGGTTTTTAAAAAAAATAAAGAGGACTGTAGGATGCCCGATTTCCACTGGGGTTTTTTCAACCAAAAAGAAACCATAGCGAAGCGGGCCTGAAAAGCTCCTCCTGGGGGGAGGAGAGTTTGGATCAAAGGTTCGGGGAATTGACATCCCGGGCCTTGTACTGTGTTTATAATGTTTTGTTTACAAAAACAGCCGGAGCCCAGGAATCAGAAAGGGATTTTTCACGGGTAAAATAGAAATTTTATAAAAAACAAGCTGACATCCGCCTACCTGTGTTGGAGATCCGGGGGAGTCCGATTTTTTTTATATTTTTTTTGGATCAGTTTTTTACCCACTTTTTCCCTTTTAAAACTTTATATACGTAAATATGTATTGCATATAAGGTAAACCCTCTATAATTTGAACTAATTGGGGCAACCGGGGTTTCGAATTAGCCGAAAGATCGAATTACCCGGGATTTTTTCCCTCTAGCCCCCCCCCACACCCCAAAATAATAATTAACTAAAAAATCCCAAAAACTTTCCCCAAAATTGTTTTTACTGGCCTCCCCAAAAAAACATTGTATTTATAAAAATTTTATGGGAACCCACAATATACAAAAAGATATAACAAAAAGGGGAGAAAAGGGAGCCCAGATTTTAAAAACCCCCGGGGAGAGAGAGAGAAGAGAGAGAGAGGGGGAGACAGATAGATCCCAAAAGGTAGGGGAGGGAGCGGATAGTACCAGGAGAGAAAAGGGAACAGATAGTACCCGGGGAGAGAGGGGAGACAGTAGATACACAGGGAAAAGAGGGGGAACAGAAAGATCCCAACAGGGAGAGAGAGGGAGACAGATATATACAAAGGGAGAGAGAAAAAGGGAGAGAGAGAGAGAGAGGAGAGAGAGAGAGAGGGGGAGACAGAAAATACAGGGGGAGAGAGAGGGAGAAAAAAATAAGGCACAGGGAGAGAGGGGAGACAGATAGAACACGGGAGAGAGAGGGGGGACAGTAGATCCAGGGAAGAGAGAGAGAGAGAGGGGACAGATGATACCCCGGGAGAGAGAGAGGGGAGAGAGGGGAGACAGATAGATCCGGAGAGGAGAGAGAGAGAGAGGAGAGAGAGAAGAGGAGAGAGAGAGAGAAAAGAGAAAAGGAGAGAGGGGGGAGACAGAGAGAGGAGAGAGAGAGAGAGAGAGAGAGAGAGAGAGGGGGGAAGAGGAGAGAGAGAGAGAGAGAAGAGAGGGGAGAGAGAGAAAAGGGAGAGAGAGAGAGGAAGAAAGAAAAAAGGGAGAGAGAAGAAAAGAAAACACAGGAAGAGAGAGAGAGACAGATAGTTTACACAGGGGGGAAAAGAGAGAGACAGATAGATACACAGGGGGAAAAAGGGGAACAGATAGAAAAACACAGGGAGAGAGAGAAAAGATATATAAACAGGGAGAGAGAGAGAGAAAACAGATATATAAAACAGGGAAAGGAGGGGAGAGAGGGGGAGACAGATATATCCACGGGAGAGGAGAGGGGACAGATGATACACAGGGAGAGAGAGAGGGAGACAGTTTAAAAATACACAGGAGAGGGGAGAGACGTTTATATCACAGGGAGAGAGAGAGAGAGGAAGATATAAACACAGGGAGAGAGAGAGGGAGACGATAGATACAAAGGGAAAAGGGGAGAGAGACGGATAAAACCCCAAAGGGGGGAGAGAGAGTAAAATTTAATAATAATAAAAAAAAAGCTTTTTTCCACCGGCAGTGGTTTTTTCTTTAAATTTACAATTTTTTTCAAGTAATACTACAAAATTTTAAATTACACAGTTTTGCATTAAAAAAATTAAAAAAATTAAAAAAATTTTAAAAAATTGAAAATGAAAAATAATCGAAAATTTAAAATAAAATACAGAAATATATCTAATAAAAAAAAAGAAAAAAAACCCATTTTAAAAGGAAAACAAAATAAAAGGGAAAAAAAATCATTATAAAAAGGTACATTTTAGTTCTATTAAAAAATATCTTTTTACTTTAAAAAGGAAAAAGTTCTATACAAAAAATTAAATTTTCCTCCCGAAGTCCCAAGTTTGATTTTAATTTTTTAAAAAGACTGTAGGGTGTTACATTTTTAATAGCGACGGGGGGAGGCTTTTCCCAATAATTGGGGGCCCCTTACAGAGAGAGATTCGGGCCCCCATTTGGTTTTGGGTTTTAAGGGACTACAGGTGATCCCCGCTGTCTGGTGGTGTTTTACCGGGAACGTCCCCTCCCATTTTGGAAAAGTCAGATTGGGAATTAGAGGGTCATATATTTAAACCCAAGTGACCCCTGTGTCGTGATTTTATTTTTTCTTTAACCCCAGCCATTGTATTCTTTCAAAATTGGAGCCCACGGGGATCGTACTTCCTGGGTTTTTGGTTTAAACCATCTATACTTTTGCAAAAAATTTCTGTATTTTTTTTAACTTTGGTTTGGAGATTTGGTTTGCTGTGCCCCTTTATTACATTGCAATAATTAAAATGCTAAGTACAAGTGATTGTAATTGCTGTGCAAAGTATCCTTGTAAAATATTCTTTTATTTTTTTTACATAATTAGAGTCCGGTTTACTTTTTTTTTTACCTTTCACAACAATGTTTTTTAAAAAAAAGTCTGTACCGTCCATGTTTTACCCCGGGTTTTTTTTTACCTGTGGGGGGTTTTTAAAGGGGTTTTGGTGTCGGGGGTTGCGGGAAGTGAGATTTCTGGAAATCTGGGAAAATATTTGAAGGTACCAATGAACAAACACGGTTTTTTTCTTAGTATTCAGTAGAAAACCCATTTTTAAGAAAGTAAAACTTTGCTTTATGTAAGGTTTTTTCCTGTTTTTTCAAATGGGGGTGTCAAGGTTTTTGGAAAAGGTTTTTTGTGTGGTTTTGGGTGTCATCAGGTTTTTCCCACTAATATACAGCATTAATTTTAATGCGAATATCTTTCACAAAAAGGGTTAAACAATGGGGGGCCAATATGAGCCCTGGGGGAAACACCGCCCCGAACAGTAATTTCAAAAGAAGTAGTGTTAGGGAACCCGAAACTGACTGCTTTCCCCCTTTTAGGTAACTGTAAAACCCAAAAAGTATAAACCTTTTTGTTTGTCAAGTTTTTTTAATAGGTGGGGGGGTTGGGAAAACGGGTCCAAGTTTTAAAGATAGTTTCCGCATAAGGATAATAGTGACACCCCCTTTCCTGCCCATGTTGTCAAAAAAGGGGTTAAAAATGACAGAAAGGGGCTGTTTGGGTTTGGGATAACACTGGGGAACAATTTGGGAAAAAAAAAAATTTGTTGATTTTTATTTTTTTGAGCAAATTTTTAGACAAAAATTTGGCATGCTGATTCAAATCTGTAGTCATTTTTTTTTTCAAAGCACGCCCAAGTTTTTTTCTCCACAGTTTAAACCCTCCAGAAAAGAAAAATTCCCCCTTTTTGAGCCTCATTCGCCCTTAAAGCTAAAATTCCAGTCCCATTTTTTCGCAACAAACTCCTTTCCTCTGGGAAGATCTGATTGATGTTGAAAAAAACGCAGTGACAGCAAGGATGAAAATTTTGACATTCAGGGAGGTTTCAGTTCATAGGGGATTTGATCAGCCGATTTTAAAATTTTAGGCACTGATTTGGGGCCTACCCAAAAAAAAGCTTCAGAAATATAGCATCAAGACCTGAAGAGGAAAAACCCTCTTAACAAAAGGGGTGAAGGGATCATACTTTTGAACCAGAGAAAGTAAACTTTTTTCCCGCAGTCCCTTTTAAGTGCCACGGTTTTGTTTTTGCCCTAACAATTTCCCGGGTTTACTGAAAAGGGAAATTTGGGCTTTCAATCTACAATCCAAAAGAATGGCGATTGTTTATTGAAACTCAAAGCGGAGCTTGAAGGTGTCCTTTTTACAAAAAATGGCAATTTGGGTTTTGGGGCAGGGCCCTATTGGGGATTCGGGCTGTCTTCGTGAAGAATAGGAGATGTAAAGAGAGGGCATTGGAAATTATTGCAAAAATGAAAAAAACCCCCCAATTGGGGATCATCTGGGGTTGGGCCTTTAAAAAAGGTGGGCCTTCCTTCTTGGTCAAAAACGTGGGGATACACAAAGTATCCCCCGCCCTTTTTCTGTATGTGGGGGGAAACAAGAGTCGAGAGAAGAAATTGGGGGTTTAGGGCGAATTAGCCTCCAAAATCTGATCTTTTAAAAAACCCGGAGATCCCAACATTGTACATGAAACCCTTTTTTGACAGGGAAAAAAAATAATATTTTTCCCCCCCCCTGGCCCCATAAAACTAGGTCTCCCTGAAAACAATTTGTAAAAGCATTGTCAACTGATGGCGACTGTTTGAAAATACATCCCTCTTGGGATTTTCCGGGGCTGTCTTGAAAAAAATCAAAGGGCCCGGGGGTTTTTTGATGGTTTTCAAATTCGACAGCTCATCAAAGTGAACATTTCAACGGTGCTATGTCGACCCCTTTAAAAAAAAGCTTGGCCCAATCATTCAAAGACGTCGTCAAGAAAATTTCCTTTGGGGAAAAACAGGCAAGGGAATTACCCAGAAAAATTGGGGGAAAACTATTTGGGGACTACCAAAAACGCTTGGGGGGCAACATGAGTATTAAAGTACTTTTTTTTTTATGCATCTTGCCCAAATTTCCGGGGAAAAAACTTGGTTTCTGCTTTGCAACGAAACAAAGGGGAACGATTTCACCAAGATTTTAAGGTTTTTTGGAAGAAACGTTACCAGGGTAGATGGGATGTGCATAGATGGCTGACTATTTTTGGGAGCCCAAAACCCAAAAGCGAAAAGTCCTCAAATTTTTGGGAACCAATTTCCCGACAAAACTAAAAAAACTAAATTTTTTTAAAACCCTTTAAAATTCACACAAATTTTTGCCTTTTCCTTTCTAAAAACATTTAAATGGGTTTAAAAAAAATTCTTCATGCCTATTTTTTTTTCTTTTTTTAAATTTTATTTAACATTTTCAAATTTTTTTTTAAAATAAGCAAGTTACTGTTATTTCAGGGAAATTTTTTTATATTTTTTTAAAAAATTAAAAAAGAAAAACCCCCCAGTTCCAAAAAATTGACGTGATAGAGAAAAAAAAAAAAACTGAGATATTTTTTTATTCAGACCCCAAAAAATTTCTTAATAACAAGTGTCAGACCAACTCAACAACAAATTTTTTCCCCCTTTTTAATTTAAGGGGGGAAAGCCCCTTAGTCCATGACCAAGACCCAATTTTGGGAAAAATTTGGTACCACCCCGGGGGGACTAATTTTTGGTGTTTTTTTTGGTTTTACCCTGTCTCTAGTTTAGTTTTTTATATGATAGCCCTTGGGACAAATGGTAGCTTAAAAGGCGTTATCACTTTTTGAAAAGACAAAACCCTACCAAATTCAGAAAAATTTTTTTAAAAAGTCAAATTTGGGGACAGGGAAAGCCCCAAAGTCCCTAAAATGAATATAAATAATTGTCACATTTTTTACAATCCGTAAAAACACACTAAGCATGGGGGCCCTGGGGCCCTTTTACTTACTTTTTTATGGGGCCAAAAATTTAAACCTCCCAATATCATTTCCCTCAGACTCGGAATCTGACTGTTTTGCTACCGGGCCCCTTCTTCAAAAAGCCTTTTCTGGCATGTCGTTTAAACCCGCAAAATGTTTCCCTACACTTAGGCCATTGCTGAGGCAAGGGGCCCCTTTGGGATTTTGCATGACCGGGACACAAAAAATTGCAGGACAGTAGCTGCATAACAGGCCCATCTGGGTTTCTGGGGGCCTCGCATCCGTTGAAAGCAAGTTTTTCCCTCCTCATCCGTCATCCACCGCCGTCTGTTTGGGTTCGCAACAAAAGGGGTGGCTCTGCAGACCTTTTTCCCCCCAATTTGCGCCTGGTAGTTTGCACTTAGGGCATGCAAAGAAAGAGGCAAACCTCACCCAAAGGGGGGGTTGGGCGACTCCACCCTCCAGTCTCGCACCGAAAACAAACTCATTCCCCAAACTTTTTCACCTCAGTTGTGTGGGGGAGAGGCAGGTACAAAGGGAGGTGATTTCCTGTAGCTTCTCAAAGAGTTCAGGAGACCTTCCCAGGGGCGCCCAAGTTCGTGGAAAGCATCCTGGTATGTCTTGTCCCTCTTTAACCCCCGCTTTAGTGGGCGTTTATCTTCCCCCCCGGGCCCGCGGGAATTTAAAGACGGTACACAGCCTTAAAAGGCATGGGGGATTTTTCCAATCAATGAAAACACCACACCGGGCCTCCCCGTGTAAAAGGCTCAGTGTGGTGAATCCCGGGGAAACCTTTTCCGGTTTTTTCCCTTTTCCCCCAAATTCGGAAAAGGTGGGATGGGGTCTTTTTGGGACATGCCCAGACCAAAAGGACCATGACGGGCCCGTAAACCTCTGCAGTGATGGGGGACAGAATTTTACCCCAAATTTTGCTGGGATGGGGTGCATGGGAGGAGGCGTGTGGGCTGCTTTTCCCTTTACTTGACTTAAGCTCGGGGGCCCTCTTCCCACTTTTCCCTTTGGGGATCCTTTAAGCAGAGTGTCAAATGTGGGCTACAGCCCTTGGGGCCCCCGAGCCTTTCTCCCTTTTGGGGTGGTTTTTTTCCCTTCTTTCTACCAGGAACTTGATGAGACCCTTTTCCCTTTTTTGGAGGAAATACCCAGTAAAAAAAAAATTTCCCCCAAATGCTGGATGTTTTTGCCCAGGTTGGGAAGGTTTTTGAAATGGATCCCTGTGCCTGAATTTCTGTTGGGTCTTCTGCTCTTGATGGATGTTCCCTTTTAGACGTTTAAACACAAATCAAATGCGCCCTCTCTTAGGGACCCCCAAGGGCAACGTTTACTCAGTGCTGTGCCCGCAAAAATGTGAAAAAATGTTGTTTGTTTCCCCTTTAGTTTCTGGGCCAGGCTCATCCCCCCAATTATGGGAGCAGAGGGGTCGGGGATCACCTCCAGGGAAAAAACCCTTCCTCTCCAACTCCCCTTTTAGGGCGCTTTTTTGTCTTTTTCGGAAAAGGCCCCTCACCCCTGGGAAGTGGCCCCATGGCAAAGGCCCCCCGGGTGAGCCAAGGGCATCCCTCATTTGGGGTTTCCCGTTCTCAGCAAACCCAAATTTTTATCTGGCCAAATAGGTTTTTTGTCAAAACCCTTTAAGTTTGCCCCTTTTGGGAAAGGCCTTGTAGGGTGGCTTTTTTCTGTGTTAGTGAACGTTTTTCAGTTTTTGTCTTTGTCATCGTGTCATGAAACTTTTAAGTTGGCGTATCGGTTCCCAGGCGCTCTTCCTTTAAGGCTTTATATGCCTCCTCTCCTATTTTGTAGGCCCCCCAGAAGGGCTTTTGGGAAATTCTGGGGGGCTTAGTCGGGAAATTGACAAATGACAAGATCTCCTTGGGGCCCGCGTTGAAGGGGGTTTAAAACCCGCTGGGGCCCCCATCATTGAACTAAAAATTGGGCATCGGATTTTTGAACTTTTAATCCTGGGAAACGTAGGTCGGGTGGCTGAAGTCATTAAAATTTTAAATTTTTTGGGGTAAACCATGGCCCCGAGCTGGCCTCAAGTTTTCTGCTGCGATACTCCGATGTCAAAGGGAGTACTGGCGACAGCTCCCCCCCTTCAGGCTGAAGCCTTTTTTTGCCCCCCCGGGGGGTCGGGTGTCTTTTTTGATGTCTCTTTTTGGGTGGTCTGGGCCCCCCAGAATCCGTCCAAAGGGGTTCTTGCTACCGATCTGGGCCCACCGGGGAAAAAACCACCTTGCATGGGAAATGTTTTAGGAAACCTTTTGGGTGTTAAAAGGGAAATCGGACAAACATGGCATAGTGGAGGTCAGAATCGGGCATAGCAACCCTTTTCTAGGAAAAAACCACGGTATCATCTGTCGGATTTCCTGGTGAAGCCCTCCAGTTTCCTTCTCGATTAGAGTATTATTATTATTTTTTTTACTTTTCCCCCAGTAAAATTTTTACTTACTGCACACATTATGCCTTATCCTTTCTAAAACATGATAATGTTAAACATTCTATTCATGCCTATTTTTTTCATTTTTCATTGTATGTTAACATTTGCAACTTTTATAAAATAAGCACTGTACTGTTATGTACAGTATTTTCATATTTTTTAAGAAAACGAAAATCCTACAGTTCAAAAACTTGACTTTGATAGAGAAAAACTGAGATCTTTTTTTGGATTCAGCACCCAAAAATTACTTAATAACAAGTGTCAGACCTAACTCAACAAAAATTTGTTCCCCAGTGTAATTTATGAGGAAAGCCATTAGTCCATGAGCCAAGACCCGAATTTTGGGATATCGGTTACCACCCGGGTTGCCCAAATTTCCCTCTTAGGTTTTTTTTAGCTTGCTCCCATGTCTCTGTTTATGTTTTGATATGATAGCCCTTGCACACGGGTACTTAATGGCCCGTTATCACTTCTTGAATAGACACACCCTACCGAAAATTCAAAAAAAAATTTTTTTAAAATGTCAATTTGGGGACAGGAATGCCTAAATGTCACTAAAATGAATATAGTAATTGTCACATTTAATACAAGTCCTGTAAATACCACTAAGCATGCCTGGGCTTGTACTTACTATTTGGCCAATTAATCCTCCTCAATATCATCTACTCAGACTCGGAATCTGACTGTTGTGCTACCGCTCTTCTTCAATAGCCTTGTTCTGGCATGTCTGAAACCTGCACATGTCCGTACAACTTCAGGCCATTGCTGAGGCAAGTGCACTTAGGGAGTTCGCATGACCGCACACACTTGCAGGACAGTAGCTGCATAACGCATCTGGTGCTGGTGAGCCTCGCACCCAGTTGACAGCAAGCTTGCCGTCCTCATCTGTCATCCAGCCGCAGTCTTTTGGGGTTCGCAACAAATGGCTGGCTCTGCAGACTTCTCCTCCGGGATCGCAGCCGGGTAGTTTGCACGTAGTGCATGCATAAAGAGGCAGTCCTCACAAGGAGGGAGTTGATTTTGACTCCACCTCTCCACGTCTCGCACAGAACAGCTCATACCGAAGCTTGTTCACCTCATTGTGGGTAGATGGCAGGTAAAATGTGGCAGTGATTTCCTGTAGCTTCTCAAAGAGTTCAGGAGACACTTCCCATGAGCGCCCAAGTTCGTGGAAAGCATCCTGGTATTCTTGTCCATCTTCACCTGCTTGAGTGTCGTCATCTTCCCCGGCCAGCGAATGCACTGACGGTATCACAGCCTGTAAAGGCATGCATACCAATCAATGAATCACACACCCCGCCTCCCAGTGTACGGCTCAGTGTGTGATATCCAGGAATCTTGTCCGGTTCTTCGTCCCGCACTTCGGGAACAGGTGGGATGGGATCTTGTGGCACAATGCCCAGACACAGGACCATGACGTCTGTATCCTCTGCAGTGATGATGACAGACTTGTACCCAGATTTGCTGCATGAAGTGCATGGAGAAGGAGGCGTGTGTCTGCTTCTTCTTGACTTGACTTAAGCTCAGGAGCCTCTTCCCATGCTCTTTTGGTGATCTTGAAGCAGAGCTGCTCACATGTGACATACAGCTCCTTGCCCTCGAGCTTCTCCCTGTGCTGTGGTTTTTTCCATTCTTCTACCAGGAACTTGATGAGACTTGCCTTGTTGGAGGAACTACCGAGTAACTTTCTCCCTGCTGGATGTTGTGCCAGGTTGAAGTTCTTGAAATGGTCCCTGTGCCTGCACTTCTGTTGGCTCGTTCTGCATCTTTGATGGATTCTCCTTGTAGACGTCAAACACAACATCAATGCGCCTGCCCCTTAGCACCCTCATGGACAACGTGACTCAGTGCTGTGCTGAACTGTGAAAAAGTGTTGTCGTTTCCCTTCAGTTTCTGGACCAGGGTCATCCCATCAATTATGGTAGCAGAGGGCTCGGGGATCCCTCTGCAGGAGAAACATTCCTCTCCAACTCCCTTGCTAGGGCAGCTTTTTTTGGTCTTGCGGAGAGACCCCCTCACCGCTGGCAAGTGCCCATGGCAAAGGCCCCAGGGATGAGCCAAGACATCAAATCATTTTGAGCTTTCTGTTCTCAGCAACAAGGGTCATCTGGCCAAATAGGTTCCTGTCAGCCTTCAAGATAGCCTCCTTGGCATGGCCTTGTGACGTGGCTTTAATTCTGATGTTAGTGAACGTTCTCAGTTTCGTCTTCGTCATCGTGTCATGAAAATGTATAGTTGGCGTATCGGTCTCCCAGGCGCTCTTCCTTGAAGCTTGATATGCATCCTCTCCTATTCTGTAGGCCCCTAGAAGGTCTTTGGCAACTTCTGGTGGGGCTGTAGTCGCAGTTGACAAACTGACAAGATCTCCTTGCTCTGCGTTGAAGGGTTCAACCAGCTGGTCTCCATCAGTTAACTAAAAATTGGACATCGGCCTCATCTCTTCTAATCCTGGGCATCTGTAGGTCTGGGTGGCTGAAGTCAGTATAAATTTTGGCCTACTACCATGGCCCTGAGCTGCCTCAAGTATCTGCTGCGATACTCCGATGTCAGGTATACCTGGCGACAGCTCCACCTTTCAGGCTGAAGCCTTTTGTGCCCCCCGGTTGTCTGGGTGTCTTTTTTTGATCGTTTTCTTTTGATGGTCTGGGTCCCCACAGGAATCCGTCCAAAGGGATTCTTGCTACCGATCTGGACCGAAAAGCCACCTTGCATGAAGTGTTCAAAGGACCTCTGGGTGTTCAATGGGCAGTCGAGACATCATGGCATAGTAGTAGGTCAGGAATCGGGCATAGTTCACCTTGTCATAGGCAAAACACCACGGTATCATCTGTCGGATTGCTCCTAGGTGAAGCATCCAGTTGCCTTCTCTGTATTAGAGTATTATTATTATTAATAATACTTGCCCTCGAGTAATTTAAATGTATTTAAATACGTATTTAAATACAAATGTATTTAAATTCTGCCTAGCTCTCGGTGGCGGGTCGTCAAATGTACTTACACGCATCACTCGGGCCCAATTTTTCTACATCAATGCCTCAATGCCTCAGACAAGTGGCGGACACTAACTAAGCTATTATTTCAATGGCAGAAATGATAAATTAGACTAGTAAAAGAATTAGATATGTGTAAAACAGTCAAAATACTAATGCCGTCTTGGAATCGCTTGTGTTGGTACGTCTGCACAACTCTCCACTGGCCGGGCAGTTAAAAACAATTCTTGCCTATCCCACCCGTCAGGTTACGACTGTTGGAAATATCCACCAGTCGGGACTTGACGAGCATTTTTGCATATAGCCCTAAGAGTTACCTGTTTTCCTCCGTCTCCCTTTCTGTTCCGACCTATGTTTTCTGTTGTATCTGTTTGTCTGTTCTTGGTTGCCTATCTATATGTATTTATGTATGTTCTGTATACGGAAGAATTCATTGATATAAGAAAAAGAGTTGGAAAGGCCGTTTTATCTTTCACCTCGTGGGCTAAATGTATGTTTTCCTTTTCTTTCCTCTACTTGTGTTATTTGTTAGTGAACTTTGTTTGTCTTTTGTTTTTGTCGTCTCCGTGGTGTATTGGCTAGCGCGCCTATAGCTACGAATCTGCGGGCCCTGGTTCGAATCCGGGCAAGGGCGGCAGTCGGTGGCCAGCCCAAATAGCTGTTCATCCTTCCTTTCGGGGTTGGTTCATATATGGGTAACTGGGGAAACATTAGGAAGGTAACTGTGGTAACACGGATGTCACACTAGCCTACTAGTAGCCTAGTGTCCCGGGGTAGCGGGTTGTCACCCACCACAGGCTCAAGGGCTAATGTGACGGATATTGAGCACCAAGGCCACGCGCAGCATAACGTTCCACAGCACCAGCACCACTACCTCCATCAGCTGGTAGGCTGATGGAGGTAGTGGTGCTGGTGGATCTCTCTCTCTCTCACTCTCACTCTCACTCTCACTCTCACTCTCACTCTCTCTCTCTTGGAACATGGATGTTAACACACACCATGTTATTCATACACCTGAACTTCTCTTGTAGGAACTGATCGTTAAATGATTTGGTTAATTATCTTCCTCTTCCTCTCCCTTCTCCTCGTCCTACTCTTTTATCTTCTCCTCTTTCTACTTGAATTTCTATTTGATTTTCGAATAATATGATGGATTCATATTATCAAATTTGAAAGGAAATAGAGCAGAAAGAGGAGGAGGGAAGGAAGAGAAAGAGAGATAAGAGTTAGAATATAGGAGAAAATAGTGTTGAAAAAATTAGAAAGTAAAATATATACGAGGAGACAAATACAAGGAAATAGAGAAATAGATGAATATACGAGGAAGTAAATAGGAGGAGATGAGAAGAAATGGAGGAAGAGGAGGAGGAGGAGGAAGATGATGCTTTGGGCTCAAATTTTGCTTCATAAATATTGGCATAGTCATAAGTGGCTTAGTCTTCCATTGGGTTAGTTTTTTCTTTATTTTCTCTCTCTTTCTCTGTCTCTCCGTGAATAAAGGCGTTGCTGGTGGCTGAGTAACTCAATGGCTACTGTTTGGCTTTATAGTGCGTCAAGGTCGAGGCTCTTATGTTCGCTATTTAAGGAAAGTATACGAAATAAGAGCTTGACGGAAGGCAACGCTGCGAGCCTGAAATACTTATGGAGACCAGACAACACTCCACTACATACAGTCCGGATCTTTATGCTTTCACTGTTCTTGCTATCTTAATTGTAGAAGAGCCAGAATCTGCCCATGAAAGTTCATTCAATATTCTATAGGGTTCATTGCTGCTTGCGAAGTGACCGCGTCCATGCAAACTAACGTTACACCCTGCATTTCAAATAGTATCACATTGCAAGTATTTGATGAAGCTTTTACGGGGAATACAAAGGAAATATTGGACGCAGTTTTGATATGTGTATTAAATTGGTGTTATGGTAAAAGGCATTACCTGTTGCACGTGGTGATTGTTAATGGAGAGTGGCGAGAGCACCATAATGTTATTGTCGTTCATGGAATTATTACCACTCCAAGTAATGGTCGCTGACTCTATGTTGAGATTGAAATTACTATTGTTGCACATTGAGTTTTGACATCATTGAACTGCACACTAAAATTGTACACTTGTCATCATGGAGATGTAATTGCTACTCTTGTTATTAAAATGGCACATATCTGTGCTCTGTTGCTAGTAGTATCAAAATACATGCAATAGACAAGTTGCCTAACGATTTTTTTTTAAAAGGTTGGCTAATAGATTCCTAAACTGTTAAAAATAACTCTAAACATTAGCTTTTCAAAGAAAAAGTCAAGAAATATATACAAATAAGGTTTAACATTGCCCAAATGTCACGTGACTGCAAAAAGCTCTGACTTGGTCGTGACGTCACGAGTCATACAGGTGCGGGTGGCTACGAAGGCTATGTTCGGTGTGTTTACCTATAATGACACCAGCAAAGCCATATGTCAAAGGAAAGGGGAAATAGACATCATTGGTACTATGTTTCAATGTGCACTAACACTGGCAGGTCAACACCAAGGAAGATATTCATCTCAATTCCCAAAGATTATAAGATAAGGAAGCGATGGTGGTACACAAGCGCGGGAACCGAGCGGGTCCGAGCGTGTAAATCCACCACAACACAAGGGGCGTAGCCAGCCACTATCGCTTCCTTAACTTATAATTTTTGGGAATTTATATGAATATCTTCCCTGGTGTTGACCTGCCAGTGTTAGTGCACATTGAAACATAGCACCAATGATGTCTATTTCCCCTTTCCTTTGACATATGGCTTTGCTGGTATCATTATAGGTAAACACACCGAACATAACCTTCGTAGCTTCCCGAGTGTATGACTCGTGACGTCACGACCACGTTGGACGTTTTTCGAGCCATCAACTTTATCACCACTTTTACAGCACGAATTCAAGTTTTTGGGTAGGAATCTAATATACTATAGGAGTAGCCGTGTGTCTGTGTGTCTGTTTGTCTGTTTGTCTGTCTGTCTGTCTGTCTGTCTGTTTTGGGTAGCCGAAACTGTGAATTCAATTTTGATGAGAGTAGGCAAAAAAAAATCGCAAATAAATCATAGGTGGTACGAGGCTTGGTCCTATGTCGATTGAATAATTTTGAAGGGGGGTTTTGGGCTAAAAACACTTACGAACATTAGATTACACGAAGAAACTCTGCGCTAAAGTTTTGCCGCATTTCACTAACTCCGTAGACTCATGGAGTTACCATTTGTGTACGTGTGTGTGTGTGTGTGTGTGTGTGTGTGTGTGTGTGTGTGTACGCGTGTGTGTGTGTGTGTGCTTGTAGGACAGGCGTGGGGCGGGGATGAGGCAGGCGTTGGGCTGGGATGAGGCAGGCGTGGGGCTGGGTTGAGGCAGGCGTGGGGCTGGGGTGAGACAGGCGTGGGGCTGGGGTGAGGCAAGCTACGGTGGTGGTAGGAGGTCTACCCCGAGTCACTTTGACCAGTGACCAACGACAGGAACAATACGATTGAAGTTTGCACTCACATTGTTGTCTAATATATACTACTACCATAAACATCAATACATGGGTCCGAAGGGCCCACAAACACTTGTTATATATACTGTGCCACTCTACAAACATGGCAGAATCAATTTATTAAGTCTTCTCATAACAGGCAACTTGTCTATTATTTGTGTTGTCATTATTATTAGTGGTACTGTCGCTGGCGCACAGCCGTTCCTGTTACTATCAGAGCTGGGCACTAAATACATTGAATGTATTTAAATACTAAATACTAAATACATGGGAGAAATGTATTTAAATACTAAATACTAAATACATCAATTGTATTTAAATACATTTGTAATTACATTTTAGATATACACAAATTTTAACATGTACAAAAAAAATGGATTTCCTTAGGATTTCCTTAGATTTTTGGTTTCCTTAGAAATGTTCTTCTCGGGCCTAAATTTCCTAAAAATAAGGAAATTTCCTTGAAAGCGGAAACACTGGTTCACTGTAACATCAGGATTGCCAGATAGTTGGGCGGGTTTATGGCCAAATTAACTGATAAAATAGTTTTTACATTTTTATATTATGAGTATTTAAATACAATTTATTTAAATACTCTTAAAAGTATTTATATACTATATTTATATACATAACAACCAATGTATTTATAAATACATTTCTAAATACGCAAATGTATTTAAATACGTATTTCAATACAAATGTATTTAAATACTGCCCAACTCTGGTTACTATTACCGTGCCTACTACCATTGCTGTCATTATCATTCACCTCGTTATCTTGCTGTGGTTTTCCTATTAACATTCCTCTTAACTGTTCACGGTGGACCCTCCAATTGGGCAGCTCCGCACCACTGGATTACGGACAGTGGATGCCGATCCTCCCATTGACAAAACCGCACCCTCTCTTGACGAAGTCAGAGAGGCTGTAGCAAGTTGAGGGGTGGAAAGGCATCTGGTGCTTGTAATAGCAGTGCAGAGCTTTTCAAAGCTGGGGGTGAGGTCATGATTCGCGGATTGCATGCTGTCCTGACTGCCGTGTGGCAATCAGGTACCATTCCTCCTCACTGAGAGGGGGCTGGTCGTCCCGAACTGGAAAGGGAAAGGGGACCGTCAGGACTGCAACAATTACCGCGGTATTACATTGCTCAGCGTGCCAGGCAAGTTGCTCGCCCATCTATTGCTGACACGGATCCGCAGCCATCTGCTGAAGCATCAGAGACCTCAGCAGTCTGGGTTCACGCCTGGTAAGTCAACAACGGACCGTATCCTAGCGCTTCGTGTCCTGGTGGAACACCGACGTGAGTTTCGACAGGGGATGCTTGCAGCCTATGTTGATCTCAAGAAGGCGTTTGACTCAGTGCATCGTGAGTCACTCTGGGATCATCTGCGACTTCGCGGGATTCCTGCAAGGACTATTGGTTTGATGACTGGTCTGTACTCTAGGACTGAGAGTGCTGAAGTGGAGTGTGGGGGAGGTGTATCCAGTTTCTTTCCTGTTAATACAGGAGTGAGGCAATAGTGCGTCCTTGCCCCATCACTTTTCAACACTTGTATAGACTGGGTATTGGGTAAAGTTGTAGATCAAAGTGATTGTGGAGCATCCCTCGGCAACACCAAGATCACTGATCTTGATTTTGCCGATAATGCAGTAATCTTTGCTGAGTCGCTGGAGGTACTGGTGATGGCTCTCGAGGCGCTGCACAAGGAGGCAAAACCCTTGGGACTTGAGGTCTCCTGGCTTAAGACCAAGGTCCAGGTGTTTGGAGGCTTACTAGATGAAACAGTACAGTCTGTTCATGCGTGCAGCGAGGACATTGAAATTTTGGAAAGTTTTACATACCTCGGTAGTGCAGTCCATAATGATGGCGGGTCGCATCAAGAAGTCTTACGACGAATTAGCATAGCCCACGGTGTTATGGACTCACTCAGCACGATTATTTGGCGTTGTCGGTACCTGTGCAGTAAGACAAAGATCCGGATCTTCAAGTCGCTTGTGATCCCTGTCTTACTCTATGGTTGTGAAACATGGACACTAAATAGCGACTTGAAGAGGCGAATCGATGCCTTTGGTAATAAGTGTCTTCGCAGAATCATGGGGTATCAATGGAATGATTACGTGTCAAATCAGCGATTGCACCGTGAGACTGAATCGAGGCCTATTACTTGTATAGTCCGTCAGCGCCAACTTCTACTATATGGGCATGTGGCACGCTACCCTGAAACTTATCCTTCCCATCGGGTTGTATTTGTAAGAAACAGCCCGGCGTGGAGGAGACCAAGGGGGCGCCCACAAGGCTCGTGGCTGGGGCAAGTTGTTGCTTCCTGTCGAGAGTTGCTTGGTATGGGAAAGGAGCCTGCATGGTGACTCGCGCGTGGTGACCCCCGGGAGTGGCGTCGTAGGGTGGGCGAGGCGACGCTCCCCCCGGCGTATGCCCCCAATGATTGATTGATTGATTCTTTTTAAGGTACAGTTGACCCAAAGAGTAACACCTGTTGGCTTTGTTATCATAAAGAAAACCCGGTGACCTACATTTCCAGTGGGTCAGGTAGGCACACCTCTTCTTCATTAATGTAGGTGTTCCTTCACCTTCGAGTCGCGTGTTTGACCTGCCTTTTATTGAGCTTGTTCGGACACGTTCCACAACAGTATTTGTGTCGGCTCTTTCATAAATGATGGTATCAGTTATAATTATAAAATTATAATGACTTATAGTAATGCTTTTATTGTTTGTTATACTATTTATAACATTAACATTATTCTTATTATTATTGCTAGCACCATTTTTTCTTTTTTTCGTTATTATTATTGTTATTATTTTCTCTTAATTATTGCCATCATCATCATCATTATTAGCATGTTTCCTAAAGTCACGCAGGATCAGAACGATGTGTGTACGAAAGTGCGTTATATGCTGGGTCATAACATATTTGACCTGCACGTATAGGTGTTGCTGTAAATAGAATGATTACTGCTTGGACGCAAAATCCTTAAAATTATATACATCGCTAGGTACTCCGGCTGCTAATACCCATACTCTAGATTGTATTCTATAAAGTCTGGTAGGGTTTATGTTCGTAGTATATTTTTAGCTCTGGCCTTGCAATGTATTACAAACAAGGCTTTATGTCCATTGCAGTTTGGTGGACGTGTTATTTAGGAAAGTCACAACAAGCAACAAACAGAGAGACAGGGAGGTAGAGGATGACACAGGCAGACAGATGGAGTCATAGAATCATAGATTATTCCTATATGATTAGGCCTCGATTCTTCTCTCTCTCTCTCTCTCTCTCTCTCTCTCTCTCTCTCTCTCTCTCTCTCTCTCTCTCTCTCTCTCTCTCTCTCTACCCGCCAGGGTGGCGCGGTTGGTAGAATCACGGACTGGTGTTGCAGAGTCCCTGCGCCATTCGGTCAGCGGTTCGAGTCCACCAAATTCGTCCTGGCGTGGTGGCGCTTTGTATAGTCAATAACCTTGTAGTTGGTACTTGCAAAGTGTCTAGATAGGATCAAAGTATCTTATCTTATCTCTCTCTCTCTCTCTCTCTCTCTCTCTCTCTCTCTCTCTCTCTCTCTCTCTCTCTCTCTCTCTCTCTCTCTCTCTCTCTCTCTCTCTCTCTTTCTTCCTCTTTCTTTTGTCAATCAAGTACAAAATAAGAGAAGATTAATCAAGGTGGCACAGTAAACTCATCCAAAAATAATACCAATCAGCCTCACCCAACCTTTGGTATTTCATTTTGATTGCATGTACTTTTAATTTGCGAGAGATGAGAACTGAAATTTAGATACTACTTTTTTTAAGCTATTGCGTCCATCTATTGTAAGGTTTTCAAGTATCTTTTTCTTAATATTTGTTGTGATAAAGAAGAAAAAGGTAAAAAAAAAAAAAAAAAAAATGGTTCACTGATATTTTAGGGAGAATCTTAAGTCTTTTTTTCTTATTATTTGATGATTAGAGGGAATCGAACGTGTTATTTATTTACTTGATATTTAGGCTACATTTACCTGGTCTAATTATTTTTATTGATGCTCGTTGATCAGGTGACATAAGAGAACAGTGGTTAATGAGAGGAAGGTAAGTGAAATATTCCAACCGCGTCCTGAGTTAAAGGGAAAACCAGGTCTAAGAATTCAACATGTGATTTTGTCGTTTGTTGAATGTATTTTCATGTATTTTCTAATAACTTTCTTTTTCACTAGCGCTGTGCCAAAGACTACTCCATACTTTCTCGTAAAATATCAAATGGCGATGAGTTCAAGTGAATGTTCATGTGTTCAAGTTCATGCATATTTCTTCACCCTCTCATAATGGCATTTCTTTAGTGTATTTTACTGTTTTTTATTTGATAATATTATAGAACAAACATTTACAAAGATAACGGTATATCATATATACTGATAAACCATAGGAAGGGAAAAGGGAGTGATGTTCGAAAATGGCAGGAATCGCAAAACTGGCCTCCACTGGAAATAGCCCAAAATGAGTAGCAAGTCCAGTATAGAGTAGTCTTTGGCTGTGCATAAAACATAATTAAAAATAGCAAGCCTACTAAATTTTTTAGGAATAAGATTCAATGATTAGTTTTATCATTATTATTATTATTATTTATAATAATAATAATTATTATTATTAATATTATCATAACTTTTCATTATTATTATCATTGATATTTATTATTATTTTTATTATTATTATTATTATCATCATTATTATAATTTTTTTTAGCTCTATTGTTATTTTGTAATGCTGCATATACTATGTGTTCGTGTAAGTAAAAACGAATAACATGAAAAGAGTGAACAAATGTCAGGTGTACATGTCTTATTACCAGTTTTTTCTTTCTTTGTGCCTCACTGATACACACATACACACACACACCCACACACATTTATACACACACACATGCTTGCTGGTCCAGTGGATAAGAGTTTGGCGCGCAATTCTGTGGTTCGTCGGTTCGAATCCCCGCTCGATTTAGGGATTTCTCAATGACTTGCGGGCGGTTACTGTCCCTCTTAAGAAAGGGGATGGGGTGTGTGGTCCCAGCATTACCCTAAGATCGGTCATAATGAGCTCCAAGCTCGCTGCAGGAGGGTGAAATTGGCGATCGCGAGCTCAGCTCGCGTGGACAAGACCATACGTAAATGACACACATACACATGAGAGAGAGAGAGAGAGAGAGAGAGAGAGAGAGAGAGAGAGAGAGAGAGAGAGAGAGAGAGAGAGAGGAGAGAGAGGAGAGAGAGAGAGAGAGAGAGAGAGAGAGAGAGAGAGAGAGAGGAGAGAGAGGAGAGGAGAGAGAGAGGAGAGAGAGAGAGAGAGAGAGAGAGAGCGAGAGAGAGAGAGAGGAGAGAGAGAGAGAGAGGAGAGAGAGAGAGAGAGAGGAGATGAGAGAGAGAGAGAGAGAGAGAAGAGGAGAGAGAGAGAGAGAGAGAGAGAGAGAGAGAGAGAGAGAGAGAGAGAAGAGAGAGAGAGAGAGAGAGGAGAGAGAGAGAGAGAGAGGAGAGAGAGAGAGAGAGAGAGAGAGAGAGAGAGAGAGAGAGAGAGAGATGAGAGAGGATGGAGAGAGAGAGGAGAGAGATAGAGAGAGAGAGAGAGAGAGAGAGAGAGACGAGAGAGAGAGGAGAGAGAGAGAGAGAGAGAGAGAGAGAGTGTTCGGCTGAGGGTTCATTCACATTCCGTAGCTTGGCTCACTCGGCGAGGGGAATAGCGAAGCAGCCGCATCGTGGCGAGTCAGTCAGTTGGTCGTCACTCCCCTCAGTTGGTTTTCTCTCCCCTCTCCATCCCCTTCTCACCCCTCTCGACTAACTTCCCTCTCTCCCTCCCTTTTTTTTCTTTCTTTCCATCCATCCATCCATCCATCCCTCCATCCTTCCTTCTCTTTGCTTCAATCATCTCTCCTTAGGTCAGATGTGTTCCTGTTCCTTTTTTCCTCTTTCTCCACCTCCTCCTTCGTTTCAATCCATAGCACTTCCTCTCTCCACCAGCTCCCGTCTTCCCTCTTTCCCCTCCTTGTCTCTTTCCACTCACTCCAAAGTTATGTTTCCTTCCTCTTTCGATCCTCTTATCTTTTTTTCTTTTTATCTTTTTACACCCTTTTCTTCTTTCCATCCTTTCGGACTTACGCGACGAGAGTCGGAAAGGGTCTGGACCAACGGTTATTTTCGGTTGAGGTCTGAGGGAGGATGGCGACAGTCGTCAAGACTGTCCCAGACAGTCTTGGCCTGTCTTGAGGCAGTCGCGAAAACTGTCTTGAGTCATTTTTCAAATTTTAACAGTTTCTTGTCGGCACAGTCGTCGGTGAGATAAGCAAAAATCCAAGTCTGTCATTATCAGTACAACGCCTAAGGACTCCTGAAGGCGGTGTTCCTAGCGTCTGGGGGAACACAACTGTGCGTCGTCACCTTGGGGTTTGTCGCATTCACACTGTGCCGAATTTGGGCCACGACAAGCCACGATTCTAGGGTACACTAGGTCTTGGCTATTGATGTGAAATGATCGCGTGTGGTCTGAAAGAGGTTTATAAACGATCGCCGGATGCTAAGCGGACGTCGGGGCTGGGTGTGGAGTCGCGAGGGGGGGCGCGAAAAAGTATCCCTTGGAATACAAGGGACGACGAGAGTCGGAGGGACTTTCGCGACGAGAGTCGGAAAGGGTCTGGACCAACGGTCATTTCCGGTTAAGGTCTGAGGGAGGTCGGTGACAGTCGTCAAGACTGTCCGAGACAGTCTTGGCCTGTCTTGAGACAGCCGCAAAGACTGTCGGAGTCATTTTTCAAATTTTGACAGTTTCTTGTCGGCACAGTCGTCGGTGCCGGCTACCTAAGGCCAGCATTACACAGCCGAATATTGGTCGCCGAATGTGCACGAATATGCAAGTCATCCTGTGTCGGGGGCCAATTCAGCACATTCTTGCATGTTCGTGGTCGTTCGGCACATTGTCGGGGTCCAGCTTGCGACTTTTGACAGTTGTCCACGACCACCACGAAAGTTTCATGTTGCATGAAAAATTCGTGGCCGGTCGCCGAATGTGCACGAATGAACAATTGACGCCGAATTGACGCCGAAATGTCGCCGACATGTCCCCGTCAATTCGGCATCCAATTCACGGCGTTCGGGGAGGTGTCATTGAATTTTGACGATTTGGGACCGTTAAAATTTGAATTTTGTCGACGACAATGTCGCCGACATGTCGAGGACAGTAAAAATCGTAGTCATTTTGGCGACGCGGTCGCCGAATTTTTCCACGACCATGGTCGGCGACCAATTCGTGGCCAAAATTCGGCTGTGTAATGCTGCCATAAAACTAATGATAGGTGACGATAGTTCTCGTCTAGTGAAGGATGTTCGTGACCACTGTCGGCTCGGAAATATCGGCTAACACCTTGTCGGGCTGTTGGCCAAAGTATCCCTTTGAAGGAAAATCTGGGTTAAAATCGGCGACAGTACCCAAATGCTGGAGATATCTGCGGCCATACTATCCATTTGAAGAAAAATCTGGGTAATTCGGCGACAGTTGGCAAAGCTGCCACTAAGACAGTCGGGAAGACCGTAGGAGTTAGGGGCACTTAAACAGTACGTAGGAGCAAACTTTACTTATGCAACAGAATATTAACAAGTGCAATTATTGTAGTGCAGGTATGAGTAGGTAGTGTGGCTGGCTGGATTAACGGCCGGACAGTAACTCTAACATGGCAGGCACGTCGTCGACTCTGTAAACCGTGCCGCCGGTGTGGCGCGATGCGGAGGAAAGTGCTATAATATGTCTTTTTTGCATCTGCGCATGCGCCGGAGGACTGTGCTCCCGTGTCTCACGATGCCATAGTAGCGCGCCAGATGTACGATGTTTCTGCTTTATTTCAGCTAGTCGCGCGGAGAGGTAAGAGCTTCCATCCCAGCTCGTGCCTCACCCCACCGCTGGGGATTCGCGTGTCTGATTCATTAGCCCGTAGATACTCTTTGTCTATTTAACTATTCAGTTTAATTATTTATACATTTTTTTCTTATCTTCACGGTTTTTATTAAGTATACCTACCTTATGCGTCTTATTACACAGTAATGTGAATATAAGCACACTCGATGAGAGATGAATCTTCTTGTTGTAAATAAAGGTAGCGTAGCTTTGCTGTTACGATTGCATGTATAGTCTATTCACTTAAGCTGGATTTTTGGGAGCTGCTCGATGCCTACCCGAGTTTGTAAGGACGTCGCTGATTGGCTGATAGACTCGGGCTGGGTGGTGGTGGTGGTGGTACCTTGCCTCGGCGCTACCAAAACCCTGGCGTTGCCTCAGAAAAATATTCATATTTCTTTGCTTAACTCACCTCTTACACAAGATAGGCCTATTTTGTTTGCATCAGTGAATCAGGCAGTGATTGGTTAACAATAACACGCTATTCGTAACTCAATAGGGTAAACAATAAAGTCATGACTGAGTATCACAAGAGTAGGCGTATTTTTAGGTTTCAATGCATTGAAATGTTTTACTCCTACCCGATATTACCAAGCTACCAAATAATATTTAGGTTAAACTGAGCCTACTATCGTGTTCAGGATACATTGCTGCATATCTTGAGCATAAAAAAATGTAGTAAGACTCCACCAATATTAAGATAATTGAAGGAAAGTAAAACAGTGTAAAAACATTTTGTCTTGCTTTTTTTGCTTCAACTCGCTGTAACTCCATCAGTTTTGCTCGTATTACATTTTGAATCGCTGTTTCAAAATTCTCACAATTTTCCGATTCTTAAGGTATGTAGCACGTACCAATAAGGAAAAAATTATGTGGTCAAAGTGGTTAATAAAGTAAAACTACTGAAACTGGCGCCGTGACTGGTGAGCCTCTGATAGCTAGCTCTCCCCAGAACTCATCTCTCCTGTGTGAGCAATGCTCACCAGTCACGGCACCAGTTTCAGTAGTTTTACTTTATTAACCACTTTGACCATATAATGTTTTTCTTATTGGTACGTGCTACATACCTTAAGAATCGGAAAATTGTGAGGATTTTGAAACAGCGATTCAAAATTTAATGCAAGCAAAACTGATGGAGTTACAGCGAGTTGAAGCATAAAAAGCAAGACAAAATGTTTGTACACTGTTTTACTTTCCTTCAATTATCTTAATATTGGTGGAGTCTTACTGAATTTTTTTTTATGTTCAAGATATGCAGCAATGTATCTTGAACGCGATAGTAGGGTCAGTTTAACCTAAATATTAACTGGTAGCTTGGTAATATCGGGTAGGAGTACAACATTTCAATGCATTGAAACCTGAAAATCCACCTACTCTTGTGATACTCAGTCATGACTTAATTTTTTACCCTATTGAGTTACGAATAGCGTGTTATTGTTAATCAATCACTGCCTGATTTACTGATGGAAACAAAATAGGCCTATCTTGTGTAAGAGGTGAGTTAAGCAAAGAAATATGAATATTTTTCTGAGGCAACGCAAGGGTTTTGGTAGCAGCCATGCAAGGTACCACCACAACCACCACCCAGCCCGAGTCTATCAGCCAATCAGCGACGTCCTTACAAACACGGGTAGGCATCGAGCAGCTCCCAGCCCAGGAATCCAGCTTAAAGTAATCGTCCAGATCATTTCATCATTCCTGATTTAATGCAATCAAATCATAGCCATTAACGAGTATATCAACAATACGTCGTCACTTTTTGCATCCAGTCAGCCGTTTTTAAATAATCCGCAATCAAAATCTGCAAATTCCCCGAGTTCTCAAAACACTCCTCAAGGTTTGCAGACGATGCGCCACGGGTCGGTGACGTAGCAAAAGGCAGCGCTCTCCCCGCCCGCAGATTCAGAGAGATGTAAACACAGGAGATAAATTTAGTACTTGAAGATTTTTGGGTTTTTCTGATAGATTTTTTTTGCGATATGCCAAATGCATGCATCCTTTATGGGTGCAGCAAGACAGCTGTGCCTTTCGAGAGAAGTTTGCACAACTTTCCGACTGATACGACAATGTTAAATGTATGGAAGAGGTTTGTGCGGCGGACAAGAGCAAATGGAACGGGAAGTTGACATTTGCAAGGATTTGTAGTGATCACTTCCTGCGGTATTGCTACAGCAACTGGATGAAAGTGTCTATGAGGATATCAACCAAATTGGATTTGAAGGATAAGTTCCAGGTCCCGACAAACTACCCGGAGGGCACCTGCTCCACTCTTGCTTCGACCAAAACAAGAGCTAAGAACTTGATCCCCGCCTCTGGCCCTGTGACAAGTTGCCAGACTCCTGATGGACATGGTTCTCTCTCAGTCTCACCAGCCTCATGCTCAGCAACTAGACTACCCACTCCTAAACGTCCTCGATCTGCTGTCAGGAAGCGGGAAGTAATTAAGTTAATCAATAAGCCTGTCAATGAGTATTATCAGTATCATACTCTCTTGTGCTTATGCTTTCCTTGGGTTGGAAAAATTCTAGAGTCCTTTTCCGCCCTTATTAGTGGGCTTTTTTAGGGTAAAATTCTAGTGTTTCCCATACTCTCCCATTTCCCCCAAACAAGTTTGGGGACCTGTGGGAATGCGGGGTTTTCGGGCGGAGGACAAATTATGCATCGGCAACACGAAATTTAAGAGTTGTGGAGGGGGGTAAAGTTCCCTAGATCTAGGGTAATTTCCTTATATCTAGAGAAATTTACCTAACCAAAATTAACCTAACCTAACCTAGCATGGGGCTTGACCCACCGATAACCTAACCTAACCAAATCTAACCTAACCTAACCAAATATAACCTACCCTAACCAAAACAAATATAACCTAACCTCCTAGCGGGGGGTTGGGGGGGTTCTCGACACTTCGGTCATCATTCTGTGAGGATCGGCAGCTTCACACATTTCTTGACTCAGAAGAAATCCAATGAATTTTCCCTAGTTCTAAGGAATTTTTCCAACACCCCAAACTCAAAAACTATGTGTTTGCGACGCATATTTTGTACCCCAGCCAAATATCCCGCATTCCCCCAGGTCCCCAAGCTTGTTTTGTGGGAGAGGGGGAGTATGGGCAAACACTAGAATAATATTTTTTTTAGTTCTACTGTAGTTCAATGCATTACAAGGCACGTAGTTATAAACATCCTCAACTTGTCGATCTGATTATTTGCGTGACCTGGAACTGTTGCCGATATTAATTCTGGTAAAATTCTAGAGTCCTTTCCCGTCCTTATTATTATTATTTTATTTTTCATCCGACAGGCCTTCACATATCCCTTCAGATACTTCTACAACGTAATTATAAAGTGGGGGAGGGATGCCCCCTTCAACTCCCCCCCCCTCTGGACTCCCTAAAATAATATTACTAACCTTACCTAACCTTACCAAAAAGCTCCGATCTAATTCCAATTGCAGGAAAAAACTAAAATTTTACCTGGATTGGTTAGGATAGAGGTTAGGTTAGTCATTATTTATTCCCACACACAAATTTACCAATTTACCTTACTTACCCATCCATGTTTTGGCCTCAGTAATCCTCATATACGCGACCAGCGTCATTTCTTTCGGTCTCTAGATCTGTCACAGCGACAGATTCACTGTCTGACACCGAAGTACAATCGCTCATCATAACATTTGCCGACAGGTGTCAGACAGATGTTTACATTGGAGCCTCTGCGGGCGTCACTCTTCTGACGTCATCAATAACAGTCGTAGCCCTGTTGGAGGGAAGATTTTTTTTTCCCCGCGCTTTTTACAAAAGTCGTGTTTTTACGGAAATAAGGCCTGGAAATCAATTATTTTTGGTGGATGAGGTGTTTTGAATGTACATTCAACATAATTAGGCGAAAGAAAAATGGGTCTGGACGATTACTTTAAGTGAATAGACTATAGTATAGCCTACAGGGCATGGCGTTCTCCGTCAAGAGGCTGCCTGACACCCCTCAGTCACGGGGCAGCGCAGCCTCTCTCAACTGCCTGTTGTTCCTCTCAACTGCCGTTGTTCTCCGTTAGGAGGCAGCCTGTCCTTCCACAGTTGCGGGGTATAGAGGACTATGTAGCGACGGTATTTTGTTCTCCGACAGGAGGCAGCATTGCCTTTCTCAAGTCAAAGAGTAGCGCGACCTCTAAGCAAGATCTGACGGCATGTGTTCTTCGTCAGGTGGCAGCCTGTCACTCCACAATATCTGTGTAAGACGGCACCTCACAAATGTAGCGCGCTCATTTAATTTGTTCTCCGTCAGGAGGCAGCCTGACATTCCTCAGTCAAGGGGCAGCTTGGCCTCTCACCACGTAACGACGGCATGTTGTTCTCCGTCAGGAGGCAGCCTGTCACTCCACAATCTCGGGTAGCACGGTCTCTCAGCATATAGCGATGGCATGGTATTCTCCTTCAGCAGGCAGTGCTCATTTAATCAACTTCAGTTTGATTATTGATACATTATCTCTCACCTTTTTACTCTCAATATTTCCATATAAAAAAGTGCTATTTTTTTTTATTTCCGCAAGTGAATAACTACCGTAGATAACACTTTAGTCGCCACTTGCACTAATGTCGCCAGGCGCCATATATGACGAATTATAGCATCACTACTGATTTGTATGTGCCACTGAAGATGATACACAGTAGTTTATAACAATTATCCTGACTGTATAATCTAAACAGGGGGGCGGTATGAGCCTCTAATCACAGGCGTCACTATAAGAATCCTGCCTGCGCCACCACGGGCGAGGACCAACCATCACAGTCCTCAAATGAACCTCCAGAGCCTACCATCCAAGCCCTGGGTCACCACTGCCTACAGGCGCTATAAGCACAATTGTAAAAAAAAAAAAAAAAAAAAAAAAAAAAAAAGGTCGCCACTCGGTTGATATTTTGGTAATTTGTTCATTTATAGCCATAATATGACACAGGTGAAGACACAAAATGACACAGACTCTCCAGATAGCCCCTTCTAACTTTTCTGAAATCATGGATGTAGAAATGTAAGTATTAACGCCCCCAGACGTCTGTACATCGAAAAATACGATGTCCTGGCGACTTTACACTACGCGCCAAAATATTGTTCGCCGTATCATAACAGACGCTCTCATAAGGGAATTTTGAAAATGTACTCTATAGCAGCCTAGTGACTTCCGAGAGAGATATCCTACATATGGCAGCATGTTTAAAGCACGTCATCAAGGTCCATCAAGACCGTTTAGGAATGTTCAGATGCCACTTGTCAATTATAGACGAAGCATTTTGAAAAGGATCGAATCACTCCCCGAGAGTAATTTGAACAGACGCGCGTTGGTATAACTATCATTATTTTCATAATGGGTGGCAAGAAAGACCTAACAAAGGAGCAAATTAAAGTTATTGTGACTCTACACAAGGCAGAGAGGCCAGAGGAAGAAATATCAAGGATTGTGGAACATAAAGAAGTGGCCACAGCGAGGATGTAAATGTCATATCGTAATAATGTTCTTGCTCTTATTTGAAGATGGGCATCCACTTGACGTTTCATGACATTTACTGTGCTTGCCGATGTTTTACATCCTCGCCCTGGCCACTTCTTTATGTTACGGTGTCGCCACCCCGCCACGTTCACGAAACTCTCCACCCACTTCATCACACATTTCCTCGTAACACCCACAATAGGGTACGCCGTAGGACCAATGAAAAGTGAAATATAGATTATTTCGAATTTGGCAGGGTGTTTTCTTGTGTAAAAATGAATTTTAAGGGTGGTTTGTCCCCTTCAACTTTTTGGTTTGAGCACTTCTTGCTATGCAAAAATGGACTTTTATATTTTTATATTTATATGCAAAACATAGCTTAAAGTGCGACTTTGCATAGTAAGAATTGCTCAAATGCAGAAATGGAAAGAGGTAAAATCGTCTTAGAATTCCATTTTATATAGGAAATTGGCATGGCAAAGTTGAGAAAAAGAATTGTTTGTTATACGGCGTACCCTAACCAGGGTACCAAAATAGTTGGATTGGGTTACGATGGGAGGAAGGACAAGACCAGGGCGATGGTGCCCGACAGCTCTGGGAAACTGCACCCAAGGTTGATCAGGGAGGAGCATGTGTCAATGACAGAGGAGCCATCTGGAAGGTACCTTTGGCACTTTGTACCAGAGGACCCGGTGTCACCTGAGAAGCCTGTGTTCAAGGTGGCTCAGGCTCTCTATGATCTGCTGGTGACATACGAATCCACCGACTCACTGATCGTACTGCAAGGTGACTCAACTAGGGCCAACACGGGGTGGAAGGGTGGTACTCACGCCCAGTTGGAGAAAATGCTGGGACGCAAGCACTTCTGGAGTATATGCGTGTTGCACACAAACGAGTTGCCCCTGCGCCACCTTATCACCAGCATCGACGGGCCTACCTCATCTGACATTCACGGGCCTACCTCATCTGACTTCACGGGTCCAGTGTGCAGTCTGCTGTCCAGCGTGAATGAGATGCAGTACAACGCAGAGTTCAGAGGAGTGCCAGGCGGTAAAGATCTCACAGAGATACCGGAGTATATCATGGTCAACATGTCCACTGACCAGCAGGTCTGCTACCAGCTGGTCCAGGCTGTGAAGCGGGGCGTTCTTCAGTCCGAGCTGCAGGAGATCAAGTGTGGCAAGGTGTCCCACTCCAGATGGCTCACCACAGCCCAGTCGCTCGTGTATATGTGGACCAGAAAGCATGGACTGACTGGCAAAGAACTGAACACCCTGGAAATCCTAGTCAAGTACTGCCTGCAGGTGTATTTCAAACTCTACTACGACATCAAGGTTCACCACAGACTAGAGGACGGCCCCAAGCACATCCTCACGCAGCTCAGAGTGATGAGGTCGCAGTCCAAGAAGGTCCAAACAGCTGTGACCTTCTACGTGCGGACAGGAGCATGGTTCGCACACTCAGAATGTGTCCTCCTCTCGCTGATGGCGAGTCAGAGTGAGGACGACCGCAGGTTCGCCGTGACCCAGATTTTGAAGCTGAGGGCTGGCGAGGAGTATGGGGACACCAATGTAATACCTCGCATCACACCCAAGCTGAACTTCTCAGCCACCAGCTTGCAGACACTGATCAGCTGGCAGCCTTGCCAGGTGCACGAGCCGGCATTCACCTGTTCACTGTCCGGGGATCAGATCCAGGAGATCCTGGTCAAGCCGTACGAGGTTCCGGAGCTCTCTATCCACACTCAGAGCATCGAAAGAGTCGTGAAGCAGGTGACAGAGGCTGCGGCAGCAGTGGTGGGGCAACAGGCCAGAGACGGGTTCATCCGGGCTCGGGCCCACCACCGGGAGACCATGCCCTGCTTTAGGTCTAAGAAGGACATGATGGACACGTTCTAGGCCAACGTAGAGGCTGTGACACTGTGATGTAGTGCTTGATGAACCAACTGATCAGAAAGAGCTTACCACGCTAGTCATTTGGAACTCATATTGGTGCATGATGCAATACACAGGACCAACCGGACACTGCGTACTCATTTAAGCATTATTCGATAAGGGTGCAATATAAAAGTGCGATTTTGCATAGTAAGAATTGCTCAAATGCAAAAATGGATTGAAATAAAATCGTCTTAGAATTCCATTTTACATAGGAAACTGGCATGCCAAAGTCGAGAAAAAGAATTTTTGTTATACGGCGTACCCTAACCCACAATCCTTGATATTTCTTCCTCTGGCCTCTCTGCCTTGTGTAGAGTCACAATAACTTTAATTTGCTCCTTTGTTAGGTCTTTCTTGCCACCCATTATGAAAATAATGATAGATATACCAACGCGCGTCTTTTCAAATTACTCGCGGGGAGTGATTCGATCCTTTTCAAAATGCTTCGTCTATAATTGACAAGTGGCATCTGAACATTCCTCAACGGTCTTGATGGACTGCCCGTGCTTTAAACATGCTGCCATATGTAGGACTAGCCGCAAAGCCGCCCTCCGGGCAGACTTTTTGGCTAGCTCCTGCGGAGGGCTATTGGTGGGACTTCGGCCCACCACCTGTGTTTGGTGGGCCTTTGGCCCACCAAACACAGACTCTCCAGATAGCCCCTACTAACTTTCCTGAAATCATGGATGTACATTCACTCACCCATTACCCATCAACCCCCACCCATTCACCCACCCATTACCCATCACCACAATTCCACCACCCATTCACTCACCCATTATCCATCACCTATTCCCTCACCCATTATCCATCACCTATTCCCTCCACCTATTCCCTCACCCATCACCCATCACCCCCCACCCATTCACTCACCCATCACCCTACACCCATTACCCATCACCCCACCCATTCACTCACCCTTTACCCATCACCCTCCATCAAGGTTTCCTCAATTCTCGCAACCCACTTTTTTTTCACAATTCTTGCTAATAGGCTGCTAAATAAAAGGAAAAAAAAGTGATCGGATTATCCTATAAATGGGCTTAAATCCTTCCCCTGGTCAACCTGGTTCCAAAACTGTGCCAGATGATGGGATTCCACCACAGGGGGCGGCACCTATCGCGGACACACACACACACACACACACACACACACACACAGACAGACACACACACACACACACACACACACACACACACACACACACACACACACACACACACTTTCGCTTATATTATTATAGATATCTCTCCCGGAAGTCACTAGGCTGCTATAGAGTACATTTTCAAAATTCCCTTATGGGAGCGTCTGTTATGATGCGGCGAACAATATTTTGGCGCGTAGTGTAGTGTTATCTACGGTACTGCACAATACAGGGGCGTATTTAGGATCTTGAAACATTGGGGGCTTAGCCTAGCCAAGAGATCTTTAAATTTTTACAGGATAATTTTCAATTTATTTTTCAGTATAATGAATATAAGATGTGAGACACTGTGCTCTACCAAAAGGCTCCGGTAATTTGCTTAGAATAACTTTCGAAACATGAAATTAAAATAAAATTAAGACAATCTGAGTTGGGGCTCAACTTCGATATTATTTTTATTTTCATCAGGAGGAGTAAAACACCAAGCAAAAGAGAGCTTTGGGGTGATGAAGCAGTCATATAGATTGTATATTCCCAATGCTTTGTTCAGTACTTAAATCTGACCAACCTTGGACTTATGACTACTTTTTTTTTATATGTTTACATCACAAAGGACTGGGCAAGGACACACAAAAATGCACATTGAAAAAAAGGCACTTCTGTTAACTCTGTGTCTTGTCCATCTGATATTCTCTTCTTCACCTCTCTAAAAGGTCTTTTGGTGTCCTCATCTCCTCTGTTCTCTCCACCTCTCATGTCCTGCTCATAAAAAGGATGCCATCAGCATACGCTAAGTAACATCTAACCAAATATCTATTTTTTTACTATAATTTTATGTTGGCCCCAGTCAGAGCTTATCTTATTTTTGTGAGGGAAAAAAAAAAAAAAAAAAGGTATTTGAGATCCGGGACTATTCATAAAACATTCGGGGCTACAGCCCCCAATGCCCAGGCCTAACTACGACCCTGCTGCACATTATACGGAGCCGAAAATAATAGAGAAAAAGCAAGCTGTAAGGCCTGTGGAGCCCGCCAACTCCTGCAGAATATTAACCACAATATCTTACCTTCTGATCTTCTGTTCTCTGATCTGGATCAGATAACACGACTTACGTAAAGCTGCTTCATTAATGCATTACAGATAAATTTAATCTTTGGGTAGCACATTTTACTTCCAACATACAGTTATAACACTACATTTGAAGCAAAGTCAATAAGATATCCTTTCTCTCATTTAAAGTCTGTCGGGTTCAGTATGTTGGTGATAAAATACCGTTTAAGATTAAGTGGATCTGTTTAGCTGAAGATAATTGTACCAAAAGGAAATAAGAAGCAAACATTTTTTTTTGAATAATTTCCACAATTTATCTTTCAGTGGGGAAAACAAAAATATGGTTAAGATTTTTCAAGGAATGTATATAGTCTATTCACTTAAGTGGATTCTTGGAGCTGCCGATGCTACCCGAGTATGTAAGGACGTCGTGATTGGTGATGCACGCAAGGATGGTGGTGATGGTGGTGGTATTTTGGTAGCATCGGCCAATCAGCGACGTCCTTACATACTCAGGTAGGCATCGAACAGCTCCCAAGAATCCAGCTTAAGTGAATAGACTTTAGTGAGATATATGCACTTAATTTATGCCCTTAAAGGACTGATTGTCATGATTATGATAAAATTTGATGGCGAGTTCAATTCTGTGTATGTGAGGAGAAACCTGATGGTTCCAGTGAGTTAAAGTTGAGTTATGGTAATTGAGAAAGAAGGAGTGAAGTCATTGAGTTTGCATAACAGCGTAGAATCCGAATTGAGAGTCAGAAGCAATGTAAAATAATGTTAAATGAGCATGTGTAGTTCCTGTTACTTAACATTACCTACTTCCCTTCCACCTTTCATCCCCATCCATGAAATTGTCTAGCCTCCTTTTAAAACTCCCTATTGACTCTGCACTAACTATACCCCACGACTGAGTCCATTCCAATCATTTACCACCCTTTTTGTGATAGCTCTCTTGTCCACCCACATACCCTCATTCTCTCACATAACTACTCCAACACTTTATCTTCCCATTCAACAGGGGAACGTCTTCTCACACTTTAAACATATATTCTACTATTATATTATATCCTTCTTATCATCTCACTCTCATCCATCCTCTCCAGTGTCCCAACCATCTCAGTGCTGCTAAGTCCACCACTACACAGTTCACTCCCATCTCCGTTGCAAGTCATACCAAATCTTCCACACACCTTATCATTACCATCCACTCTACACACCACATCCACCCCTCAAGTAACTCAATTCCACGGCCTGAATCTGACCTCTGGCATTTATTCCACGTCCAGGTCACTTGATCTTGATCTTGATCTTGATCTTGAGTTGGGAGCCACCCAGCGGATGCTGTCGGTGAAGCCTTTGGTCCGGCGTTCTCCCACACGCGTAATCTGTTGGGAGAGAAGCAAAAGAGGGGGGGAGGAAGCACAGCCAGGTGTTTCACCCCCCCCTTCCCAGCACCACACCCACACGGGGTCCCCTATCACTGAGGGGCCCCCTGCCTCTCATTCTCTCTCATACGTGCTCTCCAAGAATTCTCCAAGAATTCTTTTACACTCTCAATCACACGACTGTCACTCTTCCACTCAACCCCAGCAGGTACTACATCTCCACACTCCTGCCTCTCATCTCTCTCCATTCTTCCACTCCGACCTCTCCTACCACTAACTCCAACATCTTTGTTCTAGCATACTCATACCGTTCACATTCCAGCATCAAGTGCTCCACGGTTTCATCCACTCCTGTCACACACTTCACACACCCCTTGCTGCCACCATTCTTCCATCTGTACCTATGACTATTTACCTCCAGCGACTTTGTCCTGGCTCTGAAGAGTAAATCCCCATCATAGAACCTTTCATACTGTGGCTGATCCTTTCTCCTGTACCATTCCAGTGTTGATTTCTCACTCATTCCCTTCAGCCATTCTTCTTTCCCTTTCTCTTCCACTCTCCTATTTATTTCCCTTTTGCACACAGTTATACTCCCATGTCTCATCACTCCTGTCACAAACATTCCCAGTTCACCTGTCCAACTTTCCACTTTTACTGAGTCTTTCATCAACTTCCCATACATATTCCAGTCCTAAACCTTACTTGCCCACTTGCTGTCATCCATTCGCTGCAGTCTAGCTCTGTACCTCAGTCCTGCCTTTGCTATCCTCTCTCTGAACGTGCTCCATCCCATGTCTCCTCTAATCGCTTCCACTGCCACATACCTATTGGCACCTAATGCTATTCTGCCTGCTTTGTTCTGCGTTACTTCCAATCTGTCCAACTCCTTCCTAGACCACACCATTGTTACCAGGCCATACATAATGCTAGGGACTACCACACCCTTCCATAATCCTCTCACCACTTCATACATGTTGGCCCGACATCTTGCCACACTGTCTAGCCTTCCAACCCACTGGTTGGCACTATCTATCCTCTCATGTTTAGTTTTCTCACATCCTTTATCATCCAACCAAATACCCAGATACTTGTACTCTTTCGTTCTCTTTATTTCATTCCCACCCACCATCCAAATTCTGTCATCATCAGAGTCATCCCCATTTACCACCAACACCTTACTGAGCCTAACGTTGAAGTCCCTTCCATACTCAGTCACAGCATTCAGCATATCTTGTAGCTCATTGTGGTTTTCACTAAGGATCACCACATCATCTGCATACAGCAGTACAACACTCAACACTTCATCTCCAATTTTCACACCCAGACCTGTACGCTTCACTCTCACTGCCATTTCCTCAACATATAATCCAAAAAGTAGAGGAGAAAGGACACAGCCCTGTCTTACTCCTCTCTTAAAAGAGGTTGTTCTTTAATGAGTTGTTCAACTGTCGTGGTGAACGGACGTCTTACAACCTGCTCCTGCATAACACTCCCTGTTCGCTGAAATGGATCAATCACTTCTCAAAACTATGCTTGACACTCAAGACAAAGCTTATAGAAATGCATTGGAGGTGTTCATGACACAGATAAATGGAAAGCTTCAAGCACTGCAGTCAACAGTTAGTGATCTAACAACAAGTCTCGAATTCACTCAGAAGGAAGCGGAAGATCTCAAGACTAAAGTGAAGCGGCTCGAGCAGGAGAAGGAGGACAATAAAGCAATCATCAAGACTCTAACAGGTGATATTCAAGTAACGACAAAATCAAGCAAAGATCTTGAAGACCGTTGTAATTACCAGGAAGATTACAACAGAAGAAACAACCTGCAAATAATAGGACTCGAAGAGCTTCACGGTGGCGAAACTTGGAAACAAACTGCAAAACAAGTATCGAAGCTACTCCAAGACAAACTTCAATTACCAGACATTCACCTTGAACGAGCCCATCGTACAGGACAATTCAACACCAGCCGTCATCGCCCAATTATTGCTCGTTTCCAGCGATATTGTGATCGAGATGCTGTGTTGAGGAATGCTGCGAAGCTTCGAGGGACTCGAATCTTCATAAACGAAGATTTGTGCCCTGCTTCGCAACAAAAACGCAAGGATCAACTACCACTTCTCAAACAAGCAAGGGCCAATGGTAAACTTGCGTACTTCAGATACACCAAACTAGTCATCAAAGACAAGCAAGATACGCCGGGCAATGCTGTGAGGGGCCGGGACGCTGCCGCAGGTGGGGTCATCGGTTCCAGTGCTGGTCTGAACGTCGTCGGTGATACTGGTGCTAATCGGGCTGCTGCCGTCGCGATGAGTGTTGCTACTGACGCTGGGGCTGCTGCTCTCAGAACTGGAGCGTCACCTGCTTCGACTCTGAGTGCTACGGGTGCTGCTGGTGGGGACGCATTTGCTGGTGCTTCTGCTGTGCTGCCGGCCGGTGATGAAGGGCCAGAAGGTTCTGTTCCTGCAGCAGGCCCGAGTCTGCTATCCGCCGTTACGCAAAAGCCAACGCAAAGAAACACTAGAAGTGGAGCACCCAAAGCGAAAAAGTAATGGTCCGGTAAGACACTTAAACGTCAGACATATGTAAGTAGTTAAATTGCCTCAACAATGTCAATAGACCAAATACATCTACCATTTCGTGAATTAAATGATACAGAATTAATCAATACCTTAAATGTAGAAAAAGAGCATAGATTTCCATTAAGTGTTATACAAAATCTTACATTTCACCCATTTACATTCAACGATGATGGGACTGCTTTAGATAACTATCTTGCTTCCCATGGCTTGAAAGAGCCGGTATGTAACTATTATTTTTGTGATGATTTTGAGTTAAATGACAATCTTATACCTTCCAATATGCATTTGTTATCATATAACATTAGTAGTTTACCACTCCATTTAGATACCTTCAGTGACCAATGTCTTCATGCAATTGATAATACAATAGATATCCTTGGTTTTTGTGAAACACGCTTAAATGACGAGATCTCTTCACTATATTATTTAAATGGATATAATACATAGTATTTCAATAACAAATCTACTAAAGGCGGTGGCGTGGCCTTTTATATTAAGAAAAAAATCAAAGGGGTAATTCATCTAGATAACTCCCACACATAGAAACCTTATTCGTACAGTGCACTGAAAATGATGTAAAGTTTTTGGTTGGGATTCTCTATAGACCACCTCATGCAGGCATCCAGGATTTCATGTCAACCCTTGAACAACTTTTAGAATCTACAGCTCCAAAACACAACCTTCCTACTTACTTAATGGGAGACCTGAACATAAATCTTCTTAAGTGTACAGACAAAAGCGTAAATGAATTATTACAATTATTCTATATTTATTCATTCTTTCCTGTAATTACTAAACCTACAAGAGTAACAAATACCTCAGCGACGTTAATTGATCACATTTGGACCAATAACATGCAAAATTATCAGTCTAGTGGCATCCTGTACACTTCAATAAGCGACCACTTCCCAGTCTTCAGTTCTTTTTCCATTCCTCAACAAAATGATAATTGCTCACACATTAAAATAACAAAAATAATATTTACTAATGAATCTGTCAACTCATTCAAAACAGAACTATCACAATATAGTTGGCTTACGGAAATAGATAGCAAAAGCGTAAATGATGCATTTGAAACTTACATCATTTTTTTTTACAAATCTATATAATACTAAGTTTCCTGTCAAGCAAATCACAATAAAAGAAAAACACTATGGCAAACCATACATAACTTCAGGTATTAAAACGTCAATCAAACAACGCAATAGGTTGCAAAAAATCTATGCCAAATGACCCCTTACTTATGAAACTACTTTCATGAGGTATAGAAATCAGCTTTCAGCAATAATAAGATCAGCTAAAGAAAATCACTTCAAAGACAAACTCAAAGAAAATGCAGGAAATACCAAGAAAACCTGGGATATCATAAAAACTCTCACAGGAAGAAATAAAAGCTCAGAACCACCACCTTCCATCACGTTTCAAGACTGTACTTTGACAAATAGTGAGGACATAGCGGAGGAATTCAACAAATACTTTTGTAACATGGCAAACACCTTAGCTCAAGACATACCAACTCTCGTTCCATTCAGTAATTTCCTTCCAGAACCTGTTGATATATCTCTCTATCTTAATCCAACAACAGTCACAGAAGTCGAATCCATAATTCACGGACTCAAGATATCGTCACCAGGTCATGACGACATTAATGCTAAAATTTTAAAAGAATGTTGTGAAGAGGTCTCTCCATTTCTTGCACATATTATAAATAAGTCTTTTAAAGAAGGTTCCTTTCCCATGCAGTTAAAGATTGCAAAAGTAATACCCATATATAAAAAAGGCGATACATCCTTACACACCAATTATAGGCCGATATCAATTCTACCAAGCTTTAGTAAAATTTTCGAAAAACTAGTAGCAACAAGGCTAATCAACTATCTTTCCCAACATGCCTTATTAACAGAGTGCCAACATGGATTTCGCCCAAACCATTCAGTTGAACAGGCAATACACCAGATCACTCAAAGTATTTACAACGCCTTAGATAGTAAGTTATACCAACTAACTGTATTTTGTGACTCACGTAAAGCATTTGACACTATCCCACACTCCATTCTATTCGAGAAACTACTGGTATACGGGATTCGTGGTCCGGCTTATAAATGGTTCCAGTGTTATCTTAACCAAAGAAAACAATACGCAGTGTATGATAGGAAAACATCTTGTCTTCACACCCATTAATTGTGGTGTGCCTCAAGGCTCCATCCTGGGACCAATCTTGTTTTAAATTTAAATTAATGATATCACACGTAGTAGCAATAAGCTTAATTTTGTTCTTTTTGCAGACGATACAAACATCTTTATACAAGGAAAAGATCTCAATGAACTTAAAAATACTTTAAATGAAGAATTAGAGCAAGTATCAAATTGAATAAAAAGTAATAAACTTACGTTAAACACTTCAAAAACTCACTTTATGGTATCACACACTTTAAATCAACCCTATGATATGGAGATACTAATTAACAATAATATAATAAAAGAGGTAAAGGGAACAAAATTTTTAGGAATTATCTTAGATAATAAATTAAACTGGCAACCACAATTCAATGAGATAAAAACTAAAATCTCTAAAATATCTGGTGTATTATACAGGGTAAGAAATTTTATTAATTCCGACTGCTTAAGACAAATTTATCTATCCATTGCATATCCACATATGATTTACTGTTCAGCAATTTGGGGAGGCGCTTACAAAACATACATAGATGATATTTTCATAGCTCAGAAAAAGTTAATCCGGATCATGTTTCATGAACTTAGATATGCCCACACTAATCCCCTATTTGTTAAATACAAACTACTTAAATTTCATGACATTATATCTCTTCAGACATATTTGTTTGTACATAAAGCTCTCCATAGGCATCCAGTAAACAATGATTTTAAATACCTCTCCCACAATACTGATACCCGAAGGCCCAAAGATCTCAGACTCCCAGTATGCAGGACAACACATGTACAACAAAACGTCCTTTTTAGAGCAGCAAAACTGTGGAACCAACTACCAGATGACATGAGAAACATCCCAACCCTCAATTCATTCATATACAAAACTAAGCTCAAGATATTCGAAAATTACCAGCAAGATAGTTAAATAGTTAATACCTCTATCATACTAACATTGTTTCTGTTATCATTATTGTTATTGCTATCACTGCTCTCATTATTACATATATATTGCAATATTACGTTATCATTATGTTTATTCTTATCAATATTTTGCTTTAACTGTCATCATGACTCCGTCTATTCAAATATAGCTATCATTATCATTTTTATTATTTTTTATATTATTAGAATTTATTACTATTATTATTATTATTATTATTATTATTATTATTATTATTATTATTATTACTTTTGATTTGTTTTTATTATAAAATTTAAATGAACCCATATTTATATATTTTTTTTTTTATAACATATTCGATACTAAAGTCCACACGTTTCCACGACTGTTGTAATTAAAAAAATCTAAGGCATCAGGTCCATAAAGAGTCTCGGCTCAATGGACCGCGGCTTGTATATAATTATTAATGTATAATCAACTTTATGTATATTATGTTAAGCCTAATAAACAATCAATCAATCAATCAATCAATCTTACTATTCACCCATCCAGTCTCGAGGTCACCCATACTGAACTTTGCCTGTGTGTTCTCATACATACTGCTTATTATTTTAACAACCTTCTCACTCGTGCCAATCGTCTCCAATACCTATACATAGCATTCTCCTATCCACTCTGTCATACGCTTTCTCAATATCTAGAAAGGATAGAGTGGATAGAAAGGATTTATCAATATCTAGATATTTCTTTCTTCCATCCTTCCTTGTTCTCTCAATCACTTCATTCACTACAAACATTTTGTCCTCACCTCTCCTGTCTTTTCTGAATCCATTCCGTTCTTCACCCATCCCCTTATTTCTTTCCACAACTTCACCTAGTCTTTCATTCAGTACACCACAGAAAATCTTACATACCGTGTCTCACACCGCTATTGGCCTGTAATTCTTAATCTCCTTCCTACTCTGTGTCCTCCCTTATTATGAGGGTCACTCTGCTGTCATTCCAGGCACCAGCACCTTCTTCCTTCATATATGTCTAAACTCATGCATTCCCTCAATTTCTCTTCCCTGTCTTTAAATTTCCTTTCAGCCTCACTGTTTGACCTATTCTTTCTCAGACTCCTACACTTCCTTTTTGACTGTTTCCTTTCTTTCCTGGCCTTGTCGATCTCATTGTACCCCACTTTTTCTTGTCCTACTATTTGCTTTCTTTCTTGTTCTGCCTATGCTCTCTTCTACCGCTTTGTTAAGCTTCCTTAACATTCATCTCATCCACACCTCTCTCAGCCTTCAAACCATTCTCTCCCAGCTTCCAGTCCTCATTACTCACCACTTCTCTGAAATAATCCCAGTCTGAATCTCTAAGCTTCCAACGTCCATTCCTCTCCTCTTTCGCGCTCATCCTTTTTTTCTTCAAACACTCATACTCCATTACCATGACGTTATGGTCACTCGCTACGTCAATTGTCCTCTCCTCATCCACCCACATACTTCTCACCCGTTCCCTAGCTTTCTGGTTTACTAACATAAAGTCAATGGCAGATTCATTCTCCCTTCCACTCCAGGTCACTCTTCCTTCAGCCAGGGTCACATTAAAAATTTCTAATTCATTCTCCTCTGCAAAGTCAAGTAGCAATTGGCCATTTCCATTTACTTCCTCTTCTAACACACCAATGTGGCCATTCATGTCTCCCATCACAATCACATTTGCACTCCTATTCTGTTCTACAAACCTTTGCACAATTCTATACTTCCTTTCATTCTCGGATCTCGCTCCTGTTCCTTCCACTATCATGTAACACACTATCACCAATATCCTTTCTCTTCCCTTACGCACCTTATATTCCAGACGTACTGCCATAATATCCTCACCCATCTCACAACCTCCTACATCTAGCTCCTCTACATCTATACCTGCTTCCTGCCTCACAAGTACTCCCACTCCGCCCCACTTTTGCTGCTGCTTACTTCTGCCCTTGCCTATCTATCATACTGTAAGTCTCAGATTTAAGTTCAATTCTCTCTCTCATTTGTGTTTATGTCACTCCAACTACATCAATGTTCCATTCATTCATTTCCCTGCTGAGGTCTTCCATTTTTTCAACATTCCATCCTCTAACATTCACACTTTAAAAGTCTATAGATCTTGGGATAAATAACCCGCCTCACAACGCACCCGCCACCAAGCGTGTCATTATGTCTCAAATTATTAAGTTTCAGTGGCGTCGTGAGGATGTTTGTCACTTACATGACAATATAGTATACACAAAATTTTTAAATTGTTTGTAATTTAAGAAATATAGCAAAAATAAATAGGCGCTAGTGTATAAACTTTTCTCACATTTTTGTCTTCAACTCGCTGTAATTCGCCAAGTAGTGCTTTCTTGTTCTGATGGTATAATACTTGGGAATACAAAAATATCTAACTGGTAAAAATTGTCGATAACTTGAAACCTGTGTCGAGGTAGCCTGGCAGCATGCATTGCATAGCTCCGTTGATCTGTTGGCATGGGTAGCCTTCAGTCTTTACTAATTTTTATAGCAACAATATATTACACAAAGTCCTCAATGCAGTAAAAGTGTAAAACATCTTTGAGGCGGCTGCTGAAATTAACATTGGCGTGCCAGGGGAGGTATATAAATTGTGGCGGGAGTGTGTGTAGGTAGGTAGGTAGTGTGTACAAGAAGCTCGCCTCTCTTCACCTCCGCCGTCGCACATTTATTTAGTTAACGCTAGTTTTTGCATGGTTTTAATTAATTTATCAGAAAACTAAATATATCAATGGAAAGCTAATACAATTCCGCCTCTTTTGATATACTCCATTATAAAAATTGTCTCACAATTTCAAATGGTGACGAGTTTAACTGAAGAAAAAAACATAACTGCATTTACTGTTCATGCATATTTATTCATAGTCTCATAATGGCATCTATTTAGTGTGTTTAACAGTGTTTTATGTGATAATCTTACAGAACAATTATTTCCGAAGATAACAGTATATCATTTATGTTGATAAACGTATTTGATAAGGGGGAAATTACTCTGGAAAGTAAACTTTTCCCCCGAGTATTCCCGGGGTTTTGACAAGACACGCGCCTCATATGTCACTCCGTGTGCCTGTCCACCCCTCGCCTCACCGCCCTGGGTAAAAAAAGGCATCGCGTGACAGGGCCTTTATACGGCAATCTCTTCTCTCCTTTCTCCTCCAGTAGCTACCTCCAGCAACCACAGTACCGCACGCGTCCTGGTTAATAGCTTATAAAGCAGTATTTTGTAGTAAATAAGTAAGGAAAGGCGGGGGAGGTGAGGTAAGGTGCTACTTATTTCGAGGTGTTACCTATTCTGAGTTGGGAAACTCTTACCTCTCCGCGCGGTTAGCAGAAATGAAGCAGACACATCGTACATCTGGCGCGCTACTATGGCATCGTGAGACACGGGAGCACAGTCCTCTGGCGCATGCGCAGATGCAAAAAAAGACATATTATAGCACTTTCCTCCGCATCGCGCCACACCGGCTCTGAAGTCTCGGAGCAGTTGGCAAGCGTAACAAGCCAACACTCCTTACATCTCCCTCCCGAGGGGGTAAGGGAGGTTACAGAACGAGGCGGACGGTCCGGACGTCTGCGTTCACGCGAGCTTCGGCGCTGTGGCTGGGTGGCTGGGGATGGCGACGAGAACCGCACTTTGCGGCAATCACCTACAGGAGGAGCGGACTAGGGTTCACCCGAGGTCGAAGCTGCTGGAGTCTTATGGCGAGGACGTAGTTTTGGATGGTAGGCTCTGGAGGTTCACTTGAGGGTTCTGATGGTTGGTCCTCGCCCGTTGGTGGCGCAGGCAGGATTCTTATAGTGACGCCTGTGAGGCTCATACCGCCCCCCTGTGTCCTCCGATGCACTCGCAGTCGAAGGTAGAGTTGATAGGCAGGGCATGTGGGTGTTCTTAGGCCACTCGACGGTGCAGAAAGGTTTTGGGTTTCTTCGGGGATCGAACTCGGGTCACCGAGAACGCCAGTCGGAGACTCTAACCGCTCCGCTACCGCCTCCCCGTAGCGGCGGTTCCTCCAGAATATCCTTCCACTTGGAGCTTTGACGTGGTAATCTCTGTGTTTACCGATGCCAACTACCACCCTCTACCTGTTCCAGCGCCCAGACTTGCAGTCTTGTATGCGTACAGGGGTACCGATACGGAGCGGCGGTAGCGCACGGGAGGAGCGATTATAGTACCAATCCGCCTTCTCCATTCCCGCAGACAGTTTGGCGTCGCACTCCTCATCGGCTGCCTGCCATTCGGGAGGGAATGCACGCCGGCGTGCCGGTACTGCCGTATTGAGAGGACGACCGTAAAACATCTGGGCTGGAGAGCGACCGTAAGGGCGGAGTGTTTCGGAGCTCCTTCAAGCCCCTGTCGAAGGCCTCATCTTCGTTGCCACCTGCTGTGCGGACCTTCGCGATGAGATATTTCACCTTCTTCACGAAAGAGACTGCGTGGCCGTTAGACTGGGGGTAACTAGGGGAAGATAATAATATATGATTAATGCCCCATCTCTTCACGAAGGACCGAAATGCAAAAGCTTGAAAATTGTAGCCCTCCGTCAGTCCGGAGCCGGACTGGTCCGCCCATATCCTTAAAGATGCCACACAGCAGTTTCATCGTGGTACGCGACGTCGCCTCCTGACCATACCCTGCAATGCACGAGCATCCAGACAAGCGTCCGGAGTAGATTAGGAAATCCTTACCGGCGTGGGTGAAGAGGTCTGCCGAGACCTCCTCGAAGGGCCGTGATGGAAGAGGGTTCGAGAGTAGTGGCTCCTTCAGCTGTGACGGCAGCATCTCCTGACACGCGTCACAGCCCCTGACCGTGCTGTTGATGTCGCTGTTAATGCCGGACCACCACACAGTTTGACGAATCCGACGCTTCGTCGTCTCGATGCCTCTGTGGGAGTCATTTAGCCGGGAAAGGACATGGCTCTTGAGCGAGGTAGGGATAAATAACCGGGAACCATATAGCACCAACCATCCTCAGTGGACAGGTCTTCGCGGAGCTTCCAGTAGTCGCACAGGGCAGCCGGTAAATCTGGCCGGTTCGTTAGAAAACCTGTGGAGACTTTATTAATTAGAAGCTGGTATGTGTCATCCGTCCTCGCAGCTTGGCGTATATCAATAATGACTGGGTCTGTGTAAGGGTCTGAGATGGGCTCAGAAATCTCACAGGCTCTGGCCAACACACATGTACGAACATGGTGGGAGATCTTAGACTCTTTTACCATGTCAGCGTGCGTTAGCACAGCAACGGGGGCGCGGGACAGTGCGTCTGAGAGTGCGTGCTCTTTATCTTTACGCCAGATGGTGGAAAAGATGTATGATGATATCTTCTCCTTCAGCCGCTGGATGCGAGGATTGTCTATTGCATCCAGAGTGTGGTGGTCAAGGATGGGGACGAGCGGCTGGTCAACTACCAATTCAAAGCCTACCTCAAAGCTACCTCAAAGGTAGAGAGACCAAGCAAGTACATCCGGCCTTTACTCATAACCCACAAGACAGCAACCAATTTTAGCTCTACCACAGCATACCTAGTTTAAGTATCGCTCAGGAACCTTAACCCACACTGCATTAAGCTTAATTTGGTAACATGACGCTGTAGTAGGGGCGTAACCAAGTCCCTTGAGACGGGAGGCGCTAGTTTGTAGAACTGTAGGTAGGGCAGGGTCAAAGTGAGCCAGAACTGGGGTCGAAGAGAGGGCCTTCTTCACCGCCTAAAAGGATGTCTGATGAGCTGGAGTCCAAACGAATTCCTTCCAAGGGCTGATAAGCTCCCTAAGTGTGTGTGCTGCCTCGGCGACCTCTGTGGAGAAATCAGCTAGTTGTTTGACAACACCAAAGAAAGAGCGAAGGGATGTTAGGTTGGTGGGAACTGGAAAGACTGCTCCGTTCCACTCCGTTGTCTCCGGAATCCACCAGGACGTCAGAGAACTCCTTCAGGAATGCTTTGCGATCCTTGTCTACCTGTCGTCCCCCTGTGCTGGAGTGGGATTCAGAGGTCTCGTTGCTATGCACTGCATAAATCAGTTTTGGATGATCTTCACGAATTATGTGTAATGCACGGGAATTATACCAGGAAAGAAGAACATCATCGACGCCCCGGAACACACCGATGGCAGTATGACAGTGGCTTCCCCGACCGTAAGTGTGGCCTTAAACGAGCCAACGAGGCTCTGCCGGCTCTTGTTAGTAGCCAACACTTCATCCTGGCAGTTAGAGAGGTCACTTTCACTAAGGTCGAGACAACGAAGCTGACTTCAACCAATCACGTTCGCCTCGGCACCTGTATCGAGAGTGAACTGTAACTTACACTGGCCAGTTATAGGGAATTCTAAGCTGGCGAACCCGATGAAAACCTTCTGCGCCCGATGTTTCGGCACGGTCATTTTTCAAATTTTGAATGTTTCTTGTCGGCACAGTCGTCGGTGCCGACTACCTAAGACTAATGATGGACTGTCGTGACGACAGTCCTCGTCTAATAAAGGACGCTCGTGGCGACTGTCGGCTCGAAAATATCGGCTAACACCTTGTAGAGATATTGGCCAAAGTATTCTTTTGAAGGAAAATCTGGGTAAAATCGGCGCAAGTACCGAAATGCTGGGCAGATTTCTGCGGCCATAATATCCTTTCGAAGAAAAATCTGGGTAATATGGTGACAGTTGGCAAGGCTGCCACCAAGTCGGGAAGACCGTAGGGAAGACAGTCGTGAAGACCGTAGGTAAGACCGTCGGCCAACTCCTTGGCAACTGTTAGCCAACTGGTTGGCCAACCACTTCATATACAGTCTTGCCGACAGTCGGCGACCGTCTGCGACTGTCGACCAATCGATCGGCAGAGTCGTGGTTGTCGTAGACATGGGGCCAGTTCAAAAAATGACCGTTGAGACTCGTCTTGAGACTAGTTGCCAGCATGTCGCCTACATGCTGGCAACTAGTCTCAAGACGAGTCTCAACGGTCATTTTTTGAACTGGCCCCATGTCTACGACAACCACTACTGCCTTTCCTTCCTCTTCCAGTCCTTACCTTCCCCTCCCTCTACCACCCTTTGCTTGCTCCTTTCCCATTCTATTCCCTCTTTCGTTACATCTTCCCTTTTCTTTCTTCTATGTTCCCTCTCCTAGTTTCCCTCTTATATCGACTGCCTTGCTCTCTCCCTTTCCATATTTCCCCTTTCCGTTGTCTCTCTTCCCGGCCCTTCTCCCCCTTGTACTTTCTCTCTTCGTCTCCTTTATTATTCCTTCCCTTCTGCCCTTTTTTCTCGATCCCTTTCTTGTTTCTTATATTTCCTACTGTATCTCCTCACACCCTTCTCTTGATCTCTCTGTTCCTATTCTCTCATTATCTTTTGTTCCATTGTCTCTCGTCTGCTCTCACCCCTCCTCTTTCCTTCCCTTCTCTTCCTCGTCACTGTTCTTTCTTCTATTTTATATCCTGGAGCTGTCTCTTGCAGTATTTACTCCTGTATTTCTTCTACAAGCTTTCTTCCTGTTCATTCTCCTTCAGATTGTTGTCAGTGTTGCTGCGTCCTTTTCTCCCACATTATCTTTCTAACACACATTACGGAGCTAGGATCTGAGTGGTGATTGCGGATACTGCACTAATAAGATAAGACTGCCATGCTACATTGCCTACATCTACAATTTGCCTACAAGTTAACAACACAATACTATCATATCATATAATCCTCCCCACAAAATATAACCCAATAGGGAAAAATTGGTAGTAGGTTGTTTACAGTTTTTTTTTTATTTCCTTCATGAATGTTATGTAAGTTTAAGGAAATTTAAAGTTTTCATTAATAGTTGTCTTCAATATAGGTAGATAAACTAAGCGTTGCCTGTATTTCATATGCGATCCTTTGTAATTATTTTTTTCATTAACACTCCTTCCTATCACTACTTTTTCACCTTAACTCGTCGTTATTGAATTGATGGATTTTTGTTAATATTGTTTGCTGTATAATAGTCAATATATTATCATTTGTTATCTCTTTTTTTTGTTTTGTTTTTGTTACTCCACCCCACCCTGTTTTTTTCGACATTTTTTCCACTTTTTTTCTTCGGATCAGTAAACATCCGCGTTGACACTTTAAAGCAGATAATCTCATGCAGGAACGATACATTTCATTACCTGTTCATTTTTGAGAAAATTTTGATATCTGAGATTCTTATGAAAATTTTTCCATTGTAGTTTTTGGTCATGCTGAATACGAATCTGGAGTAACTTTTCTGATTACTAGATATTTAAAAACTATTTCACCTTATGCTTCTTTGTATCCTTGTAGCTTCCTCCTCTTCAGTCTCCCCCACCTCCCCTTCCTCCAGCTGTTCCTAATCTTCTTCATGTAGTTTGATAGTAAAAGTGTGTAGTTCAGCAGATACCCTCGTTATACACCGATGGGTTTCCTGGTACGTATCTGTTCTTCTTGTGTATTCCTATGTGCGTATTGCTATGTATTCCTCCTCCTCGTCTTCGTCATCCACATGATATTGTGTGTGTGTGTGTGTGTGTGTGTGTGTGTGTGTGTGTGTGTGTGTGTGTGTGTGGTGTGTGTATGTGTGTGTGTGTTGTGTGTGCATATGAGGACTTAAGAAATTCCAAACAATTGATTTACTTTACACTAATGCAGAGGTAAATATACGTTAAAAATACATGAAGGAAATATTAATTTGATTTATTTTACCAACCTTCAGATTTAATTATTTCATCATTTGACTCATCCGCCAACAATGTTCTCGTTGCTTTCATTATTATATTAAAGCTTTCTTTATTTCCTTATTTGCGTACACTATTCTGCTTTTGCTTTGACGTCATTCCCAAAGGAGGGAGAGACGAGGACAAGGACGCGGATGCAGAAAATAAGTTTTTTTTCAATATCTTCCTCCTTGTTAATTTCGCTAAGAGCTTTTAACTTTCAATGCCTTTTTTAATACATTTTTTCCCTTTGACTTGAATTTCATTGAAAAAACTGCTCCGGATTTACATTTCTGCATTTATTTTTTTATGACTTTAACTTTTTTTGGAATATTGCTACTAGTACATTTAGTTATTTTAGGCTTTTTTAGATGGTCAGTCTTTCTTTACGTGTATTGTTCTTGCCGGTTATCCACTTGGTAGCTCACATGTTTATGTCTATCAGCAATTACCTATTTTTGTTCTCTAAATAAGGATATTTATCTTGTTTATTAAGTGTTCATCTAGCTCTCTGTTTACCCTTGTCGATACAGGTTAATGAGTAGACACATTGTATTGGTATTATGTGTGTCTGTTGTTAATGTGTTTACCTCTTTTTGTCAGGCTTGATTGGTTGATTTAGATAATTTCTTGATTCTATGGAGCTTTTTATCAGTGTTTCCTTTTTTTTGTATTTATTGGATTTTTGAAACGTTCTGCCTCATCCTGCGGGACACAAATATATCAGTGGTCTAAATATCCATCCGTTTATTTGTATATGTTCATGTATGAAAGCTATCATTGTGATTTTTTGTGCTTTACATTTTTGTTAGTATCGTCACATAGCGTATCTTTTTAGCTTGTTCAATTATTTGAAGAAAACAAAAATGCTTACCCAAATTAAAACGAAATAATGGCACGTTCATTTCTTTATGTAACTGATGCGTAAAAAAAAAAAAATTCACATCGAGTTTTATGGGAAGGTACATAGCGTTTGTTTGATTTGCTGGTGATAATCAATGTGGGTCCTACGCTTAGTTAGTATTGTTATTGTTATTATTGTTATCATAGGTATTATTATTATTATTATTATTATTATTATTATTATTATTATTACTGTCATTATTGTTATTGTTATTTTTTGTTACTGTTGTTACTACTGCTGTAGACAAAATAATTTTCTTGTCCCTCATATTTCTTTTTAAGTCATCATCATCATTAACAGCATCAACGTCCTCCTAATCTTTTTTCTTTTTCTTCCTCTTCCTTTTCTTTTCTTATTTGTTTTCTCCTCCTCCTCCTCCTCCTCCTCCTTCTCTCAGGAATTAGACAAAAATGAATCTCAGGTCAGTGAGACAGACGAGGGAGTTAACCGATTTCTGAACCCAAGCTCCATTTTCTTCACAGTGGGCCTTATTTAGGGGTCACTTCTCTATTCTCCGCATACTCCTCAATCCCCTTCCCTGGTCTCCTCCATTCCTTTTTTTTTCTTTTTTTTTCCCACTATATTACTAGTAGTCTATTCACTTACTGTTCCTACTCGCCTCAGTGCAAGGTTGTAAGGACGTGAGCTATGCAATGTGCACGCGTCCGTGTGATGTGGTCAGCGGATTTTCGAGCCTCGCCTATTCGTGCTGACGTGCGCGCTTTATATCAGTAGCACTTGTAGTAGGTACTTGCAAAGTGTCTAGATAGGATGAAAATCTTATCTTCTCTTTCCTACTCTTTCCCTTTCATTCTCTTTCTTCTTTCTTTCTCCTTCCTTTCTTACCCTTCTGACCTTTCCCTTGCTCTCCCTTCATTTCTTTTGTCTCTTCATTACCCCTTATTTCTTTTCCCCATGTGTTCTATTACCTTCCTTTCATTTTCCTAACTATCTTTTTGTCCCCTCCTATATCTTTTCCCTTATCTTGACCATCTTTATCTTATCTTATTTATTTTATCTTATCTGACCATCTTCTTCGTTATTTCTTTTACAAATTCGGTAACCACTTGATACTTTTTCTCATCTTATGGTTGTAAATACTCTCTCTCTCTCTCTCTCTCTCTCTCTCTCTCTCTCTCTCTCTCTCTCTCTCTCTCTCTCTCTCTCTCTCTCTCTCATTTTTTCTCTTTTTCTCTCTCTTATTTCTCTCTTTCTTCTTCTTCCTCGTTATCAGCCCTTCCCTTCCTCTCGTTTGTGCTTCACACTCCCCTATTTCCTTCTCTTCCCCTCGACCTCTCCCGATTTAGTCATCGGTTCCTTCTACGTTATCGAGGTGAGAGAGAGAGAGAGAGAGAGAGAGAGAGAGAGAGAGAGAGAGAGAGAGAGAGAGAGAGAGAGAGAGAGAGAGAGAAGACAAAAAATGCCATCATCGTTATTCCTGACCGACGGTTTCTCAGTTTCTCTCCAATTATTTCACTCAGTCTTTTCTTTTTGCGCCTTATCTCTCTCTCCCCTTTCCCCCTTCTCTCCCTTCCCTCTGTCTCATTTATTTTCTTTCCTTTATGGCACCCATCAACACACAGACGTATGTATGTGTGTGTGTGTGTGTATTCATCTAGTTGTATTCATCATCTAGTTGTATTTTAGAGTTCACGTGAGAATATTGATTTTTGAATAAGCTTTTATATATATTATATTATATATATATTATATATATATATATATATATATATATATATATATATATATATATATATATATATATATTATATATATATATTATATATATATATATATATATATATATATATATATATATATATATATAATATATATATATATATATATATATATATATATATATATATATATATATATATATATATATATATAAAAGCTTATTAAAATCATATTCTACGTGAACTCTAAACTCGTAACTCACGTGAAATATATATATATATATATATATATTATATATATATATATATATATATATATATATATATATATATATATATATATATATATATATATATATATATATATATATATATATATATATATATATATATATATTATATATATATATATATATATATATATTATTAGGGTTGCCCGTATTTTTCGAAAGTCGGAATCTTTATCGGGACGGGCAGTTTTCTGGTTCATATTGGATCAAAAACAACGTGTGTAAAATATTTTTGAAATAAATTAATATTTAGAGGTCGCTCAACGAGGTCATAATTCGGGAATCTTGGAAAAAAATATGTGGTATTTTACAATGTTACAGATGTGTATGTAAATGGAAATTTGTACATATTTTGCTCGATTATTACCAAATACATGCTAAATAACATAATTGCTTTACATACTTTTGGTTCTAGGTCCCCCTCGTTACGAGTATTAGCCCCTCAAGGGGGGGGGGGTCTCATCGGCGCCCATCTCCCACTCATTGTCGCCTAGTTCGCAGGTCATTGAAGACTTACGGGCGTCAGGATGGCCACGGCGGTGACTTTCGACGACTTGAAGCAAGTATTGCCTCTGTTCCTCATCTTTCGTGAGGGCCAGGTTGAACTGCTGCATAAGCGCCACACCCCGTTCAGCGAAATCGTTCGTCACAGCCAGGGCCCTCCCTCTGCGCGCTGCTTCCATGTAGTTGGGGTCCTGGGACCATGATGTAGGGTCATTGCGGAGGAAGTCGCGTTCCAGACGCAGGATTGTGAAGAAGTCCGCCGTGCTGGTGGTGACGAAGTGGGCCACGGTTTTGCTCGGAATGGCTTCGATGGTGGCGTCGACTTGAGCCAGCCGCCGAAGAAGATCATCTGACCCCTCCTCTTGCTCCATAGCCTTGAGCATGTCCCGCTTGATCGAGGCTGGCAAGCTGTCATCGAAGAACGCCAATCCCACGATTATCTCGCTCAGGTACCACAGGTGGCGACAGAACGCTGTGGACGTCGCCTTGCTCACCACCTTGTCGGGGTAGGCCAGCAGCGCCTTGAGAAAAGCCAGGTCCTGCACCGGGGCCGCTGCCGACTGGGACGCCTTGGACCAGGCTGTCACGTATGTGGAGACGCTGAAGGTGACGAATCGCCGGATGCCGGATGTCTCGGTTGCCGTCAGTGAGAACTGGTCCCGGAACAGGTACCCCTTGATGGCATACAGGACCTTGGCCATCCAGCGAGCACGGTGGAGGGCGCCCGGGCGAGCGAAGCGGGTTCCTCGCTTGGGTTGTCCACCGAGAACGATGATGGAAAGTTCTAGGAGTTCGCGGTAGTCATCTCGTGGATGCTGAACGTCAACAAGGCGACCAAACTCGGCCAACAGGTCGTCGCGGATCTCGTGAAGGTGAAGCGGGCGGGATGTCCTCGTCGGTGAAGGGCTTAGGTGCCGCTTTGTTGATGAGTTCCCAGCGGTATTGGAATCGTTTGAAGATCAGGATGTACGGACCAGTCGAGGGACCGAGGCACGCCGTGAATGCCTTCTCGCACACCAGCTCGAGAACATGATGGCGACAGGCCAAGTGAAGAAGAGGTCGCTCGAGGCTTTACTCAATGATCGAGCAGGCTCCCCCAACCTGGCCGGTGTTCGAGGCGGTAGTGTCGAAGGACAGGGAACAGATCCTGTCTTTGATCTCCCAGTCGTCGAGCGCTGAAATCACGGTATCTGCCATGGCGCGGCCGGTACCGCTGGGCAGGCTGGGCACAGCGAGGAGTTTGTCCACGCCGTCGCCGGAAACCATGATGGCAGGTCGGTCAACATCTGGACCATCTCCGGAAGGGACGATTTTGCCGTCCCAGTGAACGGTCAGTGGAACAGAAGGCTTGAATGCAGTCTTGATTTCTGCTGCCGCCTCATGTGACATCTATAGGGATGATCCACCCTAGGGATGACAACTTACCAGCCTCGATCAAGCGGGACATGCTCAAGGCTATGGAGCAAGAGGAGGGGTCAGATGATTCTCTTCGGCGGCTGGCTCAAGTCGACGCCACCATCGAAGCCATTCCGAGCAAAACCGTGGCCCACTTCGTCACCACCAGCACGGCGGACTTCTTCACAACCCTGCGTCTGGAACGCGACTTCCTACGCAACGATACTAAAACATGGTCCCAGGACCCCAACTACATGGAAGCGGCGCGCAGAGTGAGGACCCTAGCTGTGACGAACGATTTCGCTGAACGGGGTGTGGCGCTTATGCAGCAGTTCAACCTGGCCCTTACGAAAGATGAGGAACAGAGGCAATACTTGCTTCAAGTCGTCGAAAGTCACCGCCGTGGCCATCCTGACGCCCGCAAGTCTTCAGTGACCTCTGCGAACTAGGCGACAATGAGTGGGAGATGGGCGCCCATGAAACCCTCCCCTTGAGGGGCTAATACTCGTAACGAGGGGGACCTAGAACCTAAAAGTATGTAAAGCAATTATGTTATTTAGCATGTATTTGGTAATAATCGAGCAAAATATGTCCTAATTTCCAATTACATACACATCTGTAACATTGTAAAATACCAGATACTTTTTTCCAAGGTTTCCGAACTTTGACCTCGTTGAGCGACCTCTAAATATTAATTGATTTCAAAAATATTTTACACACGTTGTTTTTGATTAAATATGAACCAGAAAACTGCCCGTCCCGATAAGCATACGGACTTTCGAAAAATAAGGGTAACCCTAATATATATACAGTATATGATAGTGATGGGGATAAGTGTTATGGTTATGATAATAGTGATCAAAATACCGGTAAACAAAACATTACTTGATAGTAATACCTTATTGGATAACCATGTTAATATTTTTCAGAAATCAAAACGCTTGGGTTTTGGGTTTCGTCGTCTTCCTACCTTTGCGTATCTCCTCCTTTAATGAGCTCCAGGTGCTAATGAGGCTGATGCTCGTAAAGGCGTAAATCTGGCACCACGTGAGGCAACTACGGCGTGGGGCCAATGTAGCGTGAAACGGGTGGATCGTTCCATGAATCCCGCGTAAAATAAGACTTGTCTTATTTGGGCTGTGGGGTAGGGATAATGTTGCCATGACTGCGTTATTACTAATATTATTAATTAGATAAGTGGCATAATCATAAATTATTACTATTACCATCATCATCATTATTAGCATTATGATCATCAATATTTCAACTCATATCATGTTGGTAACAAATTCGGATATGACAAATTTTATGAGAAAAAAATAGCTACAACATAATAATCCATAGATGAATCCATGCATACGGAGTTCAGTTTATTATTTTTTGGTGTGTGTGTGTGTGTGTGTGTGTGTGTGTGTGTGTGTGTGTGTGTGTGTGTGTGTGTGTGTGTGTGTGTGTGTGTGTGTGTGTGTGTGTGTGTGTGTGTGTGGTGGGTTTTTGTGTGGTGTGGATGTTGATGAGTGTGAATGCTGATGTGCGAGGTGTGTGATGTGTGACAACAATTACAGAGACAGACAAACAGACAGACAGACGCGCACCATAAAGTACACCAGGTAAAACATCGGTGCTATTCCGTATCCTTTCCCTCCCTCCCTCCCTCTCTCCCTCCCTCCAGCCTCGGCGTGAGGAGTGTCAGGGCGGTGTATCCTGAGGGTGTCATGACGGTAACAGGCCAGTCAGGTGTCCGTCACTCACGAGAGAGCACCTGTCCTGGAATCGCAATACACAGTCGGACAGAAATCATTTACTCTAAAGAACCTCACACAGATTAATTCACAGTTAAGAAAATACACTAAGACGCCAATCCCCTCTCTTTCGTACTAGTAGAATTAATGGCAATATTATCAAAGACGCGAATTAGACACACTTGTGTAACACCATAAATTAACCTGCTTAGTATTTCAAAATATTTCAGAGACAAAAGTGAATGTCGGTAAGAAGGATATTAGTTAGTGTAACAAAGAATAGCTTAAAGGAGTAAAGGACAAAACCTCCCACTCTGAAAGGAATGAAAAACCTGGTACCGTCTATCATCAACCTAGCTAACGACAAACTAACTAACTAACTAACGGTATCAAACAAACGACACTAGAAAAATCTAGGCAATAAGTGTGTTAGGGAAAAATAATAATATGCGTAAATCTGAGGAATAAGTTTGGTTGGAATACTCGTCTACGTATTGTTCATGTGTTGTTTGGTGTTTAAATGGGTCGTAGTTGTCGGCGTGTGGGTAGGTTTTCATGCTCATGTATTTGTCAAAGTGTTTGTCTGGAATCTACGTCGAATGAAGGAACAAGTGTGTTAAGCATGCTATATTGGTCCTTGCAGTTGTATTGTCGATGTGAACTGTTGAATACAATGGATGAATGCGATGCATGCCCTGTTATTCTGCACGCACGCACGCACACACACACACACACACACACACACACACACACACACACACACACACACACACACACACACACACACACACACACACACACACACACACACACACACACACCGCCTGAACGGCTTGGTGGGTTAGAGCGTCGACACGCCAATTTATGGTCCGGCGTTCGATGCCCGGTCCCGCTCGTTCCCGGGGATTTTACCACTGATAAATTCAGGCGGTTATTATCCCCCATGAGCAAGGGGATGGGGTGTGTGTGTTGTGGGAGGTCCCAGCATTACCCTAAGATCGGTAATAATGAGTTCCAAGCTCACACCGGGAGGGTGAAACTGGCGATCGCGAGCCAGCTCCCGTGGACAAGACCATGGGTGAGTGACAAATACACATGCATACACACGCACACACACAGACATTCAAAGGGAGGTACCTAGTAACCATATAGAGTGATCACCACCGTGTCCTTCCAAACCCTGTGTATCGCTGCTGAACACTATCACCATCACTCGCCTTCGTAAAACACACACACACACACACACACACACACACACACACACACACACACACACACACACACACACACACACACACACACACACACACACACACACACACACACACACACACACACACACACACACATACACACCTCACACCACACCCACCCACCCACGCACGCACGCACGTGCGCACGCACGCACGCACGCAAACACGCACACACACACACACACACAATCACACAATCATATACACACACACACACGCAGTCACACAATCACACACACACACACACACACACACACACACACACACACACACACACACACACACACACACACACACACACACACACCAGAGGTGGGCACCGCAAAGGCAAATCCACTTCCGCAAACGCAAATCCGCAAACCCAAACCTTACGTTCCGCAACCGCAAGTCCGCAAATTTCTTTAAATTCGCAGCTTCTTTAAATTTCTCAAATTTCTTTAAATTAAATCCGCAGGCGCAAATAACGCAAACCAATCATGTGATATTTTCTCTGCATATATTGCAAAAATAAAGGTAAAGTACTTTGTGGTAATACATTTATATATTATTTAGTAAATTACTTATGGCAATAATTATTGATATATATTAGTATTTTTTTCATACTTACCCCTCAGGGCCCCACATATGTTATAGCTCATATTTTACCTACCTATCATTGTGACCACTCACTCAATATATCAACTTGAGTGCACGCTAAGGGGTAATATTTAGTGTATGTACACTACACTCCAAATTTTATTTCATTGATATGATATCAGACCCTTAACCTCAGACTCCTCATTCAGAGTCCTCTGGTGATAATTCCATATTGAGCAGGTCCATGTTCCCCTTCAAGAAGACCAATCTCTCAAAATTATCAGAGTTCAGACTCGCTCTCTTGGCCTTCATGATGTCCAACCCTTGGGAAAATAGTGTCTCCACAGCTGCAGAGCTGGGTATGGCTGTGTTGTACTTAACAAACATATCTACCTAGGCGGCACAGGAAAGGGCGGGAAACATGGCCTGCTCCAGCAGTTTCTTCCTCTGCTTTTCTGAACACCAACTCTCAAGCTCTTTCCCCATCTTGTTGGAGAGGCGAGTAGAGTTGGTGCATTCTGTAGCTGTAGGTCCTGGGCTCCTCAAAGCCTGAAAATAATAAACGAATTTGTAATATATAATATATTAAGTAAAAAGTTTCAGTAATCGGAGTCAGAAATTAAATAATAAAGTAACTTAGAAATAAAAAAGTGCTTATATTTAGAAAAAATATATTATTGCACTTAAATTATAAATATTACAATGATTTGATTTACAATGATTATATTAAATGAGTGGGTAGATAGATGGCAGATGGAACTTAATATTGATAAGTGTAGCATAATGAATGTTGGCAGAAAATATCCTGGTAATAAGTACACTATACGCAATTTATCACTGAAAAGATCAGAAGGTGTGAAAGATCTGGGAGTGCGGGTAGCCGCAGACCTCTGTCCTAGGAATCAATGTATTGAGGCTAGAAATCGAGCTAACAGGGTGTTAGGATTCATTACCAGGAGTGTGAAAAGTAGAAGTGCTGAGTTTATTATAAAGCTTTATTTGGCACTAGTCAGACCTCACCTAGACTATGCGGTTCAGTTTTGGTCTCCATATTTAAGGTAATAGTAATAGTAATAGTAGTAATAGTAATAGTAGTAATAGTACATTTATTGCCATTTTTGTTACATCTATACACTGTATACACAAACTTATATATACCATGTCTATTAACGGCAGGAACGCCATGTCTATTAACGTTCACGGTGGACCCTCCAACTGAGCAGCTTCACACCACTGGGTTACAGGCATTGGATGCCGATCCTCCCATCGACGAAGCCGCACCCTCTCTTGACGAAGTCAGAGAGGCTGTAGCAAAGTTGAAGGGTGGAAAGGCAGCTGGTGTTTGTAATATCAGTGCGGAGCTCCTCAAAGCTGGGGGTGAGGCCATGATCCGCGGGTTGCATGCTGTCCTGACTGCCGTGTGGCAATCAGGTACCATTCCTCCTGACTGGAAAAGGGGGCTGGTCGTCCCTATCTGGAAAGGGAAAGGGGACCGTCAGGACTGCAACAATTACCGCGGTATTACACTGCTCAGCGTACCAGGCAAGGTGCTTGCCCATCTATTGCTGACACGAATTCGCAGTCATCTGGTGAAGCATCAGAGACCTCAGCAGTCTGGGTTCACGCCTGGTAAGTCAACAACGGACCATATCCTAGCGCTTCGTGTCCTGGTGGAACGCCGACGTGAGTTTCGACAGGGGATGCTTGCAACCTATGTTGATCTCAAGAAGGCGTTTAACTCAGTGCATCGTGAGTCACTCTGGGATCTTCTGCGACTTTGAGGGATTCCTGCAAGGACTATTGGTTTGATAACTGGTCTGTATTCTGGGACTGAGAGTGCTGTGAAGTGTGGGGCAGGTGTATCCAGCTTCTTTCCTGTGAATACAGGAGTGAGGCAAGAGTGCGTCCTTGCCCCATCACTTTTCAACGCTTGTATGGACTGGGTATCGGACAAGGTTGTAGATCAAAGTGATTGTGGAGCATCCGTCGGCAACACCAAGATCACTGATCTTGTTTTTGCCGACGCTGCAGTAATCTTTGCTGAGTCGCTGGAGGTCCTGGTGATGGCTCTCGAGGCGCTGCACGAGGAGGCAAAGCCTTTGGGACTTGAGGTCTCCTGGCTCAAGACCAAGGTCCAGGTTTTTGGAGACTTACTAGATGAAGCAGTACAGTCTGTTCATGCGTGTGGCGAGGACATTGAGATCTTGGAAAGTTTTACATACCTTGGTAGCGCAGTCCATAATGACGGCGGGTCACGTCAAGAAGTCTTACGGCGGATTGGCATAGCCCACGGTGTTATGGACTCGCTCAGTGGGAGTATTTGGCGTTGTCGGTACCTGTGCAGAAGGACAAAGATCCGGATCTTCGAGTCGCTTGTGATCCCTGTCTTACTCTATAGTTGTGAGACATGGACACTAAATAGTGACTTGAAGAGACGAATCAATGCCTTTGGTAATAAGTGTCTTCGCAGAATCATGGGGTATCGCTGGGATGATTACGTGTCAAATCAGCGATTGCACCGTGAGACTGAATCGAGGCCTATTACCTGCATAGTCCGTCAGCGCCAACTTCGGCTATATGGGCATGTGGCACGCTACCCTGAAACCGATCCTTCCCATCGGGTTGTATCTGTAAGAGACAATCCGGCGTGGAGGAGGCCAAGGGGGCGCCCACAAGGCTCGTGGCTGGGGCAAGTTGATGTTTCTTGTCGAGAGCTGTTTGGTATGGGAAAGGAGCCTGCATGGGAACTCGCGCGTGGTGACCCCCGGGAGTGGCGTCGTAGGGTGGGCGAGGCGACGTGCCCCCCGGCGTATGCCCCCAATGATTGATTGATTGATATTAACGGCATGGTCTGTCGAGCCAAGACTCTTTGACAGACGAAAATTTCTAGATTTAATTTTGCAGTACACAGGCAACATTATTTTCTAAGAAATCAAATTGAATAGATTATGCAATCAAACTTTATAACTACAGTAAATACGATTCCAATTATGTAAAAACAAACACCAAATCTCCAACACATGCATTACAAACATTAACAATATAGAGCATGCACACTTGACAGGATGGATATAACCTTGTTAGAATCAGTACAGAGAAGGATGATCAAAATGATTCATGCGATGCGTAACTTTAGTTATAAGAGGAGATTGAAAATATTAAATTTACACTTACTTGAGAGGCGTAGAGTAAGGGGCGATCTAATGGAAGTTTTTAAGTGGTTAAAGTAATACAATAAAGGCGATGTAGGAAAAGTTCTTACGGCTAGTAAGCAGGGTAGAACAAGAAATAACGGATTCAAGCTGGAAAAACGTAGATTTAACTAGGAAATAGACGTCCACACTAAAGATGTGGAACGTGTCCAAGCTCGCACAGGCTAAAGTCAACTTTTTAAATACCCTCACCTTAGAATACTGTCTCTCTACTAAAAGTAAAGTAACCAGTAAAATAATATTACTTAAGATTACAAAAAATATTACTTATGATTACAAAATATTTCTTAAGATTACAAAATATTACTTAAGATTACAAAATATTACTTAAGATTAAGATACTATTACTACTTCTACTGTAACTACCACCACAACCACTACCACCACCAATAGTGTTACCATAAAACAGCTTGGGCTCGCTAAATAATTACCTACATAGGCGCCCCGAAGCACCACCACTGGAAGCTCTCACTCCTCACCCTCGCCTCGCCCTAACCACCGCCCCTACACACGCTTTACCACCTCGCCCTGTCATCCTCGGCCCACCGTCATCACAGCCCCACACCACAACACCCACCAATTACACCCGCTAACTTATCTCTTATCAATTAAAAAGCGGGAAAATTAAATGGGATGGTTGTGGAAGGGAGCAGCGGTCTAAAGGTGGCCTGCCTGCTACTTCTTAATAATCACCTGGTGGCGTCAACACCGAACTGGGACCGCGAGCTGAACCAGATACCATCTATAAATGTTGGCAGGAGTGAGAGAACGCTGCCAACCTGCACGCGAGGAGGAAAAGGGAATCAACGCTGCTAGACTAAAAACAACAATACGTAGGACTGTTTGGTTTTGGTTATAACCCTGTAGGTGTGAAAGAGAGGCATGTGTGGCTGCTGCATGTGTGTGCATTGGTTTTGAGGTGAAGAACAAGAGGGCGAGGAGGAAAAGGGAATCAACGCCGTTAAAATAAGAACAACAACACGTAGGACTGTTTGGTTTTTGGTTAAAAAAACTTTTTCTAATTCTCTTTCTCTCTCTCTCTCTCTCTCTCTCTCTCTCTCTCTCTCTCTCTCTCTCTCTCTCTCTCTCTCTCTCTCTCTCCTCTCTCTCTCTCTCTCTCTCTTTCACGTAGAGAGAGGAGGGAAAGGAAAGAGAGAGACGGAGAGAGAGAGAGAGGAAGAGAGAGAGAGAGAGAGAGAGAGGAGAGAGAGGAGAGAGAGAGAGAGAGAGAGAGAGAGAGAGAGAGAGAGAGAGAGAGAGAGAGAGAGAGAGAGAAAGAACATAGGGCCTATGAATGGTGGTACCCTTTTAATACAGAGAACCTATAGCGCATTTTTGCGGCCGCTCTGGCCCGGTCTGGACTGGGTTAGTCCCAGACGGCCACTGTTTTTGCGAGGCAGTTTAGACCGGGCTGGAACGGACTGGGCCGGGCTGAGCCAGCGACCAGGACCAGGTTGGACCAGTGTGGGGAGAACTGGCGCATGCGCACTACAGTCAGCGGGGAAGGCGACCAGGAGCTTCTCGTGCTGCTGATAAGACATGAAACACCATGATGGTCGACCATAAGACTAAAGTATCACAGGCGTGGTAGTTGTAAAGTCTTCAGCACAGGTTAAAAGGCGGACGACAAAAAGGATATTGACAAGATGGACGCCTGCCGCCTCCACAGTTCAGTTCAGTACCGCCCACTCGATCCCCCAGCCAATAGGAACGACGAATGGGACGGGGCCAGTCTCGATGTATTTTTGCGACCATCAGTCCACCCTGACCCGGTCCGGACTGGACTGAACCAGGGCGGTGAACGTCACGAAAATGCGCTACTACTGGGTGACTCCCAACTCAAGCTCAAATTCAGGAGTGGGCGGAGCCAAGCGGTTGGAGCTCGCTTCGCTCGCTTGGACAATAAGCAGTTTTACGCGTATAATCTGTAAATAAAAATACATTAGACATACATTAACTCTTATTTGTTTCTCAGATAGTGAATAGTTCCTGCATAAATGAGTTAAGAGACGAAACATAACCTTCTGTGCCAAATTTCTTCCTTTGTGCCTGTAGCCTCCTTGCCCCCATTCGTGGAGTAAACATTTTACAAGCCTATATGACAGATTAACCAATATATTTAGTACCAAAGAATGATTTCGGCTGAAATAGGTGTCCAAGTGAGCGAAGCGAGCTTGAACAAAAAGGAAATAGGGAGAAACTGGTTCACAAATAGGGTGGTGAATGATTGGAATGGACTCAGTCGTCAGGTGGTCAATGCGGAGTCTATTGGGGTCTTTAATAGGAGTCTGGATAAATTCATGGAAGGGGAAGAGAGGTGAATATAGGTAGTGTTAAGTAACAGGAACTACCTCGTGTAGGTCTCACGGCCTCTTGTAGCTTCCTTATTTTCTTATGTTTCTGATGTTCTTATCAGCATGACGCTAATGATTGCTAATATAATGAATGACTTGGAGTAATGAACTGTCACAACTGAACTGAAGATGCAGTAGATCTCGATAAAATCAATGTCTCACCTTGGAAAAATCATTCTTTTCGTCTTCATCTGGGTTGCTGCCTTCTGATGTATCCAAGACTCCGTGACCTCGAACAGCAGTCTTGATTTCACGGCATCTACATTCTCAGGGTTAAGAAGGCGGACCACAGGCAGCTTGAAGAGGGGATGGATTGCTGTGGCCATCAAAAAGTATATTTGATCAAAGAGGGAGAGTCACTGGTGGGCAAGCAGCGTTCCCTGTACGGCTCGCGTAGCTGCGCAGGAATCGGGTTCAAAATTGGGAATTTGCGGAAATATTTGCTTTTGCGGAAGTACTTCTGCAAACATTTACACTTCCGCACATCCGCAAACGAATTCGGACTTCTGCAATTTGCGGAAGTTGCGGTTTGCGGAAGTGTTTGCTGAAGAACCCACCTCTGACACACACACACACACACACACATACACACACACACACACACACACACACACACACACATACACACACACACACACACACACACACGAAAAATGAAATAAAAGAAACAAGCCAACCCTGCCTGGCCCATAGTCAATATTTGAAAGGATTGTTTCACTCCGTTCTTCTGCCTTCCTCCCCATCTCTCTCTCTCTCCTCTCTCTCTCTCTCTCTCTCTCTCTCTCTCTCTCTCTCCTCTCTCTCTCTCTCTCTCTCTCTCTCTCTCTCTCTCTCTCTCTCTCTCCTTCTCACACACACACACACACACACACACACACACACACACACACACACACACACACACACACACACACACACACACACACACACACACACACACACACACACACACAGCATCCCTTCAACCATCACTCTGTCTTTCATTGGTTTCCTTTTTCGTCCCTGTCTCCCCCTCCCCCTACCAGCCTTCCTTCTTCCCTCTCCTTTGTGACATCAAAAGTGGAGGCTTGGGTGTACTTGTGTGCGGCGGCGGTGCAGTGAAAAATAAGAGAGATATTGCCCTCGTGTGTGTAAGATGCAGGCTGATGAAGGTGAATGGCCGGGCACAGGTGTGTGGAGGTGAGTAAGGTTTTGCAGGAGTGTGTCCGTGTTTGTTTCTTGCAATCTTTTTGTAAATGGAAAAAAACAACAATAGAAGAAATATATAATGGTAAGAAACATCCACATGCATACATGCAAGCAAGCAAAGACTCACGCACGCTCGTACACGACGGAGCATAAACACACACACAAACACACACACACACACACACACACACACACACACACACACACACACACACACACACATACAGTCACACACACACACATACATATAGTCACAGACACACATACACACACACGCACACACACACACACACACACACACATACACGGCTATATATTATATTCATATAAATCTTCCCTTTTCCCTCTGTGAGTATGTATTTTGAATATTATATTTTTTGGTGTGTGTGTGTGTGTGTGTGTGTGTGTGTGTGTGTGTGTGTGTGTGTGTGTGTGTGTGTGTGTGTGTGTGTGTGTGTGTTGTGTGTGTGTGTGTGTGTGTGTGTGTGTGTGTGTGTGTGTGTGTGTGTGTGTGTGTGTGTGTGTGTGTGTGTGTGTGTGTGTGTGTGTGTGTGTGTGTGTGTGTGTGTGTGTGTGTGTGTGTGTGTGTGTGTGTGTGTGTGTGTGTGTGTGGTGTGTGTTGTGTGTGTGTGTGTGTGTGTGTGTGTGTGTGTGTGTGTGTGTGTGTGTGTGTCCACGCTTCCTTAAGTACTACATACTCACAAATTTGTTGCCTTAAATCTCAATTTTGCCTCACGTGTTTTTTGCATTTTTGTTTTTGTTTGTGTGTGTATATACTGTTTGTGCCTATAGCGCCTGTAGGCAGTGTTCCAGAGCTCGGATGGTAGGCCCTGGAGGTTCATTTCAGGGCTGTGATGGTTGGCCCTCACCCTTGGTGGCGCAGGCAGGATTTTTATAGCGACGCCTGTGATTAGAGGCTCATGCCGCCGCCGTGTGTCCTCCGATGGACACGCAATCGAAGGTAGCGATATTGGGCAGCATGTGGGTGTTCTTAGGCCACTCGACGATGCAGAAATATTTAAAGTGAATTTTGGTTCTCAACGCGGATCGAACTCTGGTCACCACGAGGTGACCAGAGGATTATAGGATGGCAGACTAGAGGAGAGGATTAGAGGATGGCAACATCAGGGGAGTTTAGTGAGGATGTTGTGAGTTGAGGGAACGAGTCTCAGGTAGCTTCGAGTGTGTTAGAGAGTGAGATAATGGTGGAGTCAGAGTGCAAAGGAGGTTGTGGTGGAGTACTTAAGAATATTCTTCAGGCGATTGAAGACCTGAAAATTGTTTTGTTGTTTTGTAAGTGAAGTAAATGAGTTGAAAAGTGTTGTGAAGAAGCAGGAGATAGAATCCGATCTCTTAAATGTGGGGTTGTCGGTCCAAGTGAACTGCCTGGTGGGGCACATGCGAGAGACGTACCTGGAGGGGCATCAAAGGGTGGCTTGCCTGGTGGAAACTAGTAAGGGTGGTGTACCTAGTAAGGCACCTGAGAATGGAGGTTGGAAGGTGGTAGAACAAGAAGGGGCGTGTCCGAAGCAGAGGAAGGTTAGCAATGAACAAATAGTGTACCAGAATTCATTTCAGGTACTCTCGGGACGGCAAGAGGAGGAAGAGGAGGTAAAGGATATTAGGGTAAACGATACATCCCTACCTGAAGGTAAAATCTTGATTGTTGGGGACAGTCAGATTAGGCACCTAGACAGCGAGTTTTGTGACAGAGACGGGATGCATAGGCAGTGGGTGTGTTTCCCAGGGTAGGGGATAGGTCATGTTAGTGATAACATACATGAGTGCATGACAGGCCAAAAGAACAAGCCCATCGTTTGCCTGAGCGCGAAAGGAAACGACGTTGATTGTTTAAGGAGTAAGGAACTGCTACGACGGTTCGAGGAGGCTGTAGGTAAGGTTAGGGATAGGGATGGGATTCCTGTGATGTGTGGTATCCTTCTGAGACGCTCTGTTGACGATGAGTGGTACTCCAGGGCTATTGCTCTGAATTGCCGGCTAGCATTTCATTGCAAAGCTAATGGTTGGGCCTTTGTCGATAACTGGGACCTCTTTTTCGGGCATAACAACCTCTACCACAAAGATGGGGTGCACCTTTCGAGGAAAGGAGTTCAGATCTTGTCTGAATCCCATGCAAGGGAAGTAGGTGCCTTGCAGGCTTTTTTAAGATAGAGAGACAGGTATTAGACACTGGGGTAAGAGTAAAGGAAATCAGTGACGCTAGAAATAGTTTTAGAAGGCAGGGAACTAAAGTAATTCGTAAGAAGAGAGGGAGGAAGGGGTTAGTTAGAGCTATAGGGAAAATGTACAAGAAGAAGAGTAGCGTTTACTATACAAACTGTAAGAGTATTTTAAGCAAAACATATTTACTGAGTGGAATAACTAGTGTAGAAGATTTTGATATAATAGTATCAACAGAAACATGGTTAAGATATGTCAGGCAAGGTATTTAATCCGGAAGTTGAGATAGCGGGGTATAAGTTATTCCACAAGGACAGGTTAGGACAGGAGAGGTGGAGGAGTTGCGCCTTGTGCAAGAGATACATTGCAGTGTTGTGTTAATAATGTTATAAAAACAGACGGTAGCATAGAGTCTATATGGGTGTAGGTTACGGCCAGAACTGAGAAAATGGTTTTGGATATAGTGTATAGGCCTCCAAACTTATGTAAAGAGGATTCAGTTCTTATATGGCAAGAAATAAGTAAAGTTTGTAGATATAATCGATTATGCGTGGTAGGAGATTTTAATCTTTGGAACATAGACTGGGATTTAATTGCAGGAGACAATGACGCAGATAAATTGTTAAATCTAGTTCAGGATAACTTTCTAAGGCAAGCAATCTAAGAACCTACTAGGGGAGATAATAATATAGATTTATTACTAACAAACAGGAAAGATTTAGTTACAGAGGTGGAAGTTGGAGGTCAGTCAGGTAATTGCGATCATTGTGAAATCAGGTTTTGCATAAAATGGGAAGTAGGAACTAGAAGTGTTAATAAGCATAGATTACCTGATTTCAGAAAGGCTAATTATGCATGATTAAGAAGACACCTGGACGGGATTAACTGGTGGTATAGGATAGAGGGGAAGGTGGGGTCTGAGGTTCGGGTGGAGAAGGGTGTCAGTAAGGTCAGTGCTGATGAGGAATATCCATTATATGTAAAGAAATTAATTGCAGGTCAGAAAAATAATATTCCTTATAGGGCGATAAGATCTAGGAAAAAATTACCCCAAATGGATGACTGCGAATTTATAACACAACATCGGGGTAAAGCAAACTTAAGTACTTAAGGGTCAAAGCAGGACAGGTGAGCAGATAACAGTATAACGTAATGGCTAGGACAGTGAAAAGATTAACAGGAGCAGCAAAGAACAATTATGATATTAAGATCGCTGGCCAGGCAAAGACCGACCCTAAGGGATTTTTTCAGGTCCATAAGACAAAGACTAGGGATTTAGTGGGGCCGTTAAAAATAGAGCAGGGAGAGATTGTAAGTACGGCTGAGGATATGTGTAGAATATTAAATGATTATTTCTTAAGTCTTTTTACTCCGGAGGATATGCAGATGGAACTTGGTAGTGAACATAAGTTTAGAGGAAAGGAGGAGGAGAAACTCAAAGATATTGTGATAGCTAGGGAAATGGTAGAAGAAGGTATAGATAGGATGAATAATTTTAAGTCACCAGGACCAGGTGAAGTTTATCACATAGTATTAAAAGAATGTAAAGAGGTTGTTAATAAGGCGTTAGTGCATATTTTTAGGATATCGGTTGATAAAGGGGAAGTACCGTTAATGTGGTGGAAGGAATGTAGTTTCCATATTTAAGAAGCGTGATAGAGGATTAATATCAAATTATCGACCCGTTAGCCTGACGTCAGTGGTAGGTAAATTATTGGAATCTGTTATTGCAAAAAATGTTAGAGAGCATCTAGAAAAGCATAGTTTGGTAAATGATTCACAACATGGGTTTACCAAGGGTAGATCATGTCTCACTAATTTATTCAATTTTTATAGGGAAGTTTATGAAATAGCAGATAAGGAGTATGATATAATATACCTGGACTTTAGTAAGGCATTCGACAAGGTACCACACGGGAGACTCTTAAATAAGGTTAAGGCACATGGAATAGATGGGAAGGTTCTTCGTTGGATTAGATCTTGGCTAAGTGATAGGCAACAAAGGGTTACAATTAATGGTTCTAAATCTAAATGGGTGCAGGTAACAAGTGAGTGTTACCCTTTTCTGTGTTGTTATTACAGGTAACAGGGGTCAAACCAAGTAAGAATACTTACAAGTGTTGGTGACACTGTAGGGGTTGATTGCCTCTGAAGTGTAGTTTGAAGGATAGGATTTTCACCGTCCTAGCCAGACACTTCAAATGGTAGTTTAATAAAAGTGGTTGAGCGGTTGTTTATAAGGCTTGTTAATATTTAAGTACCAGAACAATAATTACAAGATATGTATACATATCTGTACACTGTGAGGTTTATACAATAATAATGTCACGCGGTTCGTTAAGTAACGGCCTTTGAAACTAATGTCTAATAGACAGGGCCTGAACAATTAATATCGTGACAAGGTACTCTCACACCCTCAGGTGTGGAGAGCACACACAGACCCTCTTGAAGGTGTCGTGTATCGGAGCGCTAGGTAACGCGTCTCCTGTTGTTCTCCCCTCTCCCCGCTCCGTCTGCCGCATATAAGGAGATTGACCGGAACTTCCAACATTCCGGTTTCCCATGGCCTGTGGCGCGTGGACAGGCCTGCGTGGTGAGTCGGCATCAGCATCCTTGCTCAACACGCTGACACAACGCACACCATGCTGGCTATCCACTTGGTTCAGCACAATGTCATCAAAAGGTGGCAGTTTCTCAGACCGACAGGCGCCAGTAGAAGACACACAGACACTCAGACATCCTGCTTTAGTATAGGTTATTCACATACATATACTATTTAACCAGTACCCTAATATGAGGTTCCACAAGGGTCTGTTTTGGGTCCATTACTATTTGTTATCAACACCAACGACTTAGATAGTGGGGTTATCAGTTATATCAGCAAGTTTACTGATGATACTAATCAATCAATCAATCATTAGGGGCATACGCCCGGGGACGCGTTGCCTCGCCCACCCTACGACACCAATCCTGGGGGTCACCACGCGCGGGTCTCCATACAGGCTCCTTTCTCATACCAAGCAACTCTCGATAAGAAACATAAACTTGCCCCAGCCACGAGCCTTGTGGGCGCCCCCTTGGCCTCCTCCACGCCGGATTGTCTCTTACAGATACAACCTGATGGTAAGGATTGGTTTCAGGGTAGCGTGCCACATGCCCATATAGCCGAAGTAGGCGCTGACGGACTATGCAGGTAATAGGCCTCGATTCAGTCTCACTGTGCAATCGCTGATTTGACACGTAATCATCCCAGCGATACCCCATGATTCTGCGAAGACACTTATTACCAAAGGTATCGATTCCCCTCTTCAAGGTGCTATTTAGTGTCCATGGCACACAACCATAGATTATGACAAGGATCACAAGCGACTTGAAGATCCGGAACTTTGTCCTCTTGCACAGGTACCGACAACGCTAAATACTCCTGTTGAGCGAGTACATAACACCATGGGCTATGCCAATCCGCCGTAAGACTTCTTGACGTGACCCGCCGTCATTATGGACTGCGCTACCAAGGTATGTAAAACTTTCCAAAATCTCAATATCCTCGCCGCATGCATGCACAGATTGTACTGTTTCATCTAGCAAGCCTCCTAAAACATGGACCTTGGTCATAAGCCAGGAGACCTCAAGTTAAGTCCCAAGGGCTTTGCCTCCTCGTGCAGCGCCTCGAGAGCCATCACCAGGACCTCCAGCAACTCAGCAAAGATTACTGCATCATCGGCACAAACAAGATCAGTGATCTTGGTGTTGCCGATGGATGGTCTACAATCACTTCGATCTACAACTTTGCCCAATACCCAGTCCATACTAGTCATGAAAAATGATGGGACAAGGACGCACCCTTGCCTCACTCCTGTATTAACAGGAAAGAAGCTGGATACACCTCCACCACACTTCACAACTCTCTCAGTCCCAGAGAACAGACCAGTCATCAAACCAATAGTCCTTGCAGGAATCCCGTGAAGTCGCAGAAGATCCCAGAGTGACTCACTATGCACTGAGTCAAACGCTTTCATGAGATCAACATAGGCTGCAAGCATCCTCTGTCGAAATTCACGTCGGCGTTCCACCAGGACTAGAAGCGCTAGGATACGGTCCATTGTTGACTTACCAGGCGTGAACCCAGACTGCTGAGGTCTCTGATGCTTCAGCAGATGGCTGCGGGTTCGTGTCAGCAATAGATGGTCAATCACCTTGCCTGGCACGCTGAGCAGTGTAATACCGCGGTAATTGTTGCAGTCCTGACGGTCCCCTTTCCCTTTCCAGATAGGAACAACCAGCCCCTTTTTCCAGTCAGGAGGAATGATACCTGATTGCCACACGGCAGATAATGATGATACTAAGGTAGGTAGGATTATTAGATCAAAGTCTGATGTAAACATATTGCAGGGAAACTTCAGTAAATTAAATGAGTGGGTATTCAGGTGGCAGATGGAATTTAATATTGATAAGTGTAGCGTAATTAATGTAGGTAGAAATATCCTGGTAATTGGTAATACGCAATGTATCGCTGAAAATATCAGACGGTGAGAAAGACCTGGGAGTGTGGGTGAGCTCAGACCTCCGTCCTAGGAAACAATGCATTGATGCTAGAAATAGAGCTAATAGGGTGCTAGGATTCATTACCAGGAGTGTGAAAAATAGAAGTGCTGAGGATATTCTAAAGCATTATATGGCTCTAGTCAGACCTCATCTACTACTGTAGACTATGCGGTTTAGTTTTGGTCTCCGTATTACAGGATGGCTATAGCCTTATTAGCATTAGTGCAGAGGAGGATGACCAAAATGATACATGGGATGCGTAACTTACGTTATAGTTATGAAAAGAGATTGATACTATCAATTATTTATCAATTGTACACTCACTCGAGAGGCATAGAGTAGGGGGCGATCTGATATAAGTTTTTAAGTGGATAAAGGGATACAATAAAGGAGATGTAGGACACGTTCTTACGGCTAGTAATCAGGGTAGAACAAGAAGTAACGGATTCAAGCTGGAAAAGCGTAGATTTAAGAAAAGAAATAGGGAAAAAACTGGTTCACAAATAGGGTGGTAAATGATTGGAGGGGACTCAAGTTAGTGCGGAGTCATTAGGGAGCTTTAGGAGGTTAGATAATTTCATGGATGGGGATGAAAGGAGGATGTAGGTAAATTAAGTAACAGGAACCACCTCGTGTAGGTCTTGCGGCCTCTTGTAGCTTACTTATTATCTTATGTTCTTATGTTCATAATACCCTCTTGATGCAGACTTTACTTATTTTATTTTACTTATTTTAGTTATTTTACTTTATTACTTAACCTTTTATCAGCATCTTTTTATAGTCTGGTCATAAGGATGAATAGAAGTAGATGTTCAATCATATGCATATGATCAGATAGATGATTGTGAGCAGATAGATGCTTAAGAATTTTCTTATTAAGGATAGATTCAAAAGCTTTGGAAAGGCAGGAAATCAAAGCTATAATACGGTAGTTTGAAGGATTAGAACGAAACTTACAGCAAGAAGGAAAGGTGAAAGTAGATAGACAAAGACGGAAAAGTTTTACCAGGCGGGGTGCAAGCATAGAAGCGCAGTTTTTGAGAACAATAGGAGGGACTCCGACATGACCGTAAGCCTTCCGAGGATCTAGGCCAGAAAGGGCAAGGGAATTACGATGGATCTTAATAACCGGCATAACATAGTTAGGAGGAGAAGGATGGAGGAGAAGGAGGATCAAGGCCCTTCGTCAACTAGAGTGGAACTTTTAGCAAAGGAATTTTTGAGCAAAGAATTCAGCTTATAAATATATGAGATCGCTGTGGAGCAATACGGGAGGAGCATAAGAGGGAAAGATGATGAATAAGAATTTATGGATATGTTATTAGCTAGATGCTAGAAATCACGGGAGGAGTTTTATTCAGAAAGATTTTGACATTTTCTGAAATGATTGACAAACATATTTGGCATGATTACCAATAGCAACTTACCCTCCAACACTATTTACTCCAACTTTCCGCCTCAAGCATCTCCAAAATCCAACCTCCTTTTCTAGTCCCTCTGTACTTCCACGATGGAGCTACTGGTCGGCAGAGACAAAAAAGCCTGTTATTATATCTAGCTTATATTTTAGCTTATAACCATCCCAGGGATGACCTTCACCTTTCCTGAAGGTTTGGTTAAAATCGGATAAGAAATGGCGGAACCTTAGCTGTACAGACCAACGGACAGACAGACAGACGGACATTCGGTACATTATAGTCAGATTGCGTCGTAAATGTAACTTGCAAGATATCTCGGTGTTCGTATTTATTGTTCAAGGACATCAGTACTTCATTTTACTTAGTGTCTGTTCTGCTCATCATTGCAGGCTAAGATGTATCGTTTGAATGGCAATATGGCAGCAGAAAACTGGATGACTGTTGGCCTGCTTGATAAAAAGATGGATATCCATTTCTTATTCACAAGATATTCCTTGAAAAGAGACTTTCAAACAACCTTACTGTTTGCATATTTGTTTGTATTCTTAGCCACCATCACCTTTGCGCGTAACACACCAGCTTGATCATCAACACAGTGTTTCTACATGCACACAAAAAACAGCTGGTGCAGGTCACTCGGTGCAGGAGCTATTGGTATTCAGATCATGTGGTCATCGTGTTATTGGGTTGGCGTCTAAGTGGACCTCAGCTTCTTTGTAGGCATGGGTCACCTGGGCCCTCACCCACCTGGGACCCGGGGCGTTTGAACCCATAACACACCAGGATCTGAGAGAGAGAGAGAGAGAGAGAGAGAGAGAGAGAGAGAGAGAGAGAGAGAGAGAGAGAGAGAGAGAGAGAGAGAGAGAGAGAGAGAGAGAGAGGAGAGAGAGAGAGAGAGAGAGAGAGAGAGAGAGAGAGAGAGAGAGAGAGAGAGAGAGAGAGAGAGAGAGAGAGGAGAGAGAGAGAGAGAGAGAGAGAGAGAGAGAGAGAGAGAGGAGAGAGAGAGAGAGAGAGAGAGGAGAGAGAGAGAGAGGAGATGAGAGAGAGGACTTGCCTTGCCTGTGTCGCTTTGCCTTTGCCTTGTGCCTTGTGCCTTGGCCGCCTTGCTTGGCCTGCCTTGCCTTGCCTTCTTGTCCTTCTTGCTTGCCTTGCCTTGCCTTGTTGCCTTGCCTTGCCTTGCTGCTTGTCCTTGCCTTGCCTTGCCTGCCTTGCCTCTGCCTTGCCTTGCCTTGGCCTGCCTTGCCTTGCCTTGCTTGCCTTGCCTTGCCTTGCCTTGCCTTGCCTTGCCTTGCCTTGCCTTGCCTTGCCTTGCCTTGCCTTCTGCCTTGCCTTGCCTTGCCTTGCCTTGCCTTGCCTTGCCTTGCCTTGCCTTGCCTTGCCTTGCCTTGCCTTGCCTTGCCTTGCCTTGCCTTGCCTTGCCTTGCCTTGCCTTGCCTTGCCTTGCCTTGCCTTGCCTTGCCTTGCCTTGCCTTGCCTTGCCTTGCCTTGCCTTGCCTTGCCTTGCCTTGCCTTGCTTGCCTTGCCTTGCCTGCCTTGCCTTGCCTTGCCTTGCCTTGCCTTGCCTTGGCCTTGCCTTGCCTTGCCTTGCCTTGCCTTGCCTTGCCTTGCCTTGCTGCTTGCCTTGCCTTGCCTTGCCTTGCCTGCCTTGCCTTGCCTTGCTTGCCTTGCCTTGCCTTGCCTTGCTGCCTTGCCTTGCCTTGCCTTGCCTGCCTGCCTTGCCTTGCCTTGCCTTGCCTTGCTTGCCTTGCCTTGCCTTGCCTTGCCTTGCCTGCCTGCCTTGCCTTGCCTTGCGCCTTGCCTTGCCTTGCCTTGCCTTGCCTTGCCGTTGCCTTGCCTTGCCTTGCCTTGCCTTGCTTGCCTTGCCTTGCCTTGCCTTGCCTTGCCTTGCCTTGCCTTGCTCTTGCCTTGCCTTGCCTTGCCTTGCCTTGCCTTGCCTTGCCTTGCCTTTGCCTTGCCTTGCCTTGCCTCTTGGGCCTTGCCTTGCCTTGCCTTGCCTTGCCTTGCCTTGCCTTGCCTTGCCTTGCCTTGCCTTGCCTTGCCTTGCCTTGCCTTGCCTTGCCTTGCCTTGCCTTGCCTTGCCTTGCCTTGCCTTGCCTTGCCTTGCCTTGCCTTGCCTTGCCTTGACTTGACTTGACTTGACTTGACTTGACTTGACTTGACTTGACTTGACTTGACTTGACTTGACTTGACTTGACTTGACTTGACTTGACTTGACTTGACTTGACTTGACTTGACTTGACTTGACTTGACTTTTTATTGGCCTTTGTAACATAATATCATAGTTCTTGTACACTATTGTATTTGAAGCCCAGGTCTGTTGAGCCGAAGCTCTTATACAGACCTAATCGCTTATACATTCTAGCAAGCAGACGGGAGCTAAAGGCCACCGACTTTACGGCAGAAATATATTTCTAAGACATAAATAAAGTACACATTATGCATATTTATGCACAAACATACATACACATGCAATTATTTGTACAGAAAACTAAACATTATGCATATGACTATACATACATACACGCTTATTTATACATTTGAAGACACACGTATACCACATATACACCAACATATACATCTATGCACAAAATGTGTACATACATAAACACACGCACACATGCACATGTTCATATACATACACACATACACATATACATACATATACACATACATACACATACATATACACATATACATACACACATACATATACACACATACATACACACACATGCATATACACACATACACCCATATATGCCTATACACACACACACATATATGCACATATACACACATACATGCACATATACACATGAACAAACATTTACAGCTGTGCTATTGAGACCATGCATAGTAAAATCAGTTTATAAATATATTTGAAAATAGAAGAGTTAAACAAAAAAGCAATATAGTTTTAATTTCGCTGGTATCTATTTATCAAATGTTGTTTAGCATTGTACTTGAAAGAAGACAATGAAAGGGAATTTCTGAGATTTTCTGATAAATCATTCCAGTATCTGATCCCCCGTGTACATATGTTTTGTTGGGCATGTGTGGTTCTGCACCGTGGGATTCTTAGGTAAAATGGTCTTATGCCGCCATCATGTGCTGTGTATTGGAAACAGTTGTCAGAGTATGTGTTTAGGGATTTAAAAACAAATATACATGCTTGCAGGAACAATATGTCAGACACTTTTAATAGCTTATTGTTATGAAATAGAGGGTCAGTAGGGTCATATTTTGATCTGTAGAACATTATCCTTACTATTTTCTTTTGAGCAAGAAACAGATGATCAATGTAGGTCTTGTAGGCTCCGCCCCAGATAGCTGCACAATATAATAAGTGTGGGAATATTAATGATATATAAATTTCCTTAATGCATGCTGTGGTAATACAATTTCTTATTTTGTATAACATCCCTGTTAGCCTGGACACTTTAGTACATAGGTCGCTTATATGGGATTTCCATAATAATTTACTGTCTATGATTATCCCTAAAAACTTGAATTCATGAACTTGTATTAAGGAGAAGTTTTCCATTTTAATGGTAAGATGAGTTGTGTTGGTCATTAAAGGGTTGGCGACCATGAAGCACGATTTGGAAGTGTTTAAAGACAGATTATTACTTTTCAGCCAATCAGACACATGTTTTAATTCTATATTAAGGGTATTTTCAATCACTATTAAATCTTTTCCTTGTACATATATCGTGGTGTCATCAGCATAAAGAAGAAACTCCAATCTATCAGTGCAACGAATAATGCTATTTATATATATCAAAAACAAAACTGGGCCTAAAATTGATCCTTGTGGCACACCACGGCAGATGGACTTTTGTGTAGATGGAAAGTTATTGTCCACAGTGTATTGTTTTCTAGAACTCAGATAGCTTTTAAACCATTCATGTGCTGGCCCTCGAAATCCATAGACTTTTAATTTTTCTAACAGAATAGCATGAAATATGGAATCATAAGCTTTTGTTAAATCACAGAATACTGATATTTGATGTTCCTTGCTATCTACTGCATTATATATACTGTTGCATAGTTGGTGTACAGCTAGCTGAGTACTGTGATTTGGTCGGAAACCATGCTGAAAGTCAGTTAAATGTGAAAATTTAGACAGATAATTAATCAACTACTCTATTTACAAAAAAAAATTCAAATATTTTGCTAACGCTTGGTAAGATAGAAATAGGTCGATAATTACCATGCATAGACTTAATACCCTTCTTAAATACAGGACCTATTTTAGCAACTTGTAAGTGTTTTGGGAAAATACCTTCTCTAAACGATCTATTCATTATATATTCTAAGAAAGGAGAAATTACGTCACTGCATTGTTTTATAACTGTTATGCTTATGTCATCAAATCCAGGTGAAGTTATGTTAAGATTTTGTACAACAAATTCAATTTCTTTACTTGTTGTTGGTCGAAGATAAAATGAAAAGGAAACAGGTTCTGGGAGGTATTGCTTAAATAAATCATTATGATCAGTGTTCTGGGCTGGTTGTGGAACAGTATTACAAAAATACTCATTAAATGTAATGGCAATATCTTTGTTATTAGTAATAGCTTTATTCTGGAAGGTTATGGATGAAGGGAGTTTACGATGCTCTTTACCCATAAGATTGTTTACTATATCCCATATTTTTTTAGAATCTCCTGCTTATTGTTTTAACTTTTGTTTATAATGGTTTTCTTTGGCTGCTCTTATTACACGGGTCAAAGTATTTCTATATTGTTTGAATGTTTTTTTCATTGGTGAGTGGCCACTTTGCGTATAGTCTCTGGAGCTTATTTCGATATTTGCTAGAATTTTTAATTGCAGCAGTTATATAAGTTTTACCAAGATGTTTTTCCTTAACTACAACGTGTTTTACTGGAAAATGCTTATTGTAAATAGACTGGAACTTTTCTATATATGAATCAAAGCTCTGATTGACATCTGTATTAAGTCATTCTAATTGGCAATTATAATTATTTAGATCATCTTTAAATGCTGTAGTGCTATCTGTATTAATTATTCTTTTCAAAAACATGACAAGTGAACAAAGTGTCTGTGCTGAGGGCCGATAAAAAATGCTGAAAATAGGGAAATGATCGCTGATGGAGGTGTACATTATGCCGCTTTTTTTTTTATAGTTAAGCCAATTATTTGTCCATATATGGTCTATTACTGATGCAGATATTTCAGTAACTCTAGTTGGCTTATTTATAGTATAATAAAATGAATTACAGTAAAACAAGTTAATGAGACTATTGACGTTATTATCATTATGCTTCAAAAGTTTTACATTGAAGTCACCCATGATGTAACAATTAAGTTTAAGCTTGAATAACAAATCCAGGATGTATTCAGTGGAAGTTAGAAACTCAGGAAAGCTTGAATTAGGGGGCCTATAGGTCATCCCAATTACAAATTTAAATGGCTGGGTAACTTCAAGAAATATAGATTCTATGTGCGGTAGTTGAAGACCAGCGTCATTTAACAAGATTCCTTGAAACTGTTTGTGTAGGTATATTGCTACACCTCCACCTTGCGTAGACTTGTTTTTAAAGCAAGCATTGTAATTAATTATGCTATAAATTTGACATATATCATCATTTAAGCGGGTTTCACAACATCCAATAACATCAAATTCAGCACCAGATGGACATATGCATTGTTCTAAAAAAAAATCTAAATATAGCGGTATGCTGCTAATATTGTAGGACAATAATTTGATGGAATTCCTATTAGATAACTTTTGTCTAAATCGTAAATCATCACAAAAGTAGTAATTACAAATAATTTCAGGATGTGGTAGATCAATCTCAATATTTCCAACACAATTTCTTTCACTATCAGAAACTATTGTTGATGACAGAGAGAGAGAGAGAGAGAGAGAGAGAGAGAGAGAGAGAGAGAGAGTGGAAGAGAGACGAGAGAGAGAGAGAGAGAGAGAGAGAGAGAAGTAGGAGAGAGGAGAGAGAGGAGAGAGAGAGAGAGAGAGAGAGAGAGAGAGAGAGAGAGGAGAGAGAGAGAGAGAGGAGAGAGAGAGAGAGAGAGAGAGAGAGGAGAGAGAGAGAGAGAGAGAGAGAGAGAGAGAGAGAGGAGAGAGAGAGAGAGAGAGAGAGAGAGAGAGAGAGAGAAGAGAGGAGAGAGAGAGAGAGAGAGAGAGAGAGAGAGACGTATATTTTAATACATGTTACTTTGAAATATGATGTTAGATACGGGTGTTAAGCAAATTGTCTGAAAAAAATTACGTATACAATTTATGACGTGTGTTAAGCAAATTAACATAAAAAACAAATAAAAAAAAAAAAATTCTGATGGCTCAACATTCAAGTCCTGGCTACACGCCAGGACCAAACAGGGTCACCGCCTCACCTGGGATTTACTAAGATGACCCTACCTGACCCACTTCTCACCACCAAAATACACACACACACACACACACATACACACACACACACACACACACACACACACACACACACACACACACACACACACACACACACACACACACACACAGACACACACCACGATAGTCAAGTGGATAGCGCGCTGGCCTGCCATTCTGTGGTAGCAGGTTCGAATCCTCACTGTTCCCGGGATTTTTCACTAACAAATTCGGGCGGTTACTATCCCCCTTGAGCAAGGGTATGGGGGGGGGGGTGCGTGAAGTCCCAGCATTACCCAGAGATCGGTAATAATGAGCTCCAAGCTTGCACCGGGAGGGTGAAACTGGTGATCGCGATGTCCGACTCGCGTGGACAAGACCATGGGTGAATAACACACACCTAGCACACAGACACATACACACACCAAAATTTGCTGAATTATTATTTCTCCCTTGATCTTTAATGAAATTATCTAGAATCCTCTCTCCGGTATTGTTTTCGAGCTTCTTCAAAAGAAAAATATAAATTCTGAATAGTCAATCCTTTTAATTTTAGCATAGCAAATTACATAGATCATTACGGAAGATCATGGATGCAAATATACAATTTCTAACTTACTTTTTTTTCTCCTCTTCCTCCTCCTTCAATAAGACATAAAAACAGCAGAATGTACAAGTAACTCATGTGCCTCATCATCGATCCCTGTTAAATTCATGGTTTTCGGGAATAAGACCGATAAATATCTGGAAATTATACTTTGTAGCGAGTGAGGAAGTAAATATCTCTTGGTTATTCTTTATGGCGATTATCGAGGGACGAAGTAGTGCGGAGTTGTGGGTTGTTAATGAAGCTAAGAACAGGACAGTGTCCTGCGCCAAGTACTGTCGAGGACGAGGACTTAAATATTACACTGCCACTATGGAGTTTCTTTAGGTACTTCATTATTACTTCAGGTGTGGCTATAATAACAGGTGCCTGGCTGTGGCTGTGTGGTATTTCTCTTACAGTTATTAGCGATTATTGAAATGCAGCTTAATTTGGAATTAGGTCGTGGCATGACATCACTCATCACCAGGTGGACGTTTGTCACGAAGCGGATAAATGTTTCATGGAATAATGATGCAACGCCAGTGTTACCAATATATTAAGAGCTCGAGGTGTGTTAGTATTTGAGAGAAAGGTTCGTGGAAGTCATTAGTGAATTAACAGTAACGCACAAGACTATTCTGAAAAAGCATGTTGTGAAATTTAACCATCGTTTTAATGATGGGGATCTTGGATGTTGTATTTCATGGTATTATAACTGGTACTTTTCTTTCAGATTTTTACAATTATTTACCGCAGTTTTTACCATATTCGTTTTGCAGAACTTTTTCCCTCCCTCATGAGTATGGGGACTGATTATTCTATTAGTATTATCATTATTATTGTTTTAGACCGTCGGAGGAAGGGATTGGCGGAAGAGTGGTTCCTGGCTTCCCTGTCTACTCTCATTCTGGTAATGAACAATCACGAAAGTATTACAGAGTGTCGAGTGTAACAGCAGTGCGCCAAAAGACCTTCTATAACCTGCTACTGTTTTGTTATTCCCGTGTCCTTCACTCTCCATTCCTCTGCTTCTCCTCTTTCCTCCTCCTCCTCCTACACTTCCTCCTCTGTCCATCCCTTGTTACGTGAATGGCGCCTTTAAAACAATGACTCATTTCGCAGAATCGCTGACTACCACTCGTTCGGCCATTAGGGGTTAAGAGCCAATAACCACCAACACCTCCACCCTTCTCCTCCTCTTCCTCCTCCTTCTCCTTTTCCTCCTCCTTCTCCTTTTCCTTCTTCTCCTTTTCTTCCTCCTTCTCCTCCTCTTCCTCCTCTTCCTCTAAGAGCCTCATATATGACTTACACACCCTGCTCATTCCCCTAATATAAGTGCTTCCATGATTCTTGATTGAGGGGTCATTTAATAATAAGTCTGGATGTTTGATGTGACGGTGTTGCTGCTGCTGTTGTTGTTGTTGTTGGTGGTGGAAATGTTACTTTTGTTGGCGTTCTTGGGGTTATGCTAGTAGTAGTAGTAGTAATTTTTTTTGTAGTTGTGGTTGTTGTGGTTGTTATTGTTTTATTTCTGTTGTTGTTGTTGCTACTGGTAGTGGTGGTGGTAGTGATGACATGTCTAAGATTCCTTTTCCTATATCTCATGAAATCAATCAGCCTTTTTTAGTCGAGCGAGAGAGAGATGGTCAGGTTTTGGGTCTGGTTTTGAGTCTGGTCAGGGTTGTCCCCTGCTACTGATAACATGTAACCCAGTACAACCAGCCGCAAGGTCGGATCGTCGGCGACTAAGCCGGCTCCCCCACTGGTTCTACCAGTGAGGAGGGTGTGCTGGACACCCAGATGGACTAAAAATAAGACCATCTTTAAGGGCAGATGAACTCACTATTGAGTCAATGGCCATCCAGCCCCAGCTATGGGTGAAATAGTGGGCAGCCTGGGGTTAATCCCCACAGGGGGTTCTGCGTCCCTGGCCACGGTGAGCAGTAAGACCAATCCCTGACATAGATTGGTTGGGGAGGGGTTTTTGACCCCTCCCTGTAAAAAACAAGCTTAGCCACTAACATAATAAGAGGTAGAGGCCGGGGGCGTGATAACTGCGCCCCCGACCCGGTTTTGCCGGGGGGCCCGACCATGCTGACCCCTCCAATGCCGACGCAGGGGGGGAGGGTCTGCCTATGACGAGTGCGGGGCAAAGCCCTCGGGAATCCCGCACTCTAAATCAAGTGGTAGGGCCCCCTAGCCCATCTTTTTTTTATGGGGGTGGCCGGGGCGGTGCAGAGGCGGCGCCTGCCCGTCGAATCACTCCTGGGATAAACCTTCGGAGGGTTCTTCGTGTGGGCTCGTGGAACGTTGTCCTATCGGGCGAGCTCAGTAGGCTGAGGGTGGATATAGTGGGACTCTCTGAGACGAGGAGGCCTGGCAGTGGCGAGACTAGCAGTGGGGGTTACACCTACTACTGGTCCGGCATGAGCAATGGTCACCGTAACCGGGGAGTAGCTATAGGCATCTCCAGCAAACTGCAGCCGTCAGTTGTTGAAGTTACTCCGGTTGATGAGCGTATAATGCGGGTGAGGATGAAACACACTCTGGGTTTCGTGTCTCTTGTTGCAGTGTACGCTCCTACCGAGGTGCGTAAAACTGAAGAGAAGGAGATGTTCTACGCCAAACTCGACTCTGTATTAGACCAGTGTCCTCCTTGGGATACACTCATTGTCTTGGGCGATTTCAATGCTTACTACTGGCACTGTGAGAGATGGCTATGAGTTATGTGTTGGTTCCCATGGCTCCGGTACCAGAAACATTAACAGTTCTCTGCTTCTGAATTTTGCAAGGTCCAGAAGGTTGAGAATTGCAGGTTCTTGGTATCAGAGACCTGAGCTGCACCGCTGGACATGGTACAGTAATGCCGGAGGGGTAGCTAAAGAGATCGACCACGTCCTCGTTAGTACTCGTTAGAGGATTTTCCAGAACTGCAGGGTTTACCGCAGTGCTGAGTTCTTTGGAACAGATCACATACTTGTTGTTGCTACACTTAAGCTTAATGCCAAGTCTAGAAGAATCTCAAGAGGTAACCATACTGTGTTTCATCTTGAGAAACGGAAGGACTTGACATGTGCCCATGAGTATGCGGTGTCAGTCTCAAATCGGTTTGATGTGCTCGGTGCCCTCGAGGACCCTGTATAGCTGTGGGATACCTTCAAACGTGAAACTCTACAGGCTGCCAAGGAGTGTATTGGGGAGCGCCCGAGGTCAAGGCGTGGTTTTGTCTCGACGGAGACGCTGGAGAAAATCGAGGAGAGTCGTGCTGCCAGGCTGGCTGGGAACCAGGACCAGCACAGGGCTCTGTCACGCCGGACTAGAACCCCCCTCGGGAGAGACAAGGAGAGGTATGTCAGGAGTCTCGCTGAGGATGTCGAGGGTCATTTGAACGCTAATGACCTCCGACCCGCCTACCGAGTCCTTAAGAAGCTCCGTTTCAAGTCTCCATCTCGGGCGAGTGCTATTCGAACAGCAGATGGGCGCCTCGTGTCGGACATGGATGGGCAGATGGATCGTTGGGCTGAGTACTTTGGGCAGTTGTTCACGGTGAACCCTCCAACTGAGCAGCTTCACACCACTGGGTTACAGGCAGTGGATGCCGATCCTCCCATTGACGAAACCGCACCCTCTCTTGACGAAGTCAGAGAGGCTGTAGCTAAGTTGAGGGGTGGAAAGGCAGCTGGTGTTTGTAATATCAGTGCGGAGCTCCTCAAAGCTGGGGGTGAGGCCATGATCTGCAGGTTGCATGCTGTCCTGACTGCCAGGTGGCAATCAGGTACCATTCCTCCTGACTGGAAAAGGGGGCTGGCCGTCCCTATCTGGAAAAGGAAAGTGGACCGTCAGGACTGTAACAATTACCGCGGTATTACACTGCTCAGCGTGCCAGGCAAGGTGCTTGCCCATCTATTGCTAACACGGATCCGCAGTCATCTGCTGAAGCATCAGAGACCTCAGCAGTCTGGGTTCACGCCTAATAAGTCAACAACGGACCGTATCCTAGCACTTTGTGTCCTGGTGGATAGCCACGTGTGTTTCGACGGGGATGCTTGCCTATGTTGATCTCAAGAAGGCGTTTGAGTCAGTGCATCGTGAGTCACTCTGGGATCTTTTGCGACTTCGCGGGATTCCTGTAAGGACTATTGATTTGATGACTGGTTTGTATTCTGGGACTGAGAGTGCTGTGAAGCGTGAGGAAGGTGTATCCAGCTTCTTTCCTGTTAATACAGGAGTGAGGCAAGGGTGCGTCCTTGCCTCATCACTTTTCAACACTTGTATGGACTGGGTATTGGGCAAAGTTGTAGAAAAAAAAAGTGATTGTGGAGCATCCCTCGGCAACACCAAAATCACTGATCTTGTTCTTGCCGATGATGCAGTAATCTTTGCTGAGTCGCTGGAGGTCCTGGTGATGGCTCTCGAGGCGCTGCACGAAGAGGCAAAGCCTTTGGGATTTGAGGTCTCCTGGCTTAAGACCAAGGTCCAGGTATTTGGAGAATTACTAGATGAAACAGTACAGTCTGTTCATGTGTGCGGCGAGGACATCGAAATCTTGGAAAGTTTTACATACCTTGGTAGCGCAGTCCATAATGACGGCGGGTCACGTCAAGAAGTCTTACGGCGAATTGGCATAGCCCACGGTGTAATGGACTCGCTCAGCAGGATATTTGGCGTTGTCGGTACCTGTGCAGGAGGACAAAGATCTGGATCTTCAAGTCGCTTGTGATCCTTGTCTTACTTTATGGTTGTGAGACATGGACACTAAATAGCGTCTTGAGGAGACGAATCGATGCATTTGGTAATAAGTGTCTTCGCAGAATCATGGGGTATCGTTGGGATGATTACGTGTCAAATCAGTGATTGCACCGTGAGACTGAATCGAGGGCCTATTACCTGCATAGTCCGTCAGCGCCAACTTCGGCTATATGGGCATGTGGCACGCTACCCTGAAACCGATCCCTCCCATCGGGTTGTATCTGTAAGAGACAATCCGGCGTGGAGGAGTTCAAGGGGGCGCCCACAAGGCTCGTGGCTGGGGCAAGTTGATGTTTCTTGTCGAGAGCTGCTTAGGATGGAAAAGGAGCCTGCATGGGGACTCGCGCGTGGTGACCCCGGGAGTGGCGTCGTAGGGTGGGCAAGGCGACGCGCCCCCCGGCATATGCCTCCAATGATTGATTGATTGAGAGAGAGAGAGTAAGTGATGACCTGTATCAAAATTGCCCTTAATGATGGTTTCAAGGTTTCAAGGTCGAGAGAGAGAGAGAAGAGAGAGAGAGAGAGAGAGAGAGAGGAGAGAGAGGGGAGAGGAGAGAGAGGAGGGGGAGAGAGAGAGAGAGAGAGAGAGGAGAGAGAGAAGAGAGAGAAGAGAGAGAGAGAGAGAGGGAGAGAGAGAGAGAGAGAGAGAGAGAGAGAGAGAGAGAGAGAGAGAGAGAGAGAGAGAGCTTGCATGTTTGTGTGTGTGTGGCAAGCCGCCAGCTGTTACAATGCTATCGGTCTACTTCAACTTGTCCTGCCGCGGCACTTACTGTCTCTTCTCTGTACTTGACAAGGCCGCCGGATAGTGGGGTTGAGGATGAAGTAGAGGAGACGAAGGAAACATCCTCTCTTTTGTGGAGGAGTTCTGGCTTTTTCACAGGATTTTAAGTATTTCTTATTTCATGTTTATTTTAAAACTACCGTCCTATAGCTTTAACTTCCTGCCTTTCTAAAACTTTGAATCTATACTTAATAAAAAGATTCTGAAACATCTATCTGCTGACAATATTCTATCTGATCGTCAGTACGGTTTCCGTAAAGGGCGATCTACTGGCAATCTTCAAGCTGTCCTAACTGAATCTTGTTCATCCTCCTTTAGGGGTTTCGTTGAAACTTTTCCTGTTGCTCTTGACATATCAATAGTTTTTGATAGAGTCTGGCAGACATCTTTAATTTCTAAACTACCCTCATTCGGTTTCTATCCTTCTCTCTGCACCTTCAACTTAAGTTTCCTTCCTAACCGTTATATTGCAGCTACTGTAGACGGTCATTGTTCTTCTCCTAGGTCTATCAATACTGGTGTCCCTCAGGGTTCTGTCCTATCACCCACTCTCTTTCTATTATTCATTAATGATCTTCTAAGTCTAACTCAATGCCCTATCCACTCCTACTCCGATGATTCTACCCTGCATTTTTCAACGTCATTCATTAGACGTCCACCTCAACAGGAACTAAGTGATTCACGGAGAGATGCCACAGAGTCCCTAATTTCTGGTCTTTTTATAATTTCTGATTGGGGCAAACAAACCTTATTTTGTTCAATACCTAAAAAACCCAAGTTTCTTCACCTATCAACTCGAAATAACCTTCCAGACATCTATCCCCTGTTCTTCAACGACGCTCAACTGTCTTCCTATTCTACAAAGAAAATATAGGAGTATCCTTTACCAAAAATCTGAACTGAAAATCTCACATCTCATCTCGTGCTAAAGCAGATTCTATGAAGTTGTTGAAGCTGTCTTGTGGCGTCTGCGTCCATTTTTTTCTCCCTCCCGTTTGCTTGCTCTGTACAGGGGCCTTATCCGCCCATGTATGTACTATCTAATCTAATCTAATCTAGTTATGGAGTATGCCTCTCATGTTTGGGGGGGATCAAATCATACAGCTCTCTTAAACAGTGTTGAGTCAAAAGCTTTTCGTCTCATCAACTCCCCTCCTCTGACTGACTGTCTTTAATCTTTAAATCATCGCCGCAATGTTGCTTTTCTTGCTATCTTCTACCGTTATTTGCATGCTCACTGCTCTTCTGAGCTTCCTAACTGCATGCGTCCCCCCCTCCCGCGAACTCGCTGCACAAGACTTTCTACTCATTCTCATCCCTATTCTGTTCATCTCCCTAATGCAAGAATTAACCAGTATCTTCACTCTTTCAGTCCTTTTCACTGGTAAACTGTGGAACTCTCTTTCTGTTAAAGAGAGTTTCTCGTTGCTACAACTTAAATCTTTTCAAGAGACCTCCCAAACTAAATTGGTCCATTTTATATTCTCTTACTGTCTTATTTTAGGGACTGGCAACTGAGCGGGCTTTTTGTTACTTCTTTTTTTTGCCTTTGGCCAGTCCCTTGTGATGTAAAAAAAAAAGAAGTTTGTTTTTGGTCCATATAGTAACTTGGTTTGTATATCTTTTTAATCTGTAAATAGTGATTTCTTTTTAGAAAGAGTATTCTTTTTAGGGGGGGGTATGATCAGGGTTTACGTGGTTGTAATATAATTGCTGATTGACCTTGGAATCTATGAGTCAGTCAGTCAATCAGTCAGTCAGTCAGTTAGTTAGTCTCAAAGAACGTGTATTATGTTCCTCAACCCTCGTTTACTTCATTACTCAACCCTCAATTTCCATTATTCGCCTGTTTTGGAATCCCTCTTTCTGTCATCTTTTTATGTTCGGTTCGACGGTCTGCTTAACGTGTCCTTTGTCTTAGTTTCTTTGATATCCTTGTTTTTTATCTTTTCAAAAAATCTTCATGCATCTCTGTCTTGCGGTAATTCAGACAGAAAATTGTCTGTAGAGAAAATCATAAACCAACCTAGAAATGACTAATTGATCTTATTTTCCTTGTTTTTATCATTTAATGCATTTTACTCACATAGTAATAGACATAAGTACATACACATACATATACATACATACATACATACATATAAGTACATATACATACATACATACATACATATAAGTACATATACATACATACATACATACATATAAGTACATATACATACATACATACATACATATAAGTACATATACATACATACATACATACATATAAGTACATATACATACATACATACATACATATAAGTACATATACATACATACATACATACATATAAGTACATATACATACATACATACATACATATAAGTACATATACATACATACATACATACATATAAGTACATATACATACATACATACATACATATAAGTACATATACATACATACATACATACATATAAGTACATATACATACATACATACATACATATAAGTACATATACATACATACATAGTTCACACACATAAGTAATTCGATGTGTTACAAGGGAACCCAGCACATACATTTTTTTCTGTTTTCTTTCTCATTCCCTTGGTTTCCAATTCTTCAGTTCTCTCTTTCCATTTTATTGCATTTCTTCACTCTTTTCCCCTTTATATAGTTTTCCGAGTATTTACATCTTTCCTCCTCCATGCCTTTCATCTCTTCTTTCCTTCCTTCCTCTCCTTCCTTCCCTTTCCATACTTCTTTACCTTACATGGCTCTTCCCTCCTACATAAATGCCATCTGGTGTTTACATTTAGGATAGTAACCTACTATAATAATAACAACAATAACGACTTCAAGGTTAATGTTACTGCTTATCGCCTTTATTTGTGCATTCTCTTCTCTCTTCTTCTCCTCTTCCTTTGTAACTTCTTTCCTTTTTCTCCTTGCCTTCCTTCCATGCACCCTTTTTCCATCCCATGCGTCTTTGCATTCTTTCTTTCTCCTCCCCTTTCCTCTCCTCTCACGCTCCTCTTTTCCCTCGTCTACCCTCTTCTTCTCTCTCATGTCTTTCTCCATTCTCCCCCTCTGACAATTTTTTTCTCTCCCCTCTTCCTCCCTTTCCTCACCCTGTCTGGTCCCGAATTGCGTCCTCGAATTTTTAATGAACTTCAAATCTCGTTTTAATTTCGACAAATAAAACTTCATACCTGTTCCTGTCCTTTTTTTCTTGCCTCAGCTATTTCTCTCTCTCTCTCTCTCTCTCTCTCTCTCTCTCTCTCTCTCTCTCTCTCTCTCTCTCTCTCTCTCTCTCTCTCTCTCTCTCTCTCTCTCTCTCTCTCTCTCTCTCTCTCTCTCTCTCTCTCTCTCTCTCTCTCTCTCTCTCTTTCTTTCTGTCTCGTTAAGCTATATTACCCTTATGGCGCAGTGTGTCACCGCTTCCAGCTAATATATTCATGTAAAGAGGTTGAAATATAAATCTCGTGTCGCGTAGCCTCTGATTACATCCGTCTCCTGAATATTAAGGTTTGTGGTTGGTATCGTCTCAATATCCTGCTACATAGAACTACTGCATCACATACAATACTACAGTGCGTTTCTTTCATGTTATCCCAGCTACATGTATAGTGATTAACCTCGGCTTTCCTTGCATGGTCTGGTACAGGGCGTCGAACTTAGGTAGTACAGTGAGTGCATAAGTTGACAGCCAACGGTACCACTCACGTCAATATCACGTCACATCAACTGTAGGATTCTGCGCTGCCCTCCTGTTACGGTTCCGCATTATGAACAAAATTTATGATTGACCGAATGATAGATACATTTTTATGGTCCCGCAATAATAGAGGTCATATATATATATATATATATATATATATATATATATATAATAATAATATAATATATATAATATATATATATTATATATATATATATATATATATATATATATATATATAATATATATATATATATATATATTAATTAATATATTTATATATATACCCATTACCCATGATATATTACCCATAAATCAGAGGTCAAGTCCCACACTTGGACTTGTGAATGTTACAGAAATATTATGATATAAATACTATAAGACTAGGAATTCCTATTTGATTAGTAATGATGCATCCTTGGTATAGATGGTGTGCTTCTTATGCATACTTTACGAAGCAGTAGCCTATTAGCAATCCGTAGCGGCACTTGTGTGTGTTCTTGTTACGTATAGATAGGTAGATAAATACATATTTCATTGACCACAACATACTAAGATAACAATCACAATAACATCAATATATGATCCAACAAATAACATTATAAAATACTGCGGATCATTTCAGTTCAAACTAAATCCTAAGCGCATACACACACTTAGCAGCGATGCTCGGGACTTGATGGGTGATATAAAGGCTACCTATGGATAAGTATTAATGACACTGTAATGCAATACCCACCTACTCCTTGTTAGAATATTTTCCACACATTTCTTGAAGTTTCAGTCTGATAGTGCATTGCATCAACCCATCATGAAGAGCAATATATTTTACCCCCTCAATAAGCATTACGTAACATGGCAATATAGCATAAAGTTGAGTCACCACCCGAGTATACATATATTGCAACACACACAGGTACTTGACAACAGGTGCGGGATGTTTTGTTGGCAGAAATTGGTGCCATCTCTGAGGCTAGCGAGGAGTAGTGGACGCCGGTATTTTCTCTACCCTGCTGTCAGCGTGCTCAGGTGTGCGAGGACCCCCAGACGCCACCAGCATAAGTTTGGTCATTGTAACTGTGATGTCGGAGAATTAGGGAAGGACAAGGGGGAGGAAAATGAAATGGATTTGGGAGGGAGGGGTAGGGAGGAAATAACTTTTGGAGTGGGTAGAGAGAGAGGGAGGCGGGTTTTGAAGTGCTGGTGAGGATGAGGGAGGGAGGGAGGGATGGGGAAGAGGGGTTGGTGGTAATTGTGGATGTCAGAGGGGAGAGTGTAGCGTGGGATGGTGAAGGAGTTAGGGATAGTATATACACACAAACATACACACACACACACACACACACACACACACACACACACACACACACACACACACACCACACACTCACACAACACACACAACACACACACACACACACACACACACACACACAACACACACACACACACAACACGCACACACACACACAGTCACACACACACAACACACACACACACACACACACACACACAGTCACACACACGGGTAGGTCAAGTACGGTACTCCGTAGTGTAAGGGTAGCACGCCCGGTTCACAACCGAGAAGTCCCGGGTTCGATCCCCGGGCGGAGCGGAAACAGATGGGCTGTTTCCTTAAAACCCGAGCCCCTGTCCACCCAGCAGTGAGTGGGAACCGGGTGTTAGCCGGGGTTTGTGACCTGCTCTCCGGGGTGCTGGCTTCGGCCAAAACTAAGCACTAAGGATGAATGATACATTTTTTTATATGGAAACGGGGCCATACGAGCGTTGCTCAGGCCCTATAAAATACAACTAGATGAATACAACTAGATGAATACACATACACACACATAGATAGATGGTTTATTGACTACAAACAAATACATTTGTAAGTTCAGATAACTATACAATGATATCCATCAATATATATCAGCTAGTTGTAGTCCAAGAAGGTTAATCTTACTCCGAAACAAACCCTAACAATTATGAAACTAATCATACGACCATAATATTTAATTAACTATCCTGCATTGTTGCATTATTGGCAACGATTAAAATACACACTTACACTCTGAAACACAACTAGACAACTACAAAACTAAGCATACGACCGCAATACATCATGAATAATCTTGTACATAATATCATTACAAAAATTACTAAATAAATCATCCAAAGTGTTAAATGAATAACTATCTCTGAAATGTTGAGTCACAGGACAAACTATCTACGACATGCCTCTCCGTCTGGACTGAACCACACACACACACATACGTTCCTCCACAGGAAGGCAGCCCCGCCCCTGCCTGTTCCACCGTCCCGTCTCGATAGCCAGTGAATGCCCTGAAACCCTGAACCTCGTGAACGAGATCTCTGTGGAAATGATTTATTGTATGTCTTCCCTTATATACGTCATGCACTCTCATCGTAGGATTAATGTCCATATATTAATGTCCATACATCTAGAAATACATGACAAAATAGTCCAATGTTCATTTTCTATCAATAAGGACATGTGCGTGACGTCAGCCCGAGTATATATATATATTTACAATCATGGCAGCAGGTGTATTCATTGCAATAGAAGTTCTAACAACAAAATGAAGGGATCATCATTCATGCCAGACATATCTAGCCATAGATTGTGAAAAAAATTGTGTTGTTTGTATTTTCAAAGGTCGATCAAGTTTGGATAGCCCAGTTCAGCATACCAGACAAGATTGGATGTATTCTTTCTTACCCCCAGCAACGTTTTCATAGCCCAGTGGTACAGTTTGATAAAAGGTTTCGTGTCTGCACCGAACCACGATTCACATCCGTACAAAAGTGACGACGTGAGGGCTGCGTCAAACACTCGACGTTTAACGATGAACGGAATAAAATTATCTGTCACCATAAATGAAACAAACTTTAAAATTTAGCAGCTATTTACCTTGACATGTTCTCTCATTGCTGATGAAACCAAGTCATCAGATGTAAAGGGGGAACCCAGATATTCATAACTGTCACAGTGCTCCACCTCAAGGCCATCCACACACAGCGGTTCCCTGTCACCAGCCTTACCATTTGTGACAAAAAATGAGTTATGCCAACATTCACTTTCATCCCATACTCTTGACAAAATTTTGTAATGCATCCAGTTTATTCATAATAACATTCCGTGTCGTTGACAATATAATAGTGTCGTCTATTTACATTAATGTGTAACCATTGTAGAAAGGGTTTAGGCTGGCATGCATTAATCCTTTTTATTAATACATTAACAAATATAATGAACAAGAAACAATATGTAGACAGTCCCTCCCTTACACCTTACCGCTGACCACCGCGGAGCCCATGATGCTCTCCTTGACGCGGTACATTGCCATCAGCGCTGCCAGCATCACCCTGCCGCAACCTGCCGGCTTCAAAACCTCAAACATCTTGTGACGAGGAACAAGATCATATGCCTTGGAGAAATTTATGAAGGCTACAAATTGTTTAAAATTATTTTTCCAGGCTATATAATTATGTTAGGAGTCGTAAGGCAATAACATACTCCAGAAACCCTCTCTGTCTCTGTGAACCAGCCTGCTCCCTATAAATGATAGGGGACACACACACACACACACACACACACACACACACACACACACACACACACACACACACACACACACACACACACACACACACACACACACACACACACACACACACACACACACACACACACACACACACACACACACACACACACACGTACATGCACACACACACACACACACACATACATTCACATAACACACACACACAAAACACGCACACACAAAGCACACACAAAACACACACAAAACACACACACACACACACACACACACACACACACATTTCTTTCTTAATGGGAGAGTGCCAGTTGGTTTTCAGTACTACAAAAGCTCCATAATTTCATCTGTCATCAAACCTCAACTTTTCCAAAACAACTTTACCATTTTATTTATAACACATACTTTGTCCCTTCTGTTTACTGAACAATATCAAGATGTTCTTCAGTAAGAAATTTGAACTAGAATCATGTGCCATACCATTTGTGTTAAATCAGCTTCAGTGAGGTTCTGTGATCTTCATTGTCTATGCACTGTCTCTTACATGTGCGGGGAAACAAGCACATGACTTATTATAGGGTAGCGTCAAGGATGATACATTATTTCCCTCCCCCAACGGGGCAGTATTTACCCTCTCAAATCCCGACGCCTTGTTGCCACTAATGCTGTTCCCTACTGCTGCTTTCACAGGTATATAGTATTGCTATTCTGAACTTGTTGCCTCGTAGTACAGCAGATATGTTAATTATTTGGCTGAATTGTGATTTTGATGATAGAAGCATGAAACTTGGTACACAGTTAGGACATGCCTATGAGAAGATATTTGGCTATAGGGCCATTGGTGATTTGCCCTGTGACGCAATTGGTGGCCATTTTCCAAGATGGCCGCCATCCGCTGTTATAGTCCCTCTGAAATGTTAGCTAAGCTCCATTGTAGTGATAGGAAAACTGATTTATTGGTATTATGTACATCTTATCAATAGTTTATATAACTCAACTATGGTTGATAATGAATGCCCTATATCCTTATTCGATTATCATAAAGCACTAGCTGTCTAATTTTAGTAGGGGCGTTATAAGAAAAATTGGTGTAACATATCGTTGTTCTGGCTTTCAGGTGTGTAACAGTGTAACGATGGAGAAAATCTACACGGTGGTGGACCCTGTACAGCCTGGTACATCAACACATTGTCTAACAACAGACTGGAGCAAGTGTTTTCTGTGCCAGGAAGAAACATCGGAGGTGCTTCACTGTCCAGCTGAGTCCAGACTTGGCACACACGGAGCTGGTTATAAGACAATTGCTGACCTTCTTGTGGCTTTCAGTAGGATTGGTTGTTTGCCACGAACTCTAAATATATCACGCCTTGATGACGGTGCGGGCATTGAGGCAACACTACAGCATTACAAACTCAAGTGGTACGACCCATGTCAACTTCGGTATAACAAAACAAAACTACAGCGTGCAGAGAATAAAAAGAGACCCATAGAAGATGATGCAGATGACTATAAGAAATTCACCCGTCAAAGTTTGGGAAAGACAAGTATTTCCATTGGAACATGCTTCTTCTGTGGCAAACCTGCATCAGCTGGACGGGTCATTGTGCAAAGCATCAACATTCGGGGTTGATGCCCGTGTCCGACAATGTGCCTTCAAATTGCAGGACAGACAAATACATGCCAAATTGAGTGAAGGAGACCTAGTTGCACAAGAAGTCCTATACCATGTACAGTGCCTGGTCTCATTATACAATAGAGCAAGAGAAACAAGAACATCTGAAGAGTCTGATGTGGACACCGTGAACCATGGCATTGCATTTGCTGAACTGGTATCCTATATTGAAGATGCCCGTAATGATGCTGTAGTGTAGCAGCACGTGCGATTATACTGCAGTGTGCCTTCTCACTTCTGTTTTCCGTTTTCCTTTTTCTCTCGTCCTCTCGTTTTCGATGTGTTACTTTTGTAAACATAACATCTTACACACACACATACACATTTTAATACACTACCTGTTGTATTTACACATCTTACTACACAATCTTTTTATCTTTTTATTCCTTGATATTTACATGTTTCTTTTCATATCATTATATTAACTATTAATGTAAATACTCCATATGCAGCTATATCCTGTATTTTCATTAAATCTATTTTGTATATATGTTCAAGTTTGTGCAATAAATTAGCAGAGAGCAAAGACAAAACCAATTGATCGACTTACTATCAATACATGGTAAGGGTTTAAGGCTTTAAAGGACTAAATACTGCCGAGACTTCGCTTTGCCAGTGCCCTTAACGGACTCACTACGGCGAGGTTCATACCCTCGTTTGTGTCACTAACACCATATCCATTATGATAGTAACAATACAATAGTAGTTGCACCCGTCTTCAAACTCAAAGACCTGGTGAACCTGTACAGCATTAGACTTTAGTTACTTGGGATTGAGGTAGTAGGACGCATTCACTCCACCAAGCTCAAAGACAGAATATTGGGCTATTTTACAGATTTGGCAGCTCATAAGCAAGGCAGAGATGTGGTCCTCATTGCCAAATAAGATGTTGGATCCGCATTGATCAAAGCATGCGAGCCTGATGCTGACATTGACGCTGTTCATCTTGCCAGGGCTGCCAACATAGTGAGGATCAACATTCATCTTCAAAATGAAAAACCAATTCAGTAGTTCATTTGAACCCAGATGTCAGGAAGATTCTGTGCCAGTTTCTCTTGTGACATTAGTTGGTATGGTGTTGAATGGACCAAACATCAAAGCACAGTCAAGTTCCTCAGCAGTGCCACAACCAGTTCTCACCATTTCGCAGCTACTGATGCACAACAGTTTGGTAAGGCATCGAGAAAATCGGACTACAAGTACAACCAGGCACAACCAGGAACGGGAAACACCTTTGCCTATCTACCTAGGCGTGATGATTCACACAAAAACTCGATAGCGCGAACTTGTGGACAATCTGTATGAGCTGGGGCTGAGCATTTCATATGACCGTGTGTTGGACATTTCAAATGAGCTAGACAACAAGATCTGTCATCACTACAGTATAGAGAAAGCTGTATGTCCTCCTAAGCTGAAAGGTGGTCTCTTCACAACAGCTGCAGTTGACAGCATTGACCATAACCCCAGCTCTACTACTGCACACGACTCATTCCATGGAACGGGTATATCTCTGTCTCAACACCCAGGCAGTAACTTCAGTGGAGATGATCGGGCAATTGTCACCACACATGGTGCTAGTGATACTAAGGGGACGATGGCACGCCTGCCCAAGGCCTACACTAGTATCGCACCTGCTCCTCTTGTCAGACAAGATCCACCAATACCAAAGCAAGAAGGTCTGAACAAAGCCGACTGTCAGCTCATACCACAAGCCATTCAGAAAGAATATGTGTACGTTTAATTCAGTTAGTAATCTTTTTATGATATAGTATTTTGATAATCTATCATCATTAAATTACATGTTTATCAAAATATTATCACTACAATTATTTATTTTAATGATGATTGTATTTTGATAAACATGTAATTCTAATGATGATAGTATTCTAATAAACATGTAATTTTAATGATGATAATATTTTGATAATCATGTAATTCTAATGATTCTTTTCACAGGTGGCTGGAGCATTTGCGGTATGTACTGGACACTGACGCCTTGCATGGGAATGAAATGATCTCCTGGGCTGCATACCATGCCAGCATTATGCTCCACCTAGAAGATGTTGTTCGGCAAGAGCATAACAAAGTGTCAATACGCACAGTTGACACAGACGTTGTAGTTCTAGCCATAAATTCAGCTCAGCGCCTCGACATCTCTGAACTGTGGATTGCCTGTGGTGCTGGAAAGAGCTTCAAGTTCATCGACGCTCATGAGATAGCCAGAGCACTTGGTCCTGATCGGTGTGATGCATTGCCAATGTTCCATGCCTTCACTAGGTGCGACATAGTGTCCTGTTTTGGAGGCAGGGGCAAGAGGACCGCATGGGCCACATGGAACACACATGGAAATGTCACCCCAGCATTCTGTGCTTTGGCTGCTAGACCAAGCCCACAGTCAATAGAAGAATGGCTGGGGTTACTGGAACGATTTGTGGTCCTGTTATATGATCGTACCAGTAGTCAGGAGTGTGTCAACAAGGCAAGGAAGGAACTGTTCACCCAGAAAGGCAGAGCAATAGATGGTCTCCCTCCTACACAGGCTGCACTCATCCAGCACATCACGAGGGCTGCCTACCAGGCTGGTCACTGCTGGGCACAGATGATGATCGCAGCTCCAGAGCTTCCATCTCCAAGTGAATGGGGGTGGAACAAAGTCCAGGATGGCTTACGAAATATGCTGCACAACCCTACCAGAAGCCACGAAAGCTTGTAGGGAACTCATACGTTGTGGTTGCAAGAAGGGCTACAGAGGACACTGCAATTGTCGGAACGCTGCTCTGCAGTTCACTGCACTTTGTGTCTGCGGTGGACTTTGCACAGACTGATTTCCTAGAAAGACTATATTTGGAATTATCTATCATACTAGACTTATATAAACTATTGATAAGATGTATATAATACCAATAAATCAGTTCTACTATCACTACAATAGAGTTTAGCTAACATTTCAGAGGGGCTATAACAGCTGATGGCGGCCATCTTGGAAAATGGCCACCAATTGCGTCACAGGGCAAATCGCCGATGGCCTTATAGCTAAATATCTTCCCATAGGCATGCCCTAAATGTGTACCAAGTTTCATGCTTCTATAATTAAAATCACAATGTATTCACATATCTGCAGTACTATCGTGCATGTGGTTGTTATTGCCAGCGCTCCTCTGCAGTTCCGAGAGACACGTAATTTTTCCGTTCACTCACATTATCCAGAAGAGAAAAAAATCCTTAAATATGTACAAATACACATATCTTTTTGAAAATATTGCTGTTCTTAATAAAATAATGGAATCGTAAATGTATATATATATATATATATATATATATATAAAATAATATATCGTTCCAAACTACCCTCATTCAGTTTCTATCCTACTCGCTGCAGCTATATCTTGAGTTTCCTTTCAAACGGTTATATTGCATCTACTGTAGACGGTCATTGTTCTCCTAAGTCTATCAATAGTGGTGTTTCTCAGGGTTCTGTCCTATCACCCACTCTTTTTCTATTATTCATTAATGATATTCTAAGTCTAACTCAAAGCCCTATCCACTCCTACGCTGATGATTCTACCTTGCATTTTTCAACGTCGTTCATTAGACGTCCAACTCAACAGGAACTAAGTGATTAACGGAGAGATGACACCGAGTGCCTAACTTCTGATCTTTCTATAATTTCTAATTGGGGCAAAGCAAACCTTGTTTTGTGTTCAATGCTTCAAAAACCCATTTTCTTCACCTATCTACTCGACAAAACCTACCAGATAACTATCCCCTCTTCTTCAATGACACTCAATTGTCTCCTTCTTCTACAATGAACATTCTTGGACTATCCATTATACAAAATCTGAACTGGAAATTTCACATCTCATCTCTTGCTAAAACAGCTTCTAAGAAGTTTGGTGTCCTGTGGCGTCTGCGTCCTCTTTTTCTCCCTCCCAGTTGTTTGCTTTGTACAGGGGCCTTATCCGCCCATGTATAGAGTATGTCTCACATGTTTGGGGGGGATCCACTCATACAGCTCCTAAACAGGGCTGAGTCAAAAGCTTTTCGTCTCATCAACGTCCTCTGACTGACTGTCTTTAATCTTTAAATCACTGCCGCAATGTTGCTTCTCTTGCTATCTTATACCGTTCTTTTCATGCTAACTGCTCTTCTGAACTTGCTATATGCATGCCTCCCCCCCCTCCCGCGGCCTCGCTGCACGAGACTTAGAATATCTTACTCATATCTTACTCATCCTCATCCTTATTCTGTTCATCTCTTAATGCAAGAGTTAATAATTATCTTAACATTTGCATCTCTTTCACTGGTAAACTCTGGAACTCTCTTCCTGTTACTATTTTCCCACCTTCCTACGACTCAAATCTTTTCAAGAGAGGAGTGACAAGCCACCTCCCTATCTAAATTTGCCCCTCCCCCTCCCCTTTCTTTATTATCTTACTGTCTTCTTTATAGGGACTGGCAACTAAGCGTGCTTTTTGTTTCCTCTTTTTTTTCCCTTGGCCAGTCCCTTATAATGTAAAAAAAAGAACATTTAATATGCATAATTTGGTCTGAAATCGTTGCTATTATTTGTATATATATGTATATATCCTTTGTGCTATTTATTGATTGATTTCTTGAACTGTAGTTGGTAACGACAGTTAAGGCCTTTAATTCATGTCGATGGTTTGATATGAGTTTTATTTGAACACAAAACATAATCACGTATGTATGTAAAAAAAAAGAATTGCACAATACGACCTATTATTATTAAACTTTTTATTGGTTATTAAGAATTTATGTGAAAACCCCTGCGACAACAATTTCGCTAGATGAATTAGGTTGGGCTGCGCAGGTCTTTAGACCGTTCATAATTATTAATTATAATGATGAATATATGTCTGAATGAAATAGTGCTAGTGATAAAGATCAAGATTAATTTAGTTCCATTATATCACTTCGAGCGTAAATATTTGACAAAAGAGAGAGAGAGAGAGAGAGAGAGAGAGAGAGAGAGAGAGAGAGAGAGAGAGAGAGAGAGAGAGAGAGAGAGAGAGAGAGAGAGAGAGAGAGAGAGAGAGAGAGAGAGAGAGAGAGAGAGAGAGAGAGAGAGAGAGAGAGAGAGAGAGAGAGAGAGAGAGAGAGAGAGAGAGAGAGAGAGAGAGAGAGAGAGAGAGAGAGAGAGAGAGAGAGAGAGAGAGAGAGAGAGAGAGAGAGAGAAAATTTTTTTTTTTTTTTTTATAATTTGATAATTTATTGGTCTCGATAAGTTACGTATGAATAGTTTACACAATATAAAATTACACTGAGAAGTATAAGCCCGATGAGCAGGTGCTCTAATACGGGCCAATAAGTAATATATAAGGATTTTGCTATCACATCATGAAAGGCATGCATAACTAAGAATTAGAACATAGAACATCACAAAAACATTTATATGTTAAGAAAATAGGACAAAAAAAAAAAAAAAAAAAAATCAATAGTAAGATCTGAGTACAACAGGTTAAATGCTGTTAACAATACAAAAAAAAAAAAAAAAAAAAAAAAATTGCATACATATTTCATCAGGTACTTATCTACGCAACTAAGTACTGTAACCTCACAATAGTATTCAAGCATCTTATACATTCGAATAATTGTTAAACAACTGTTGCTTAAGCTTTGATTTAAATAAATGCTTTGATGGAACAAGTTTTGTGGTGTCAGGTAGCTGGTTCCACTGTCTGGCTCCTCGAAACAGAATACTTTGTTGGGCATGTGATGTCCTGTACAGGGGAAGTCGGAGCTCCTGTGGTCTTCTCGTGTCAGTGTTATGAATTATAACTTGGAATCCTATGTCAATAGGATATGTGTTTATGGCATTATAAAGAAAAATACTACTTTGCAACATTACGATATCTGGCAACTTAAGAAGACTATGATCTCTAAAATACGGATTTGTGTGGTCATATCGATGGCAGTTAAATATTGCACGTATAAATGTTTTCTGTGTGGTAAATAAGCTTTGTATATATGTTTGATAGGCTCCGCCCCAAATGGATGCACAATATATAAGATGAGGATAAATTATTGAATAATAGACTTGTTTAAGATTTTGCAGATTTAAATGGTTCCTAATTTTATAAATTACTCCTATTAATTTTGATATTTTAGATCTAATGTCGTCAATATGTGGTTTCCACTTGAGAGTATTATCAATTAAGATCCCTAGAAATTTTACTGCTTTAACTTTGTTGACTGTAAGATCATTCATTTTGATGACGATATCGGTTGGTTGAGCGTGTAGGGAGTGTGATACCATATAATTAGTTTTTTTTAATGTTTAGTGTTAGTTTATTGCTTTTAATCCAGTCAGAAACATGTATTAACTCATTGTTTAGTGTGTCCTGTAGTGTCTTGAGATTATGGCCTTGAAGGTAAATTAAGTAGTGTCATCAGCAAACAACAAGAATTTTAATTCATTACTTGAGCGTATTATATAATTTATATATATCAAAAATAAAACAGGGCCCAATACTGATCCTTGAGGTATACCGCAATGAGTTGATTTACAAGCTGAAAAAATATTATTAAAAACGGTGAACTGTTTCCTATGACTTAAATAGCTTTTAAACCATTCAAGAGCGGGGCCACGAATCCCATAAACCTTGAATTTTTCTACAAGAATGGAATGTGAAATGGTGTCGAAAGCCTTTGTAAGATCACAAAATAGTGTTACTTGGTAAAGTTTGTTGTCTAAGGTGTTGTAAAGTGATTGGCACAGTTTATGTACAGCCAGCTCAGTGGAGTAGCCTGGTCGGAACCCAAACTGACAATTTGATAACAATGAGTACTTATTCAGGTAGTTCATTAAACGAGTTACCATTACTTTCTCAAAAATTTTACTCAAGGTAGGCAGTAACGATATGGGTCTGTAATTTTCAGGATTGGTGTTGACGCCTTTTTTATATATAGGTATTACCTTGGCTATTTGGAGATATTTCGGAAAGGTACCGTACTGAAAAGATTTATTTAGGATATGTGCTAAAAAGGGAGAAATTGTATCAGAACATTCTTTTACAACCTTGGTATGAATATTGTCATGACCAGGAGAAGTTCCTTTAAGATTAGTAATTATTGTCTGTATTTCTGTCACTGTTGTCGGTTTTAAGTCAAAAGAATAAGGAGCAGGTGCAGGTAAGAAATATGTGAATGGTACTTGAGCTTCCTGTATCACTTCTGAAAGGTTATCAGCGACGCTTGTAAAATAGTTGTTAAATCCCTTAGCAATATCATTAGAATTTGAAACATATCTGTCTTGAAACGAAAAAGCGGTTGGTAGTTGAGATTTACTTCTTCCCATTAACACTTCCCATGTTTTACTGGAATTTCCTGAATGTTCTTTTAATTTATTTTTATAATAATTCTCTTTAGCGGCTCTTATTGTTGAAGTGAGTACATTTCTATATCTTTTAAATTCAATACCATAAGTTAGTGGCCATTTTGCACACTGCTTTTGTAATTTATGACGGTGTTTAATAAGAGTTTTTAATGGCAGTTGTAATGTACGGCTTGGCAATGTGCTGATCTTTAACTTTAAAAGTATTAGTTATAAAATGTTTCCTGTATATATCAGTAAATTTATCAATATAAATGTCAAAGTCTTCGTTAACATCCATTGACGTACTATGATGTTCCCATCTGTAGGTGCCAAGTTCATTTCTAAAGTTATTAATACTTTCTTGAGTAATTATAGTTTTCGTTACAGTTTTGTGGGGGTACTTGTTATCAACGTTATGTTCTGAGAAACATCCAAATATGGGGAAATGGTCAGTTATTGTGGTGTGCAGTATAGTACCACCACCTGCGTGGTTATGTACGTTGTTCGTCCAAATGTGGTGTATTAGTGAGGCAGTTGTTGCAGTTACCCTTGTAGGTTTAGTGACTATTGGTGAGGCAGTTGTTGCAGTTACCCTTGTAGGTTTAGTGACTATTAGTGAGGCAGTTGTTGCAGTTACCCTTGTAGGTTTAGTGACTATTGGTGAGGCAGTTGTTGCAGTTACCCTTGTAGTTTAGTGACTATTGGTGAGGCAGTTGTTGCAGTTACCCTTGTAGTTTAGTGACTATTAGTGAGGCAGTTGTTGCAGTTACCCTTGTAGGTTTAGTGACTATTAGTGAGGCAGTTGTTGCAGTTACCCTTGTAGGTTTAGTGACTATTAGTGAGGCAGTTGTTGCAGTTACCCTTGTAGGTTTAGTGACTATTAGTGAGGCAGTTGTTGCAGTTACCCTTGTAGGTTTAGTGACTATTAGTGAGGCAGTTGTTGCAGTTACCCTTGTAGGTTTAGTGACTATTGGTGAGGCAGTTGTTGCAGTTACCCTTGTAGGTTTAGTGACTATTAGTGAGGCATTGTTGCAGTTACCCTTGTAGGTTTAGTGACTATTGGTGAGGCAGTTGTTGCAGTTACCCTTGTAGGTTTAGTGACTATTAGTGAGGCAGTTGTTGCAGTTACCCTTGTAGGTTTAGTGACTATTAGTGAGGCAGTTGTTGCAGTTACCCTTGTAGGTTTAGTGACTATTAGTGAGGCAGTTGTTGCAGTTACCCTTGTAGGTTTAGTGACTATTAGTGAGGCAGTTGTTGCAGTTACCCTTGTAGGTTTAGTGACTATCGGAAACATGTAATGTGAATAAAAAAGGTTAACTAATTCTTTTACATTATTGTTAGTGGAATATTTTAATAAATCTATATTAAAGTCACCCATTATGTAGCACTGTAATCTAGAATCAGAGTTTGCTGAATGTAATATTTCTTCCAAAGAAGATAAAAAGTCAGTAATGTTACCATTGGGAGGTCTATATATGATTCCCACAAAAAAATTGTGTGGTTGAGTTACCCTTTAAAATAGTGACTCAATATGAGGTAATTGGAAGGATGTGTTTTGCACTGGAAAAAATTGAAAGTTAGAACGCACGTCAATGGCTAGACCTCCTCCACTGGTGCTTTTGTTCTGGAAATGTCCTTTGAAATCATTTAATTTATATATTGGACTTATGGCATCATTTAGGCGTGTCTCACATAAACCTATTATATCAAACTTGAAGTGTAATGTGTCTAGTATTTGTGCTGAAAAAGTATCTACATGAGATGGTACACTAGCAATATTAAAAGTCAATATTTTTACATCATGCGTAGAGAAAATATCGTCACTGTTCAGGTCATTACAAAAATAATAATTACATGATGATTCAGGTGTAACAAGGTCAGTTTGGTTATTGCTCACTAATAATCTTTCACTATCTTGATATCTATTTGGCTCAAATATCATATCATTTAAAGTTGTCAATGGAAAGTTATGCTCATCATTTAGTTCTTCATTCAAATTGTTATAATTTATGTTATGGTATGGAAGATCCATAGAAGTTCTACCTTAATTAGCAGAGAGCAATGTCCGTGACATTGCACTATAAATACGTAATCACTTTTTGGCGTTTCGTGTACTCATCCTTCCAATCTGCTGCTCCCTGGGCTGCCCTGCTGCACCGGGGTCACCCGACGAGGTGTGCTTCCCGTTAGCAGTAGGTGCGCCCTTAGGACGAACAGCTCCAGTGGAGTCCGAGAGAGACGAAACACGTACTGCACCATCTGGACCAACCTCGCCTCTGGCGGCACCGGCAGCAGTCCCAGAAGTCGCGCCTCCAGTAGTACCACCAGTAGCCGTACCAGCATCAGCTCCAGTAGTACCAGTAGCATCCTCAGCGGCTGCAACACCAGCATCACTATCATCAGCAGGCCCGGCAGCATCTCTCTGACCCGTCGCCCCATCAGCACCACCACTAGAAGTGTTCGTAGGAGTTTGAGCTCTTTCTTTAATCACCAGTTTCGTGTGGTTAAAGTAAGCTATCTTACCTTCCCTTCTTGCTGCATTAAGGAAAAGCAGCTTTTCTTTCCGTATGGCTTGGGAAACTGGGCACAGGTCTTCATTGACGTAGATCCTTGTTCCACGCAGTTTCGCAGCATTCCTCCTTACTGCTTCTCGATCACAGAACTTAGTGAAACGAACCACAATAGGGCGGTGACGTTGTTCATGACGCTGTCCCACCCGATGCGCTCGTTCCAGCTGGACGTTTCGAAGCTTCAGTTTATCCTCCAGGAGCTTCGTAACCTGGACGGCAGTCTGCTCCCAGGTTTCGTTTTGACGTTCCTCAAGTCCAACAAACTGTAGATTATTTCGCCGATTGTAGTCCTCTTGATAGTTTGCTCGAGCTTCCAATGTTTCGGTTGATTTCTTGCTTGACCGTAAGTCTGTTCTGAATTGAACAATTGTTTCTTCACTGTCTCGCTTTTCCCGTTCGAGACGACATACCTGTTGTTTCAAGTCTCGAACTTCACTCTGGGTAAACTCGAGACTTCTTGTTAATTCCTTGATGATGTTGTTGTTAGATTCCAATTTCTCGTTGATTGTCTTCACAAATATATCCAGTGCTCCCTTGTAGGCTTGGTCTTGACACGCTAAAATAGTTTTTAACGTAGCCGAATCCATTTGGCTGTTGGGGGGCACAAGCTGACTGCAGAACAAGTTAGCAGCACAACCTTTCGGTGTGAAGGCTCGAAAAGGTATGAGAGATGGTAGATGAGAGAGAGAGAGAGAGAGAGAGAGAGAGAGAGAGAGAGAGAGAGAGAGAGAGAGAGAGAGAGAGAGAGAGAGAGAGAGAGAGAGAGAGAGAGAGAGAGAGAGAGAGAGAGAGAGAGAGAGAGAGAGAGAGAGAGAGAGAGAGAGAGAGAGAGAGAGAGAGAGAGAGAGAGAGAGAGAGAGAGAGAGAGAGAGAGAGAGAAGAGAGAGAGAGAGAGAGAGAGAGAGAGAGAGAGATAATACGGAAATTGTGTGGAGGGAGGAAGTTAGCCTTTCAAGTACTAGAAGGATACCCTTTTAGTTCCATTCACATTTACAGGGAAGTTTTGAGTAGTGTTCTTTTGTTATAGTTGCAAAGTGTTTGTTGTGTATAGATCGTTTGCAATATAACGTTGAAAGCATGCAGCCAACCTTATGCATCACCAGTCAAACAAAGTTATATTTTTGTTCAATTCATAGTATGTTATAGTGTGTTGATATTGTGTCATACAAATCAAAGTTTAAATTTAAACCTCTGACACTTATTTGACTGTATGTTAAATGTTGCGTCACCCTCCAGTAAACAGTCATGTCGTCAGTCAGTGAGCCAGTCACTCAAGCGACAGCTGATTGGCAGAAGGCAATGGATGCAGACGGAACTCCACCCTGAGGAGCACCAAATGACTCAAATGCTTTGGAAATTTACGAGAACTATACAATCTCCACTTGTATCTTTCTATCTATCTGGTTGTCATTTGCGTCTACTTTGTGTGTGTGTGTATGTGTGTGTGTGTGTGTGTGTGTGTGTGTGTGTGTGCGTGTGTGTGTGTGTGTGTGTGTGTGTGTGTGTGTGTGTGTATGTGTTGTGCGTGTGTGTGTGTGTGTCTTTGTGTGTGTGTATGTATGTGTGTGTAAAACATGTTTATGTTAATATGCATGAATAATTGAGTATATTCCTATTAGTAGTTCATCTACCTATCTGTTTATTTATTGATCTTTATATCTAACAATCTACACATATATACATATGTATACTTTATGGCTTTTATATTATATGATACAAAAATTGAAAATGACAAATATACCCGGGTAACTTTTCCCTTATATTTTCAGGCCGATGTATGTGTGGTGGCGGGGTCGGTGGTGTCAGGAGGACCGCCACGCGCCAAATAATTGCAGGTGAGACATTTACTATTATAGTTCACCTGTTTCGCGCATTGCCTGTGTCATGGGGTTGGCATCCAAAATGGTCCTCAAGTTATTAACATGCCCGTCCCTTGTCTTGATGCAGGAAAATGTATTCGCTTTCACAGTGTGTACATAGGTACATATACCCGACTATTACCCGTGTGTCGAAAAGGGCTGGGATTGATATGTGAATGTGTGTGTGTCTGTGTGTGGGATGTGTGTGTGAGTGTGTGTGTGATGTGTGTGCATGCTATTGCTTAGGTAGTTTTGTGTAGATGTGTTTGTGTGTGTGGGGATGAGTGTGTGTGCGGTGAGGGTTAAGTGTGCGTGCGTACGTGTGTTCGTGTGGCTTGTGTTTCATTTCTGGAGCCAAAGGGTGTTTTCATGTTTGAGAGGGCCCCGAGATCACTCACCTGATTTTGATAGAGGACCACCTGGGGCATGATATTAACGAGGGTGTTTTATCTGCAACCTGTCAAATCTCATAAATCACGGATTTGTCAAAGTTGTGCTTTCCGGAAATGACCCTCCGAATGACGGGTGAACCTCCTTTCGATCGTCATAACACTTAAACAAATACACTTACGGAAATGAATTACCACTCAAAAGAAAGCTTAACTTATCCGCTACAAGATTTAGCTAAAGTAAAGTTGATTACACAATGAACGTTATCAGTAGGATCGTAAATACAAAGTTATATCAAAATCTTTGAAAAATCTAGGGTTTAATACACAAAGATTAAAATAAAATATAGGGAGTGACAAATTTCATTGTTTATTAGTCTGTACTTGTTTATTACACATCAGAAAAGTTTTTAAAACTACCAAACAGAATACTATAGGTCCATGTGAATATTTAGGGTCAATTTTAAAGAAATTATGAATTTACTAAAACCTGAGGTAAATACCATTACACTTTCTCTCAAGTTTAGGACATGAGAAGTACAAACAGAAAAGTTTCACTTATCTTAGCTTCCTTTTTGAAGGAAAAGTAGGTTTCTAAGGACAGTAGTGATGAATAAGGATTGTTTTGGTGACGAAATTGGAAAATCTTTATGTCCACTCTCTTAAGTTCATCAGGGAAAATCAAACTGTATTCTACACTGAGAAACTAAATGAATGAATCTTACAATAGTTTTTTTGTTTGTTTGTTTGTTCCTAACAGTAAAAGGATGTAATATAAATTGGAAAATTGTTCCATTTTATGCAAATGATGAGTCCAATTTTCACGAGGCCTGTGGGCTGGGGTCACTTGTAACCCTGCAATGCATAAACACTGCATCACCTCACAGGTTGTGATTCAACAAGCAAATTCGGCACAAAAGCAGCTGGACTAATAGCCAATCCATGTCACTACCTCCAAAACTTCGGGAAGCACCAAAATGAGATTGACTTTCCATTGATAGAAGAGTTTCTAGTTAATGTGTACAAGTCTGGAACACAATGCAAAACAATGGATGAGCTAAGATATCACCTCTTCCAACACAGCAAAAAGACTATCCTTGACCTACCCCCCAGCAATCGCTCTATCAAGGGGCATATTCTCAGGGCATTTTACAGGTACATGCAACTACACTGTCTGGAGAAAGTGTACCTTGATCCAAGGAATTTTGGCTAAAGTGCGGCTGATGGCATCTTTGAGCCGGAACGATGTCAGGTCTTATTGCCAGATTACTTTCCAATGAAATGTAAATGCACGTCCTGTGCCACTAAACGCTGTGTTTGTAGACAATATGAACAAATTTGTTGTCAGTAATGCAGCTGCCAAGCTTCTGACAAAGGATGTAATAATCCAGCTAGTTAGATAAAGGATTGGTGCTGGATGATTATGTACTAAGTGACCCCAGCCCACACGCCTCGTGAAAATTGAACTCATAATTTTCTTAAAATAAAACAATTTTCCAATTTATATTACATCCTTTTACTGTTAGGAACAAACAAACAAACTAACAAAATATTGTAAGATTCATTCATTCAGTTTCTCAGTGTAGAATAGAGTTTGATTTTTCCTTATGTAGCTACTTAAGAGAGTGGACACATTTTTTGTCCAATTTGGTCACCAAGACCATCCTTATTCATCACTACTGCCCTTAGAAACCTACTTTTCCTTCAAAAAGGAAGGTAAGATGAGCGAGACTTTTCTGTTTGTACTTCTCATGTCCTATACTTGAGAGAAAGTGTAATGGTATTTACCTCAAGTGTAAATTCATAATTTCTTTAAATTTGACCCTAAATGTTCACATGGACCTATAGTATTTTGTTTGGTAGTTTAAAAAACTTTTCTAGTGTGTAATAAACAAGTAAAGACTAATAAACAATGAAATTTGTCACTCCATATATTTATTTTTTATTTTTGTGTACTACAACCCTAGATTTTTCAAAAAAATTTGATATAACTTTGTATTTACGATCTTACTGAAACCGTTCATTGTGTAATCAACTTCACTTTAGCTAAATCTTGTAGTGGATATATTAAGTTTTCTTCTGAGTGGTAATTCATTTCCGTAAGTGTATTTGTTTAGGTGCTATGGCGATCGAAAGGAGGCTCACCCGTCATTCGGAGGGTCATTTCTGGAAAGCACAATCTTGACAAATCTGTGATTTATGAGATTATTGCCAGGTTTCAGATGAAACACTCTCATTAATATTATGCCCCAGGTGGTCCTCTATCAAAATCAGGTGAGTGATCTCGGGGCCCTCTCAAACATGAAAACACCCCTTGGCTCCAGGACTATTTGGGTGGAGGGAGGGAACGTGCAACATGGTGTGTGGATGCCGGGGGGCAGATGATCTGAGCCCATGCATGAACTGCAGCGGTCACGGTTAAGTAATTTTGAGTGTGTTTGTGTGTATTTGTGTATCAACAGTACAAAATATACATATATTTTTTTGAGAATTATATTCGAAATCATCCAACCATTTCTGCAACACAATTTCTACGAACAATTTAGGTAAAACGCTGTCGGAAGGGTACATTAATGCTTTTAGTGGTTATCTGTATATGCACACACACACACACACACACACACACACACACACACACACACACACACACACACACACACACACACACACACACACACACACACACATACACACCGCACGATGGTCAGGTTGATAGCGTGCTGGTCTCCCATTATGTGGATAGGCGGTTCGAATCTTCGCGCTCCCGGGGATATTTCACTGAAAAATTCGCGCGGTTACTGTCCCCCTTGAGCAAGGGGATGAGGATGTGTGGTGTGTGAGGTCCCAGCATTGCCCAAAGATCGGTAATAATGAGCTCCAAGCTCGCACTGAGAGGGTGAAAACTGACGATCGCGAGCCAGCTCGCGTGGACAAAACCATGGGTGAATAACACACACACACACACACACACACACACACACACACACCGCGCCGCGCGCGCGCGCGCGCACACACCAACACACACACACACACACACACACACACACACACACACACACACACACACACACACACACACACACACACACACACACACACACACACACACACACACACACACACACACACACACACAATACACCACCTGAACGGCTTTGTGGGTTAGAGCGTCCAGCACCATTCTGTGGTCCGGCGTTCGATCCCCGGCCCCTCTCATTCACGGGGATATTTATACTAAAACATTTGGGCGGTTACTGTACTCCTTGAGCATGGGGATGGAGGTGTGTGGTGTGTGAGGTCCCAGCATTACCCAAAGATCGGTAATAATAAGCTCCAAGCTCACACCGTGAGGATTGAACTGGTGACCGCGAGTCTGACTCGCGTGGACAAGACCATGGGTGAATGAGGGAATGACACACACACACACACACACACACACACACACACACACACACACACACACACACACACACACACACACACACACACACACACACACACACACCCACACCCACCAACGAAACCAACGAAAATCCCCTTCCGCAAACGCAATTCTGCATACCCTAATCTTTACTTTCGACAACCGCAAGTCCGCAAATTTTTTGAAGTTTGCATTACCGCAACCGTAAGTCCGCACACCTGCAAACCAATTTCGTGATATTTTCCCTGCATAAGTGTAGAAATAGGGTAAAGCACTTTGTAGTAGTAAACTCATTTTTTTATACTAGATCACTCATGTCAATTGACATATATAAGTAATTTTTTCATACTTATCCCTCAGCGCCCCACATAATATCATGTTATAGATCACATTTCATCTCCCCTTCATTGTGACTCCTCACTCAATTGATCATTTTAAGTGCAAACTAAAGGGTAATAATTAGTGTAGGAACATTACACTCCAAATTATATTTTGTTGATATGATATCTGGCCCTTAACCACATACTCCTCATTCAGAATCCTTTGGTGACAATTCCATCTTGACCAGTTCCATGTTCCCCTTCATGAAAACCAATCTCTCAAAATTATCGGAGGTCAGACTCTCTCTTTTGACCTTCATGACGTCCGACCCCTGGGAGAGATCGAGGGTAGTTTGGAAATTATTATTTTTTGCCAGACTCTATCAAAAACTTTTGATATGTCAAGGGCAACGGCATAAGTTTCACCGAAACCCCTAAAGGAGGATGACCAAGATTCAATTAGGAAAGCTAGAAGATCGCCAGTAGATCGCCCTTTACGGAAGCCGTACTGACGATCGGATAGAATATTGTGATGAAATAGATGCTTAAGAATCTTCTTATTACCTCCGCCAACGAAGTTGGAGGGAGGTTATGTTTTCACCCCGATCTGTCTGTTTGTTAGTGTACAGGATTTCTCGAAAAGTTACGAATAGATTTGGACCAAACTTGGTATACAAAGTCTATTTGGTATAAGGAAGAACTGATTTAATATTGGATGAAATCGAATCACAACTGTTTTTTGATGAAATCGAATCACAACTGTTGCCATGGCAACCAATTGAAAATCCGATTTTCCCTATCCTTTAACATGGTGAATGAAATATTCGGGCGGAGGTATGCGCTCTACTGAGTGCCCCCCCCCCCCCCCCTAGTTAAGTATAGATTCAAAAGAGGTAGGCGTTGATGATATCTTTATCAACCTGGTTGAATGATGCTATGCCATTTTGCATGCAGATCACGTTGATCTGGGCCAGCTTCGTATCGAGTACCTCACTGAGGACCTCCATGGAGTCATAGAGTGAGTTCCAATAGTGACGTTTGGGGTCCTCAGCTTCCTGCCCACCTCCCTCATGATGCCCACCTCCCTCACACATGCGGTGGTTGGCTTTCGGTTTTGTTTGTGCTACATAGCCTTGGACTTCTCTTACAACTACGAATACATAATGTTTTTTTTTGAAACACTACGTTTTCGGTATAAAAATATAAAAGTATTATACAATTTAACTTAGAAAATTTAATTTGCTTAGTACTACTATACTGAAAAGTTGTTGACAAATGGCAAGTCAAACCTATAAGAGCTTTCTATTATATTTTATATACTATGTTAATGTATCCTATTATCTATTATATATGATAGTTTGTTGTGATTGAATTAGTGCGTCATGGTGGTGAGGCTATATGGTTCTGCATTACTGTGAAGGAACTTTGAAACGCTGCCTCCGTGCCCGCACAAAATAATGCCCACTGATACTACGTCCATGGTTGACTGGCGGAAAAGCAGCGTCCTTTAGTGTATTTCACTCACCGTGGACGTAGAAGTGAAGGAATCGTGTTCAACTTTCCACGGCCAATTGGGATTTGCCGACATATTTGCATTTGAGGAAGTAATTTTGCAAACGCAAATCCGCAACTTTTGACTCTTTCACACATCCGGAAACGAATTCGGACTTCTGCACTTGCGGAAGTTGCGGTTTGTGGATGTGTTTGCGGAAGTTTCCACCTCTGACACACGCACGCACACACACACACACACACACACACACACACACACACACACACACACACACACACACACACACACACACACACACACACACACACACACACACACACACACACACACACACACACACACACACACACACACACACACACACACACACACACACACACACACACACACACACACACACACACACACACACACACACACACAAATGTACTCCGTAGTGTAGTGGTTAGCACGCTCGGTTCACAACCGATATATCCCGGGTTCGATCCCTGGGCGGAGCAGAGAAAGATGGGCGGTCTCCTTAAAAACCGACCCCCTGTCCACCTAGCAGTGAATGGGTACCAGGTGGGATTGTGTTCCGCCTCCCGGGGTGATGGCTTCGGCCAACAATCACTAAGAAAGCAAAATAAAATGTGGATATGGAGACGGGACCATACAAGTGTAGCTCAGGCTCTGTAAAATATAACTAGATAAGCTAGGTAAATACACACACACACACACATACATACACACACACACACACATACACATAGGGTACTCCGTAGTGTAGGGGAAGCACGCTCGGTTCATAACCGAGAAGTCCCGGGTTCGATCCCCGGGCGGAGCGGAAACAGATGGGTTGTTTCCTTAAAACCCGAGCCCCTGTCCACCCAGCAGTGAATGGGTACCGGGTGTTAGCCGGGGTTGTGACCTGCTTCCCGGGGTGCTGGCCTCGGCCAAAACTAAGCACTAAGGATGAATGATAAAAATGTTGATATGGAGACGGGGCCATACGAGCGTTGCTCAGGCCCTGTAAAATACAACTAGATGAATACAACTAGATGAATGGGACACACACACATAACATAACAAACACACACACACATAAACACACACACGCACGCACGCACACACACACACAGACATACACGCACACTATGAGGAGAGCAACATAGGGTGTCTAAGGTTAAGGTATGTATGTATGTAGGGAAGGACTACGGGCGGCGAGGGTTGGTGCCCACACATCCTGCGCTTCCTGATCATCCTTGCCACTCGCCGAGGATCGTGTTTCTGCGACACTCTGCATCCACACGTGACGGGGTGGAGGATGCGTGGCAGGCAGTGGTGCCAACATAACATATGACTTAGTCCAGGTTAAGACTGAACAGCGAGATACGAGGTGTACAGCAGGCGGGGAGGGGAGGTGTGGTGCGCGATGGTGAATGGGGGAGGGGTTGAAGAGCAGTGTGGGCTGATACGGCGAGCCAGACTAAGCCTTGGAACACCTAAGCAAACATCCACTTCAAAGGGGCCAAAGTAGCGGGTCATTTATATTAGAACATAATTGATGAGCTAAATACCTCACATTAACGCACGGGGAAATTAATGAGCAGCTCTGCCCCAAAGTCCTCAATTATTTACTTTGCTCGACGTTAATATTTGCCATCCATTACTCGGTGGAAGGTCATTACTGTAATGTGTCCTCCTCTCACTCCCTTTGACCTGGTGGTGGTGGTGGTGCATTTTGAGTTAAGGTAATGGTGATGGTGGTAATGATTAACGTATTGAAAATGGTGGTAATGATAGCGATAGAGATAATGATAAGGTCGGTCTAGGTGGTGTTGATGGTGACAGTTTTTGAGGGAGGGTTAAGTAAGGGCTGTGGATTTCCTCCCATTTGAAGCGTCCCGGGGTGAGCCAAGAAAAAGGGGGAAAGAAACAGCAGCAAATTTGGTCCATTTATATATGTGTGCTGCCAACACGGTGAAAACGACGAGGTGGAACGAGGGTGCACTCTTAGAAAAGAAGGGTAGGAAAAGGGTAGAAAAAGGGTATTTGTAGTGATGAAATACTGCTACCCTTACAAATATACCCTTTTGCAACCCTAAATATACCCTTTTCCAACCCCAAATGTACCCTTTCTCATCCCTCTCGTCTAAAAAGGGTAGATAAAGGGTAGATGAAGGGTATAATCAGCAGTATCTACCCTCCAGCTTGGACATAGGGTATAAAAAGGGTAGTGATGGTGTGATGTAACAATTCTACCCTTAATATACCCCCCATTTTTGAGTGTGTGGTGACTCGAGCGAGTTAAGTGAAGGCAAGGGGAAGATAAGAGGAGAAGCGATTCCTAACATCTCAAAAAGAAGAGGAGGAGGAGTGAGAGTGAAGGAAGGAAAGGATGAGGGTAAAAGATCCCTTCATCTTTTTTCTCAGTTTATTTGTTTCGTGTTAGTTTTTTTTTTTAGATTTATCTTTTCTTCCACAGTTTATATCTGCTTTTCATTCTTTTCTTTCATCAGTATCGTTATTATTTCTCACATTCCAATTACTGTTCATTCTTGGTGTTTCAACTTTCGCCACTCTCTCTCTTCTCTTTTTTTTTTTTTTTTCTCTCTCTCTCTCTCTCTCTCTCTCTCTCTCTCTCTCTCTCTCTCTCTCTCCCTCTCTCTCCTCTCTCTCTCTCTCTCTCTCTCCCTCTCTCTCTCTCTCTCTCTCTCTCTCTCTCTCTCTCTCTCCTCTCTCTCTCTCTCTTCTTCTCTCTCTCTCTTCCTCTCTCTCTCTCTCTCTCTCTCTCTCTCTCTCTCTCTCTCTCTCCCCTCTCTCTCTCTCTCTCTCTCTCTCTCTCTCTCTCCTTCTCCTCTCTCTCTCTCTCTCTCTCTCTCCTCTCTCTCTCTCTCTCTCTTCTCTCTCTCTCTCTCTCTCTCTCTCTCTCTCCTAATGTTTCCAATATCTCACTATAACTTATTTCCTCACTCTTCTTCTTAATCTTCTTAATCTTATTCATTCAATTTTTCATATATTCTAATAATCTCCAATTTCCTCATCTCTTCGTCATCACAGTCCACATGTACAAAGTTTTCGGTGCTACTATAGCGTGCGGTCTACCGTCACAATTCCACAATAGCGTGCGGTCTACCGGGACATTTTACACTATAGCGTGCGGTCTACACTTCTTACTCTGTACTTACACTCTACACTCATACACTTCAAGCTGCAACTTACTATTGCTATATTATATTGTCTATTTTACAGTAGAGTATTATAGAAAAACAAAACAGACAAACAAAAGTTTTTTTTTTCCTTGCACAACACTACCACATCGATGACGAGGCTCGGCTTCTTGTGCTGCGTCCAGAAGATTGTTTTCACGTATAAACGTAACTGTTATTTCTCTGTCAAAATGACACTTCTGTAGGATTCTCTCAACAGCATTGTAGAGGGTTACGTGTGTCAGACGGATTTTCGGTTTGAATTTTAGAAGGATACTGAAACCTTATAGTTGGGTCCAAAACCTCAATTCCGTGACCATTCTCATTCATGGTCCCTCGCGAAAATTCCGGCATTTTACGCCAGACGGCCAAATCCAAAATGGCCGCCGGCCGCCTGCTTGAAAAATTAACTTTTTAACCGAAGCACCTAGAATCATGTATAATATGTTTTGACATCATTTTGACCTCAAAATCCAAGATGGCCACCATCCGGTAGAGCAAAACACGTATTTCTTTTACTTGTTCCCTTGTGCGATGAGGGCCATATCAACTGGACATTTTCTTTGAATTATACTTAGTTTCAATATCAAATGAATGTTACTTTGTCAACCAAATATGTGATGAGTGTTACAAACAGTGATTTCAAGCTTTAAAGTGCATTCATAACATTTCTCTCGATACGATGGGGGTACAAATTATTTAAAAAATGCACACTTGTGTTGCAGGTTATATGATTAATGTTTATCTTTTCTGTATAATTTCATATCATAACTAACTTATCCTTATTTCTGTCTTAATAAATATTGGTATGAGCATGCAAGACAGCATAGTGAATTGAGAACATAGCTTTAATGTGACAATGTCCGGCATTCCATGTGTCCTTCAGTGTGGCAGGATTTATGATGAAGCCACACATTCCATTACCTCAATGGAGAGGTGGGAAAATCTCAAGAAAAAGGCTCGGTTTTGGAGTGGTCTTGATAAGTTTGGAGACGTCCACGCATCTGTTGATTGGGATAAAGGTCCTGTCGGACAATATGTTCATGACACATGTAGATTGATCTTATCGAATGCAAAGAAACTGGAGCAGGGCAACAAAAGAAAAGAAAAGTTCAATGAAAGCCAAAATCAGTCTTCTTCTACATGCATGTCTGATGTTTGTTCCCCAACCTTGGCTCCAGCTTCCAAGCGGCTGAGATCAAGTCTTGGGCCGATTCATGATAAAACCAAATGTGTCTGGTGCTGTGAGCCAGAGTCGACAAAGCACCCTGAAACAGAGCTGCATCTGATTTCATATGATTTCATGGACAACATTCAAGAGGCACACAGCATCCCTGGACGATCAATTAATGCGAGACATAATCAGCTGTCTCATCGATTCTACAGCTGACCAGCCATATATATATATATATATATATATATATATATATATATATATATATATGTATTATATATATATATATATATATAATATATATATATATATATATATATATATATGTATATATATATATATATATATATATATATATATATATATATTATATATATATATATATATATATATATATATATATATATATATATATATATATATATATATATATATATATATATATATATATATATATATATATATATATATATATATATGCACTTGAGATAAGATATCACCTCAAATGTTGGTTGAAATATGTGCGTAGTTTCCAGAAAATTAGTGAAGATGACAAACTGCCACGCATGCACAATGTCACTCTCCGTGAGGCTCAAACAATCTTCTTTGACCACGTCAGAAAAGTCATCTTTGAAGAACACGAACTAAGGTCAATACAGAGCCTCCTCCATGACTATACATCCATCATATCTCAGTATGGCTACACGAGATCTGGGGTCAAGTCATCTTACATTAAAAGATATCCTGACACGTGAGTTTCAGGGCAATATCGGCTTCCACTCCCGCTCATGGAGGAACCAGAGTGACCTAGTCTATGACACATATGAGGGCGGTACGTATGTCGAAGCAGCGCTCTCCTCCATTGGTGTCAGCAGTGAGCAATTGGTGTTTAATGTAGCTGAGCGGTTTAGAGATGACGTCAAGTTCATCAAACTTGTCCCATGGCGCCAAGGGTTGAGGAACTAAAGGAAGAGGAAGAGCTTTCGCCTCTCATGATTCAGCTGCTATCTGCATTGCAGGGGAAGAAGGAGGTATAGTCCAGTTATCAAACAGGTGTTTTACACCTAAGCGTGTTTTGTGGTATGTATGAACTTTTATGGTTGATTGTGGTAGTCTGGCATGTTTTGAGTCAGAATCAGCCGGGTGCCACTTTGGCACCCTTGAGGATTTTTTTTTATGCGCCAAAAACAAAATGGCCGCCAATCGCATACCTCGCATATACAGAATATAGCAGAACTTCTTTGATATTGGTGCTAGAGACACAATCTTGGTGTCTATTCCCATGTTTTCCGGGTCAAGGAAGCCATTGATACCAACCAATCATCAGTATTTTTCTCCACAGTATGATATTGCCAGCATGATCAGATATTATATAGCTTTTTGTATGCATTGCATGTATTATGGTGATGGTTCGCTTATATGCATGTTATTTTGCCTCCTACAGGTACATAATACCATGAGCCATTATGGATGACCAGTGCATCTTTGACTGTGGAAATAATTCTTCTCGTCTTATTAACTGTGGCTCAGTAAAAATAGAAACGGTGAGAAAATGTAGTGTTAGACGTGGGGCTGGGCTAGCTAACAAACTTGTACCCGGAGTTGAAACAATCAGATGTCACAAGAGTTGTGTCTCCACATATACTTCTGAACATCATATTCAGAGATACCTATTCAGACAGCAAGCCACATCAACAGAAGAAGTACGTACCACTCAAGAAGTCTCGGCGATCTGGCGACACTTTCATTTTCAGGGAACATTGTCTGTTCTGTGGCGAGAGATGTTTACCAGCTGACCCTCGTAACCCCAGTAGATGGAGAACTGTAATCCAGTGTCGAACTGTGGATTCTTTCAAACAGAACATATTGCATAAATGTGGCTTGCACAATGATCAACTTGCTGATAACGTCAGGGTAAGAGTCAGTGGTGCCCTATCAGATCTGCATGCTGCTGATGCCCAGTACCATGAGGATTGTTACAAGACGTTCACTAACCACAGGAATGTGAGAGCTGCTGCAGGACATGAGGCAACACAAACACCAGAGGACACTTCTCTCAATGATCTAATCCGTGACATATCAGCAGACAAATCCCAGGTGTGGAATACTCTTGAAATTCATGATGCATATATCAGTCATGGAGGCGCTGCACTATCGCGACGTAAACTCATTGAACGTCTGGTAAACTATTTCGGTGGTGATCTCCTTGAACTCTCAGGAAATGGAGTTGCCAGCATACTTGTCTTCCAGAGTAAAGCACCGCACCTCCTCAAGCTTGTTGATGACAAAGATGATACTGATGTGACTACCATTGCTAAGGTGATCAAAAAGGAGTGCTCAACCGTCCCCATTGATAGAGATCGGTACAAGATTAGAATGTCCTTGGAAGATGCCAGTGAAGCATGTAGCGATTTACTTCTGACATTACTTGCAGAACTGTCACCAAAATTGGATCATTCGAACCCAGCACTATTGATAGGCAACATTGTAACTAGCGTTCTGACCAACAAACCAACAACATTACAGATCACCCTTGGAACGGTTCTCAGGGATAAGAGTCTCATAGAACTTTGTTCCGAATATGGCATAACCAGCTCATATGATGAAATCTAACGATTCAAGAAGTCTGTTGCCCATGCAACCTCCAAAGAAAGGCATCTCATGGGATTGATGAATTCTGAGGTTGGTATAGTCCAGGCAGCAGCAGAAAACTTTGATGCAAACATATCATCACCTAATGGTCTCAAATCAACCCATTCTTTGGCAATTTTGTTCACCCAACTCCAAGAGTTCCCAGGCGATCTACAGACATCCAACAGCCAGACAGTTAGGATGCTTAGGAAGGAAGAGCTGAATGAAGAACCAATGCCGCCGATTGAGACACAACGCTACCAAGGACCGAAGAGACCACCCATGCCAGATAAATTAGCACGGCTTCAGGTTATGCCATTAGGAGGCTTAGGAAGGAAGAGCTAAATGAAGAACCGATGCCGCCGATTGAGAGACAACGCTACCAAGGACCGAAGAGACCACCCATGCCAGATAATTTCGCACGGCACCAGGTTATGCCATTGAAACTGCTGGCTTCTAAAGTTATCACCGTCAATAGAGCACAGATAGCTGATGACATGTTCCTCACTCAGATAACACAGAATGAGAACACACCTGAATACAATGGCTTCAATACAGCAATGTCTCGGACAAAGGGCCATGTAATCAAACCAGCAACCCGAGCCATCTACACACCACTGATTGATATGAAGCCATCATACCCCGATACTATAATGACAGCTATGGTGGAGGCTCAAAGAATGACTCATGAAGCTAACCAGTCGGTAACTTTGTTCACTGTTGATCAGCAACTGTATCGGGTCACTGTTGATGTACTTTGGGCATATCCAGAACAGTTCCAGAATTTCGTACCTCGCTGGGTGGAATGCACATGCTGATGAGTTTTATAGGTGGAGTTGGAACTCTTATGGCAAGTAGCGGCTTGGAGGAACTGATGAACACTGTCTTTGGTGGAGTCAACAAGATGTTATCTGGAAAGAAGTTTCCTCAGAATCTTCGGGTCCTCAGGATGGTAACAGAGGAGCTTCTGCGTGATGTCATCCGAGACAGCGATAACATGCTTCAGCTGATATTCAACCTGGATGAAAGGTAACAATTCTTAATCAAATCTGTTAACTTGCACATGACATAAAGCTACTTTTGAGATGATGAACTTCACCTAATGTAATTTTTATCCAATACATTTGACAGGGCTTCCAAAAGTCGAACATCGAAGGTGTGGGTGGACAACCTGATAAAACCAGTGCTCATTATGATGTAGTTTGTCCGAGCAGAGCGGGAAGGAGACTGGCCGCTGCACTTAGCTGCCGTCTCTGCAATGATGCCCTACTTCTTTGCCAGTGCCCACGTCAACTATGCCAGGTATATTTTGAAACATAGCATGCTGCATTAAAGGGACCTTACATATGTACATGCACATATACAGGCACCATCTTCATATGCTAACTGGTTAAACTGCATCATTCACAGGTACGGCTTGTACTACCTGAGGTCTATGGAAGCCTTGCCGGCTGAGGTCTTACCATAATTCATGAGAGGTAACCATGTGATGCGACATAACCGCATCTGGAATGGCATCTGGTCAAAAATGTTCATTGAGTCTACCTTCATGCGTTACGGGCACGAAGCTGGTGGTCTGGTGGGACTGACGCTGCAGCCATCTGCTGTCTCGAGATGGGCCCTTAGTCTTCATGTATGTAGTCAACTCCGTGTAGACCTGGCTGCACTGAAGGATGGTCAAACAAACAGATCTACAACCACTCACAAAGAAGAAACCAATTCCAGAATGAAGAGCGATGCTGCAGACAGAGATAAGTTGAGGACTACACTATCCAATTTCATTGATCCTTTGGAGACAAGCAGCCATCCAGAGGGTATCGTGAACATTGCTACAGGTTTAGTGTCTCCCAGCAACGTGAATATTGACAGAGCACTCCAAATTGGAAGGCAACAGATGAACAAATTTGAGGTTGGTTGGCCAACTAACTTCCATGCTACATTGAAGAAGCAGGTTACAACAATGGCAGATAGCAAGAAATCATTGAAAATTGATGGCGCACCAGTCTGTGACACATAACTCATATACACCAGAGTCATTAGTCTCCAAAAGTCTCGTGATCTGGACATCAAGGAAGTTCTCACATATGAACTGTCTGCAACTCCTCCAGCACTATTTGATGAGAATGGAGATATGAGGTCCCAGAACAAGGCTATGTTGAAAACTAAGCTTCAAGTACAGGTTTCCAATCGCCACATAGAGAATCTAGATGCTATACTCATTGACGGGTGTGCCTTGTTGTGGGTTATTCATTGACCTTCAAAAGGTACCGTTGAAGATCTCATCAAAAACTTCATGAGGAGTCTTCATTTCTACCTGCAGCAGTGCCGTGTACATCTCATCTTCGATAGATATCGATCAACAAGTACCAAAAGTGCCACTAGATCCAATCGTGCAGGTAACAACGCTAGCCGCAAACATCTATTGACGTTATCAATGCCCCTACCCGCACAGAAAGTACTCCTGAATGTCACACACAACAAAACCCAACTCATCAGCTTGATAACGGAATATCTGGTGGAACACCTGAATGACAATACCAATGAGCTGGTCATAACATCAGAACATCCAGTACCCCTAGCACTGAGGAATGGTGACATCTCGAGGAGATCTGATCTTCACAACCTTCATGAGGAGGCTGATGTTATTATCGTTAATCAGCTGGTGAAGCTTGCAGCCACAGGCGCCTCAAATATTCGTGTAGTTTGTGATGACACAGACGTCTTCATCCTCTTGATCTATTTCTACCACAAAGAGAAGCTGTCATATGATGTGGTGATGGTGAGTCCTGTCGCTGGTCGAACAGTTATAGATATAAAGGCTACCGCCATTAAACACAAGGACATTGCAGACTCTCTTCCTGGTATCCATGCCATTAGTGGTTGTGATACTACATCATACCCTTTTGGCATCGGGAAGGCTACGGCATTGAAACCTTTGTACAGCGGGAGATCATTGAGGCTATTGGGACAGGAAGGCACCGATCTAGATGCCGTGGTATCAAAAGCTACATCCTACATTGCAGCATGTTATGGTTCAAAGAGTGAGGGTAACATGTCTGATGTACGTTACATGATCTGGTCAACGAAAATGGCAAACCCGAAGATCTCTAGTGCTCTACAGCTCAAATCACTCCCACCCACTTCGGATGCATTCGTGGAGCACGTCTACCGTGCCCATTACCAAATACTCGTTTGGAAGTCGTCTCTGTCAGATCAACCTCCTCCCTCCGCAGATCCTGTACAGTTAGGCTGGACGAACACAGATGGTTATCTGCTCCCCAGAATGCTACCTGAGGATGTGCATCTAGTACCCATTGAAGTGTTACAGATGATCAAGTGTGGATGTGCATCAAGTACCCCGTGTTCCAGTGGCAGATGTAGTTGTGTCGCTGCTCAAATGTCGTGTTCGATGTTCTGCAACTGTCACGCGGGGCCAGATTGTAACAATGTAAATACCAGAGTAGGGTCATCACAGGTTGACAATGAAGAAAACTGAAGTATTTCTCAGGACTTATCAGCATCTTATGAGTGTTTGGTGTTTCTTTGACAATTTGAGGGTCTTCATTGTGTGAATGTGAATGTTTAATCAGCCGAGGGCTTTCTTAATGGAGTGTAAGCAGTTTCCAACGAAATTCTGTAATGCCAGGATTTTGATATACGGAGTGTAATGCCAGGATTTTGATATACGTAGTAGATTAAGAACAATTTAGTTTCATTCTAGGTTTGGTGAGCATATGTAAATGTATGTAGATGATATGCATTGTTCCTCGTAACATATATCATTAATTCCCTTCCTTCCTTTCTTCCTTTTCCCCCCTCCATCATTCACTTTCCCTTTGTCTCCCTCTCCTTACATCCACCTCAAACCGGTTATTTCTGCGATCACTTAAATTAGTGAATCTTAATCCCCATAGACTAAAACATTCTAGAATCAACAACAATCACTTCGTCATCAGGTATTTTGAGTATTCATGTAATAAATCGCTTTAGGAAACCCATGACATCAATAAGTGTCCGTGGTACGCTAAAATTATTATCATTTCTGGAAATCGCGGGAAAGGCACCACTGTTCTTCTCGTGGGAAAGTGTTGCGAAAGTTTGTCACGGTTTTGACTGTATATATTAGGAAAATTAAACTATCTTTACCGACTAAATTTTCATCATCGTTGAACATAATTTATTACACTGTCGCTCATAAAGTATTCCTTTTGCCCCCCCCATTCTAACCCGGTTGTTAATCGTTCAATGTGGATGTTGTTAAGTCAGGGTGGTACCTTACGAACACTGATTTTTCCCCGCGCGAAACGCCACCCACGCCACTCTCAAGCCACGAGGATCATTCCACGCCTGGTTTCCATCCCAATCAGGTAGGTGCATATTTTCTCTCTCCCCATCCGATAGAAAGTTTAGAAATTTCCAATACTAGAGCATTTACTTGTTTATTAAGATGCTCGCGTATCAATTATTGCCATGTTAACTCATTCCACGCCTGGTTTCCATCCCAATCAGGGTGAAACTCTCTACAACTCATCTAGTTCTGCCACATGGTGAACGCAAGCATACGCTACCCTTACATTCCCTTCCCCATTCCTCGCTATTCATTCTGTTATGTATTTTTTTGGTTACATAAGAAAGGATAGGAGCTCGACCACCAGAATAGGTTAAGTAGTTTCGTAGTGTGTAGTGAAAAACGGTGAGATGTGTATTTATCAGTGTCTACACATGTGACTCAGAAAATATATCGTAGAGAGGGTGTGACCTCCAGTGTCCGCTCGTGTCAGTTAGGAACTTTCCTCATAGGAAACGGCGGTGGTGTTAATGATTTCTCGAGTGTACGAATCGTTCCCGACAATAATATAAGTCTCTTACCAATGTGTCAAGCAAATTTGGGTATTTATCTGCATGTAATACACCCTCGGTAATTCTTCAATGTTCCATTATTATATAGTGTCAACCTTCGTGGAGACGAGTGTTTGGTGTTAATAAACATAAATTTCTGAGGCAACTGATTCTCATGTAGTTTAATCAACCCAGGTGACATGCAAGGTGTGTTGAGGAAATACTTACTCACAGTCCTCCTATCTTAATTATGTGTTAACTCGGTAAAATAATCATGTGAAATACAAAAACTCACGTTACTTTCTTGTCGATAAATATTAACATTCTGTTCAAGAGTTAGACTCTTTAAGGATAAATCTTGAACTGGTGGCAGCATACTTATAATATAATCTTACATTTCTTGTTGTCGTAGCACGGCTGGGTTTCATTGGAGGAGTAAATTAATCTCATAACAGACCCAGATTTACAGCAACACACTGGTTGCAGCGGTGGGATACCTCGCAACATAGTCCTGGACAATAGAGGAGAGTTTACCAGCAAGGATTTCCAATGGTTCTGCACACGACACCAGATCACCCTCTGCTACACGACACCCTACCGCCCTCAAGGCAATTCGGTGACCGAGAGGACGCACAGGTCTCTTAAATCGGTCCTCTCTACCCTGTGCCAAGGCCACCCTAAAGGTCTAAAGGTCTAAAGCTTTCGACTCACTTAATCATAAAATATTATTAGATAAACTTGAAAATTTGGGAATAAGAGGTGTACCACTTAAACTATTCACTAGCTACTTGACAGACAGGAAACAAGCAGTGTTTTGTAACAACAATATATCCACTCTGAAAAGTACCAATAGGGGAGTGCCTCAGGGATCAATTTTGGGGCCTTTACTATTCTTGGTATATATTAATGATATTTGTAATGCCAGTTATAACTTCAGCTATGTTATCTTTGCAGACGACACAAATCTTCTCTTAAAAGATAGGGCATTAGATCAGTTACATGTTAAAGTTAATAGTGAACTAGAGAATATATCGAAATGGGTTTTAGCTAATAAACTATCTGTAAACATAAGAAAAACTAATTATATACTCTTTCAAAATCGTTCTGTTGCTAATATTTTAGCCTCAGTTTACCTTGGAGAAAATGAAATTTAGAGAGTCACTTACATTAGATTTCTGGGTGTTTATTTACATTGTCAAATTGGGCGTCAATTACATTGACGAAAATTTAAATTTGAAAAAACATATACAATCTGTAAATTTGAACTTATCAAAAATGTGTGGAATTTTATACAGAATTAGGCACAACTTAACGACTGAAGCTTTGCAAAGCATATACTATTCTTTATGTTATCCATATATAATTTACTGTTTGTCTGTCTGGGGATGTACTTGGCCTTCCACTGTAAAAGATGTTTTCATTGCACAAAAGAAAATAATAAGAACAATTACCTTTAAAGGCAAGTATGATCATACAGATTTATTATTTAATGATTTAGGGTTACTGAAAATTGAGTTTAAAAAAAAATATTTTCTTGTACTTACAATTTACAATGGTATAAATGATAGTAGTGATAGTAATAAACTATTTAAAGTTCTTCACCACAGTCAAGGTACGCGGGGAAACCATATTGACCTGATATGTCCACAACCACGAACAACATTATATAAACATTCACTGCACTGTGTTGGTCCTAATTGTTGGAACAATTTACCAAACAATTTGAAAAGTATTAACAATTTTAATACATTTAAAAATAGACTTAAGACTTACTTTTTCCATCAACAGAATCAAAACATTAGGGATTAATATGAATATTCTTCACATCATTAGTATTTTCAGTAGCAAAATTAGTGTTTAATTGTATCAATCAACTTGGGTAATTGTTATGGTAGTTAACATTTTTTTTGATTTGTAAATATATTTTATTATTGCCGCCCTTCATATATTTATAATATTTTGTACACTGTTCCTGTCCGCCAGGGAGCTGTTGCTCGGCGGACTAATGCCTAAGATCACATTTGTATATAATTATATAATATATGTACTTCTAAAGATATGGCAATAAACTAAACTAAACTAAACTAAACTAAACCCTCTTCGCTGGCCCAAGCTGCTGCAGCCGTGCCAAATCACCATGAACCAAGCGGTTCACACCTCCACTGGACAACAACCTTACTTCGCTTTCTTCTCTCGCCACGCCCCCAGGCTGGTCGGGGCATCTTTACCCGGCATTAATGGAGAGGAAGACGACATGGGCGTGGCACACGCTCTAATCAGTGAGACGCATCAGAAAATGACGCGTCGTTATAGAGACGTGGCCAACCGAAAGCGGAAAAACCAAGTTGTCGGGGTGGGAGCGCTGGTGTGGGTCAGAAAGGAAACCACAATACCAGGCACATGCCGTAAACTAAATGTAAAATGGGATGGAATTTACCGTGTTGTGCAAGTATTGTTGGGTGGGAGTGTGTACGTAATGGAGAATGTGTTCACTGGAAAGAGAGTGCAAAGAGCTGCCGAACAAGTGAAACATTATCACGGAAGTGAAGAATGGTTGGTAGAACCCATAGAAAGTGCCTTACAACCAAATCCGGTGGATGAACAACTACCCCCTCGCGTGAGGAGACCTCCTAGAAGGCTCATCGAAGAGTGTTAAATGTGAAATTTTAGGCTAAGAAATGTTAGGATTACGTGATAGTCAAGGTGATGAGGCGGGTCGATCTGTCTGAAAAGAATTGACTTTTCACTTCTAGGGTTCGGGGTTACTTTCTTCTTACGGGCTCAGCCTGGCTCGGTGAGAGACTAATGGGTGTTTTTAATTCGAGAGGTTGTCGACGGCTCCTCACTCTACAGTCAACACGGCTTGTGGTGTAGCGGATACTTCAGGACCTGACGGGCTCTCGTCAGTTACCAAGAGGAGAGCTGGAAAGCTATTTCCAGCTACGCACAACTCACTGGTTTGCATAACTCACAAAACACAAAAAAGACATGAAATACCAGAGATGTCAGTCAAGGTGAGACAGACTGTCGTGGTAACCTGCTTTCCCTTCCGATTTGTCATGCGCGATGTGGGTATTTCACGAATCTCGGCTCCACGTACCCTTCTTACAAGACTAACTTCCCTCCTGAAAGGTTTCCCGAATCATCACTCTTCCTGGTTTCTTCTTCGTGTGTGTGTGTGTGTGTGTGTGTGTGTGTGTGTGTGTGTGTGTGTGTGTGTGTGTGTGTGTGTGTGTGTGTGTGTGTGTGTGTGTGTGTTGTGTGTGTGTGTGTGTGTGTGTGTGTGTTGTGTGTGTGTGTGTGTGGTGTGTGTGTGTGTGTGTGTGGTGTGTGACTGTGTATGTATGTGTGTGTGTGTGTGTGTGTGTGTGTGTGTGTGTGTGTGTGTGTGTGTGTGTGTTTGTGTGTGTGTGTATGTGTGTGTGTGTGAGTGAGTTTGCTCTATCATTAATACCAACTCCTTTCATAGTTTTCTCATCTTTCTCAACCTTTAAACCTTCTCTGTTTATTTATGTTCCTGGCTTTGTCCTTTTTTGTCTGTCTATCTATTTTATCTCTCATTGATAATTCTTTCATTGTTTTTCTCATCTTTCTCAACCTTTAAACCTTCCATGTTTATTTGTGTTCCTGGATTTGTCTCTTATTGTCTATCTGTATGCATGTATGTATGTTTGTCTCTGTCTGTCTATCTAATTTATCTCTCAATAATCCTTTCATTGTTTTCTCAACCTTCAAGGCATAACATTACCATGCCAACATAATAAGCTTTATGGTGCCTCCTTAGCCACAGACCAAACCCTCGGACGGACTCCATCGCTCAATCAGACGTCACACATTAGTAGCTCACGAGGTTCTCCATTAAGCTGTCACTGCCACTAAGGGACCCCCAGTGTTCCTTAACCTATGACCTACAGATGTACCTTACCTTCTTTTGGTGGAAGGTAATGACAAGGTATATGATGAGGAGGGGTAGGACATTAAGAGTTAGTAATAGCATATTCGAGCAATTATCTATATGCAATGACAAAAAAAAAAATATAGGAGGAGGATTTTAAGGAGTGGGAAATAGTATAGGCCTTATGAGAGCAATACAATTATTTGTATGCCATGGCAAACAAAATAGTGGAGTTATACGTTTGTGAAATATAGCAATAAGAAAAATACAGTTTTCAATGATGTCTTTCAAATTTGAAGTGAAAACAACAGGAGATGGGATTAAAGTGAACTAGTAAAACAAATAGAGTATCAACAGTGGCTTAGTTGTGAATTACAGAAATTTGTTCAATAAAAACAAAATACAGTAAGGGGAATAGTGTCGACAACCACCACCACCACCACCACCCTGTGTAGCAACTCTTCCTATCCTATCACGCGTAACACAGCGTTAACACATCCTTCCTTTACTCTTCCCTCCCTGCCTTCCCTCCGTAACTTCCCTCTGCCTTCCCTCTGCTTTCCCTCCGGGCCTTCCCCCTGCCTTCCCTCCGTGCCTTCCCCCTGCTTTCCCTCCATGCCTTCACCCTGCTTTCCCTCCATGCCTTTCCCCTGCCCTACCTCCGTACCTTCACCCTGTCTTCACTCCGTGCCCTTCCCTTGCCTTCCCTCCGTGCTTTCCCCTGCCTTCCCTCCGTGCCTTCCCCCTGCATTCCCTCCGTGCCTCGATTGCGTATTGGTCACACTCTATATACTCATGGGTTCCTCATGGAGGGGGGCCACCCTCCTTACTGTGATGATTGTTTGGTCCCCTTAACTGTGCGGCACTTGCTGGTCGAGTGTCCCAGTCTTGGGGACCTACGTGTGCAATTTTTGTCCCGGTGTCGCGGGTCGGACGGTGCTTACCGTCTCTCCCTGGTATTGGGAGAGAGGTGTTTCTCTCCGGGACACGAAGTCCATACATTTATTGAGAAGGCTGGCCTTCTCAAAAAGTTATGATGTTTTTAATATTAACTTATTATTGTTTTTAATGTACTCTTATTCTTTTATGTATTTCGTTATTTTAAATATTTTTATTCTATCCTAAAATTAGTTTTTTAGTTTTACTTTACATGTACCTTCTGTAGGCAGGCGTCAATAACCCCGCAGTTGCGGCGCCTTAAAACTAAAATCAATCAATCAATCAATCCCTCCGTGCCTTCCCTCTGTTGCCTTCACTCTGTGCCTTCCATACCTGCCTTCCCCCTACATTCCCTCCCTCATCGCGTTCCCCCTATAAGTATGCACAGCCTTCTCTCGCTTAGCCCCGCCGGCGAAGC